>CP073645.1:9722500-10292500 GCA_018223645.1 Jasminum sambac | reverse complement strand
CAAATAAACAGCTTTCTTATTAATTTATTAGAGTATCTGCAATGTAATAATGTATATATATATATATTAAAAAATATTGACACTATAATAAAAATATCTTCAATGCAACATTAATATCAACTGTGCACATTGACAAGTTATTATTAGGCTTTTATAAAAATAAAGAGAGAATTATAATGATTGGAGAGAAAATATCATATCATATCATATTGTTGATGTCGAAATCAGTAGGACCAAATTAAGTATCAATTGAGGTGAGTGTTAGGACCTGGTTAGTAGTAACCGAAGAAGTAACGAATGTAAACAAGTGTTTATAGCCGAACTCTAGCTAGTCCCGGATTATAGAGGATTTTCGTGTGTGTCCCCCTTTCAAATGATCACAAAATGTTCTATTTATAGTGTAAGAAAGAGGTAGGCGGCGGTAGGTCATCATGAGGCAACTGTACGAGTGCCAGAGTAGGCATGATGATTGCACCTGCGGCACCTGCAAGCCGTCTTGCATTTAAGGCATTGACCTCGGGACTTGGGTGTAGCCGTCATTGCATTTACGAGGGGAGAAGATGCTCTGTCAGTTGCAGGTGATGTCAGATGTGTCAGATGGCAGGTGGATTGTCCTTGTTGTCGGCCACTGTAGTGGGTGGGACTAGACGCACACCATGGCCGAACTGACTTCGGACCGTCGGTCAGACATTAGCGATGGGAACAGCTCTCCACAGCTCGGCCGACCTGGGCCATTGGCCAAGTTAGGCGGGCCTGGCCAAGCTGGATTGGGACCCTCCACCTATTCTCTAGTGAGGTGAATTCCAGGGTCAATCCGACCTGGAACACTGGACGCGTCACCAGCCAACCTGGTGCCCCTACACGTCAGCGGGGGATCCATGTTGTCCTGAGGACCTGGGGTGAGTCCGTGCCACGTCACCAGTGGTACCAACACATATCATATCATATCATCATATATACTAAAACACAATCAAGAATGTTTTTCCCTCCAAAACTGCATTTATGACTTAGATTTTTTTTTTTTAAAGTTCCTATGTAACATGGCATTACACTTCTCACATTGAGAAGTGCAATGCCATTGCACATTGTGCAATGCACTTTTTGTATTGCACAATGTGCAATGATTGACTTTTTAAATTCTTTTTAATTTTATTTATCAAATGCGATTTTTTAATTCTTTTTTATTTGGATTTATATTGATATTTCTTTGTAAAGATTTTAAATTGTATTTTTTCTATCACATTTAATAAATTTACAATTTATTATTATTATAATTATAATTTCAATTTATATTTTTTGTGACTTAAATACTTTCTAAATAATACTAATTTTTTGAAAATCCTAAATTCTTTACATATTTATTAGCAACTCAAATATTTTATTAGTTTTAAAATATAATACATTTATATTAAAATTAATTTCGTTAATAAATGATGCATAGTCTTAAACTATGCATTTATTTATGTATGAAATACTCTAAATTAATTAAGAAATTATAAGTTAACATAATTTTTATAATAAATATGATTGTGAAAATGTTATCGTTTTATAATATTTTCTATTAAATTATATTTTTTGAATGTCCAAATATAATGTTGGCGTCATTATCTAAATTAACTAAGAGATTATAAGTTAATATAATTTGATAATAAATATTATCGTGAAAGTGTTGTGCTTTTGTAATATCTTCTATTGAATTATATTTTTTTGAATGTCTAAATATAATTTTGTGGTCATTATCTAATTGATATTTTGTTTTATATTAATACTATTTTATTCTTTTTGTATCTACACACACATATATATAATTACAAAATATTAAAACATAAAAAAACTCATATAAAAATGTTCATTGTTTTAATATGAATTAATTGAATTTGAATGAATATTTTATTCAAAAATAGAGAATTACAATATTTTTATTACAACATGAGGATTATGATTTTTGAAAATTATTTTAAATGCTATTTTACAGTAAAAGTTAAATTATAGTATCAAATTTTAATTATTTGTATAGTTTGCTTGAGAACTACTAACTTGCTTATTTTAAATTTTTTTTATTCTACTGAAATTTTGAATTGGACATGTGATATTACCATAATAGTGATTGTGGTTGATTACCAATGTGGGATTTTCAACTTTCCTACTTCATATCTATTTCTCATCAACTATACTCTCTAACATTTCTTCAAATTGTTTTTTATTGTTTCCTTTTCAATTTCTCGATTTAAATTAAAGTTTTAAATAATAAACTATAATTTATAATGCTATTTGAGTCAATAATTAATTAATTAACTGAACTATAATTGATTAACTGTACATGATTAGGTAAAATAGTATATTTAACAATTAAAAGGTGAATAATTTAATGTATATTTTAATAATTTTTTAATCAATGTAACTACATTTCTACCTTTATGGGTAGGTACCACCAATAATGTAACTGAAATTATTTCTAAATTACCTTTTATTTCTAAATTATTTTTTGGTTTACTAAAATTAAATTAATATTTATGTGTATATTTTTTTAAATCACATATTACATATATTTGTAAATATATATATAAGCTCTTATAGTTGTATTAACTAACAATGATTTAAATTTATTTTCATTTTATAGATTAGAAAAATCATTATAGAGATTAAATTGGATTAACTTTTTACTAAGTAGCAGATGAGCTTTTTATCGATTGGAAAGAATAAAATATTAGAAAAATATTTGATTTAAAATATCGTACCTAAATTTTTTTATTTGATATACAATATTTTGCCTTAATTTTAGTTTTTATTTAAGTAGATGGTATATTTTTAATTTATAATGATTTAATCTGAGGTTCAATAAAATAATTTTTTTTTGTAATTTTAGCTAATTATAGATATAGTTAGTTATGTCACGGTCTAAAAAAATTACTTGGTTAAAGTAACATAAGCCTTTTTAAAAAAAAAAAATTGGGAAAAATACCGATTATATTTTTTTTTCAAATATTAAATTTTTAAATAAATTTATGAACTTAAAATTTTGAAATTGGAAAATTTTTGACAAACAATTTTCATCATAATAACTTTTTATTAAGTACTACACTATTTTTAACATTGAGTGGTAGCCTCATGCATTTTCTCGGTTTGTAACAAATTACTATTTTTATTTATATATTTTTAATTATTTATTAAGTGTACTATAACCTTGATTTTATTTAGTTGTAAGTTGATATAGGTGTTATTTACAAATGCTTAGTTATTATTTGAAATTTGAATTTATTGTCATAACTCATAAGTTGTATATTGCAGCATCAGGATTACGTATCACAATGGGTTGAAAATGTTGTATGTGATAATAATAAGAACCTAACAAATACAAATATGATTGTTATACATAAAAAAATATTTTAAAGTTTGTGATATTTTTATAATAAAAATAATGATATTATATTTTTTATTTAATAATATTAATTCCATCTAAACTTTGTTATTATTAACAAAAGCATTGATGCGATTAATAGATACATGGTGTCTATGAATAATTTTAATTGGAAAAATTTATTTGTGCTTAGCCTGAATGTGTAAAGGAGATAGAAGTGCTAGATTTTTTTAAGAACTATATTCCATGGAATTCCCGGATGATATAAAGTATTACAATGTGCCTAATCACAAGTTAAGTTTCAAAGTAGGTGTTATGATCATGTTATTGACAAACACAGTTATTAAAACTGGACGGGCCATCGACTTGGCAAAGTTTCTGGGCCAGCGAGTTAATGGTTGGACCGCCAAGTTCGGGCTTGAACCGTTGGGTCATTAATTTAAATTTAAATATATATAATAAGTTAAAATATAATGAACAAAATTAGACATTTGCACAATGGATTTTAGTGCAAATTGAAGGTTTGCATCATGTGGTACATGGTTTGAATATTGAGCTACACTCTTGATTTTAAAAATTAAGAAACAATACTTTATGTGTTAAAATAAATAAAATTCCATTTATGTGCAAACTAATAAATTTTGGTTTGATGGTTTTTCAACTATCTTCGAAATTTAAAATCATAATATTGCACTTTCAACTCCTATCAAGTATGTCTTGCATTACAAAAATTTAGATTTTTAAAAACATGCTATGACCACGCCGAGTCACCGGGTTTCGCTCACGGGTTAGCTAAAAATCGGCCAATTTTTTGGGTCATAATCAAGTCAATTGTCTAGCGGTCCAATTAAGTAAATCGGGCCGATTTAGGGTCTGGGTCACCGGTTTTCCAATCAGACCAGCTGGTCCGATTCAATCCGAGTTTAATAACTATGTTGAAAAATATTGATCATTTGGCTGAATTGTTAATGGGAGATTGGTAATTATGAAATTGGGTTTTCATATCATTTAAGCACAAATTTTGACGAGTCAAAGAATGTTAATCCCAAGGAGGCAAGGTCAATCATTGTCTCATGTTGGTTTTTCTTGAAAATATCGGTATTTAGTCATGTACAATTATATATTGCCATTTCAAGAGCTACAAGTCGGAAAGGATTAACAAAGTTGATATGTGACAAATATGGGAATCTAACAAATAGAACTTCAAACGTTGTATATAAAGAAGTAATCCAAAATTTGTGAAATTTTTGTAATGAAATATTATCAAAACTGTATTTCTTTTATATGATGATAGTGTTTCAATATGAAATTAATTCGTATTAATGAAAAAGAAATTGTGTTTATGCATTGATTTTTTCCCGTGCAACGCACGGGTGCGATTACTAGTTATATTTACAATTGACAATTGTCAAGGACAATTTCTAGAGTTAACGTTGCTCATGATGATGTCAAACATTTAATGTGCAATATATGCATTTATTTTCCATTTATTAGGAAATTCACTCTTAACAACGTTGCGTTAGAGATATCCTCACTTATTACTATCCTGAATTCTTGTTTGGATAGCAAATTTCATTTTTTTTAATGATTCTTTTAGGAAATTGATGAAATTCTAGTAAAATATTAGTCACTACATTTTTTGTAAGTAATATTGAGATCGACAATTCAGTATTGTTTTACGTTAGAAATTAATATGATGTTAATAATACTAGTGGCACAAACGTCGTTGCATTAACAATCAATGTGATATGCATATATCTTACTAAAGGTCCATTATTTAAGCATGTGACTAACAATACTAGGTGATTTGGAGGAAATATTCAAGAAAAATAGTAACAAACTAGCATTGTATTCAATGTGAATTAAAAGTTCTTGTTAATTCAATGTATATAGAGAGTAATTAATGCTACCTGATCACAATGAATTATACTGTAGTGTAGTTGACACAATATGATATATGAAACTTCTATAAAATGAGATAATTGTATTAAAATCATCTCATTTGATAAGATTTTTATACTTCATAATTATTTCAACCATTGTATTCAATCAGAACTTTTCATTTGGAGTTCATGCACACACTATAGTGGGGTCATGCATAGCAAAAGAATTCAACAATTTTATATATATATATATATATATATATATATATATATATATATATTGTAATTTATTGCCAATGTGCCCTAACCAGGTCAAGTGCATGAAGGATAACGTAAAAAGTAGGTCAATTTGAAGACTAACATTAACAAGACAAGATGCACAAATGACCATCAACCTCCAAGTTTGTATCTATTTGAAGCAATCTTGTTCCAGCACCATTATCCTTACCATAGTTAAGAAACCATCGGATCATTTTAAGGGCTTGTTTGACCTCTATTTTGAAATTCGGAATTAGATCTAAAATCAGCATGGCGAGGGCGAGCTCCGCAATTTGGAAAATTTTCGATGACACCGTGACAGCTGGTCAAAGTTTTGCAATATCTTTTATCTAAAATTATTGCCAAAACTTTGATCAGCCGCCATGGTATCGCCAAAAAATTTTCAAAATTGCTGAAGCTCCTTCTCGCCATGCTGATTCTAAATCTGGTCATGGATTTCAAAATGGATATCGAACAAGCCTTCAAAATGGTCGAGTGTTCCATAGTTAAAAAAAAAAAACCATCTGGTGGTTTTTGAAAATTTTCCCTATTTGAAGAGATTCTATGAGGAACCATTTTTGTTTCGAGGGCTCGAATTTTGTATACAATGGTGGAGCCAGGAAGTAATTTGATTAGGGTCAAAAAATTCTAAAGTGAGATGTTGGAAGGGGTATCGCTTTGCTTCTCAGGGTTCGGAAGATTTCTTTACACAATATTATTGAAATAAAAAGATTACACTAGTTTAATTTTGATAGAATTACAAATTTCAATCATGTCCATTTAAATTAAGAAAATATAAGTACCTAAAAAATTCAATGGATTTGGCTTAGTGGTAAGGCACCCCCTTACTGGTTTGTCCCGAGTTCGAGACAATACATCCCACCCATATAATCCCCAATTTGTACTCAAAAAAAAAAGGAAAAAAGAAAAACAAAGTGAAAAAAAACTATATACAACAAATATTTTCATAACTTCAAATCAATTCCCTTAATTATTAACATAAATATAAAAATATTTTCAAATTATACATGTCTAACAAACTAAAACAACTAATTGTTTTGTCATGACGACTAATGACTTTTTGCTAATACAACTAATGGTTGAAATTTGTTACAACACATCTAGAATAAAATCATTAAAAGAGTGATTACATAAAATAAAAAATTAAAAAGAAAATTCTAAAAGGTCAAGGGGTCCTTGGACCCCACAGGCCCCATGTGGCTCCGCCACTATGATATCCTATAATGAATCAACTAGACAAATTACTTACATAAAAATTAACTCACACCAAATAAAGAACTAAATAATTCATCCGAAACACGACTTTTTCGTATTTTGTTTTTGTTCATAAATGCCATGTTCTTCTGATTTATAGAGTTTTTTGAAACATCATGGTTTACATAATTGTTTGTCCTTTTGTTCTTTCATTCTCCATATCATTCTAGCATAATCGTTTCAGCTAGCATACAGTTGTTATCAAAGGTATTTTGGTTCATGTTGAGATTCCTACAAGAAAGCAAGGGTGTCAAACACTCAAATGAGAATCTGGTGCTTCTCCAAAGCAATTCTTTTCACAATCACTTTTCTTGCATTCGTTTTTACCTATGCATAATAAGGAAATATATAAACGTACCTTGTTCAAGTCAAACTAAAAAACTTTCTTATTAGTTTATTCGAGCATCTCCAACGCAACAATATATATATCTATATATATATATATATATATATATATATATATATATATATATATATGGTAAAAAAAAATATCTTCAATGCAACAATATCAACGGTGCAGGCGTGATAAGTTATTATTAGGCTTCTATATAAATGAAGAGAGAATTATAATGATTGGAGAGAAAATATTATATTAACAATTGACAATTGTCAAGGACAATTTCTAGAGTTAACATTGCCCGTGACGATGTCAAACTACAATATATGCATTTACTTGCCATTTATTAAGAAATTCACTCTAACAACGTTGCATTAGAAGGTCCCTACTCTCCTTGCTGGCAGGAGCCATACCCACATGATGATGTGGCGCCCCGTGTCATCATTTTTTATTTAATTTTTTTATAACATCTACGTTAAGTGAAATGAATAATATATAATGGTTCTCTTACAGCAGGGGGCTCATGTGGGCCCTATAATTTTTTTCCCCAAATTTGCAAATGTGGGCATCTCCCCAGCCCACTGTCTGGGCAAGGGAGCAGAAGCATGCATTAGAGATACTCTCACTTATTACTAGCATGAATTCTTGCTTGGATAGCGAGTTCATTTTTTAAATGATTCTCTAGGAAATTAATGAAATTCTAGTAAAATATTAGTCACTACTTGTTTTGTAAGTAATATTGAGATCGACAATTCAATATTGTTTTAAGTTAGAAATTAATATGATGTTCATAATACTAGTGGCACAAACGTCGTTACATTAACAATCAATGTGAAATGCCTATATCTTACCAAGGGTCCATTATTTAAGCATGTGACTAACAATACTAGTTGATTTGGAGGAAATATTCAAGAAAAATAACAAACTCCTATTTCTTCTTATAATTTTACAATAGTAATTAATAAAGACTTCATGCCGTAAAAAAATTTATGCATATTAAATACTGAATGAGAAAATAAACACCCCACTTAATTACATATATAGGTCTGTCACGTTCAATAAAATATCCAACAATGAATGTATCACACTTATTTAATTTGTTTGCTAATAATAATTAGGCAATTTCTGCTGATGGGTTTAGGTAAAATATATATGATGTAATGATTAATTACAACTTTCCTTTCAATTAAAAGTTTCTTGTTAATTCAATATATGCAGAGACTAATTAATACTACTTGATCACAATGAATTATATTGTAGTTGACACAATGTGATATATGAAACTTCTATAAAATGAGATTATTGTAATAAATTCGAATTCATCTCATTTGATAAGATTTTTATACTTCATAAATATTTCTACCATTGTATTCAATCAGAGTTTTTCTTTTGGAGTTCATGCACACACTATAGTGGGGTCATGCATAGCAAAAGAATTCAGTGTGATACATGAAACTTCTATAAAATGAGATAATTATAATAAAATCATCTCATTTGATAAGATTTTTATATTTCATAATTATTTCAACCATTGTATTCAATCAGAATTTTGCATTTGGAGTTCATGCACACACTATAGTGGGGTCATGCATAGCAAAAGAATTCAACAATTATATATATATATATTGGCAATGTGACGTAACTAGGTCAAGTGCATGAAGGATTTAACTTTAAAAGTAGGTCAATTTGAAGACTAACATTAACAAGACAAGACGCCCTAATGACTATCAACCTCGATTTTTGTATCTATTTGAAGAGATTCTATGAGGAACCCATTCTGTTTCGAGGGCTCCAGATCTATATACAATGTCGGAGCAGGGAAGTAATTTATTGGGGACCAAAAAATTTTAGAGTGAGATGTTGGAAGGGGATCGCCCCACTTCTCGGGGTTCGGGGATCTAATATTATTGAAATAAAAGGTTTACACTAATTTAATTTTAATAGGATTACAAATTTCAAATATATCCATTTAAATTAAATAAATCTAAGTATCTAACAAAGAGGGAAAAAATCTGTATACAACAAATATTTTCATAACTTCAAATCAATAACCTTAACTATTTTTTTTTTTTTTTGAATAAGGTGCTATTCATTCATTCATTCAAATTAGCACAATACATCGAAATAACACAGATTCGACACCGATAAAAACCAAAATGGCAAATTTGCGAACAATCTCACAGTACTTAGACTAAAAGCATGAAATGGCAAAATGCCTACAAATGTGAAAAAATCAAAGTGATCGGAATACCCATGCCTCCTGATCTACAACGTTGATGCCCAAATTTGGATTGAACCAATGATGACTCAAAGTGGATGTACCAATCTGAAGCACATGAACAAACAACACCGCAATAAAACGATAAAAAACCAAAATGCCGCGCCAAAACGAGGAAAACACAAAGCATGAAGAAAAACTCAGATTTATGTGGATAGATCATTTCTTGTAAGGGAAAAAAAAAAGAAAGAGATGAATGGGTTGATTTCAATCCAAAAATTGCCAAAATCACCCCCATGCGGTGCAAGTGAAAGTCCATGAAGAAGAGAGAAAGGAGAGCAGGTTAGTAGAGAGAAAGAGAAAGGAGTTAGGAGGTCTTTTCATGGGATCGTCAATTACCTTAATTATTAACACAAATATAAAAATATTTTCAAATTAAGTATGTCTAATAAACTAAAATAACTAATAGTATTTGTCATGAAGACTAATGACTTTTTGCTAATATAACTAATGATTGGAGTTTGCTACAATACATTTAGAACAAAATTCTTAAAAGAGTGATTGCATAAAAATAAAAATTAAAAAAAATCTGAAAAGTTAGTGAGGTCGAAGGACCCACAGGCTCCATGTGATTCCGCCACTATCTATAGGCATGCTTCTAAACGGATGCCTAGCTTGATTTTGTTATTCTCTATTCATCTTTGTTTTTCTTAGTGTGGGAAAATTTAATAATCACTCTATTAAATTTTGAACTTGTAATTAACTATTTGCTCAACTTTGAAACATAATACTAACGAAACTTTGATTCGTATCACCAATTTAATCATTTGTTAACTCAAAGTTTAAATATACTTATAACCCATTAAACACACGGGATGATATCCTATAATGAATCAACTAGACAAATTACTTGTATAAAAATTAACTCACACCAAATAAAGAACTAAATAATCCATCAGAAATACGAATTTTTCGTATTTTGTTGTTGTTCATAAACGCCATGTTCTTCTGATTTACGTAGTTTTTTGAAAGTTTTTTGAAACATTATGGTTTACACAATGGTTTGTGTGATATGAGTGAATTTTTTGTGAGAGAGTTTAGTCCAAATATCCGATCCTCTTGTTATGTATGGATGCCATTTCACCAAAATTGTCTGTGACTTGGCTGCTAAGCAGTATCTGCTTAATCATTTTTGTCTCAACTCTAACGTCAAAGTTACCAAAAATGATTTATATACGTGTACACGAATGACCTAAATCGGTAATGATACTCGTCTTCTAGCTGTTAGTAAAAAATAGTAGTAACATCTATGGATGCCTTGGATGGAAAAGGGGCCAAGCCGCTCAGCTTGTCAAAGTTGAGCTCGGTTCGAGTTCGGTTTTAGCTTGGCTCGTTTGGACAGGTGGTTTAGGCGGATCTTGATCCAATCTGTGTGCAATTCTGGGGGCCTCGTATCGCACTCGGCTGTGGGCCTTCACAGGCTGAGCATCGATTTTTCTAATTTCTTTTCTTCTTCTCCTTTTTTTTTTCAATTTTTTTTAATGACAAATATTGAAGCAATAAGGGCATGTTTTGAAAATTATAAGGGCAAATTGACTTACCCTTAAAAAAGCAGTGTTTTAAAAAGCTTTAAAAAATGTGCATAAAGAGCGCATAAGCGCGATTAAGGGTATGCTCTTTATAGATTAATTTGGTGTAGATTAAGTTGATGGGGAAGTTGGTGAGAATGTGTGGTTAAAAATTGGAAATTGAGTATTAAAAAATATAAAGTAATTGTTAAATCAATAAATGAATGGTTGAAAATGATAAGAGAGAAAAAGTAGATTTAATTTGATGAAATTTAAGTTGTATAGAACATACCCTAAGCATGAGCATAGAGTGAAACGCTTCGAAGAAAAGCGCGCAAAAGCATGAAAAAGTGCGAAAAAGAGCGCTTCAGCGCAAAAAAAGCTTGAAGCGTGTGTTCGACGCTTTGTCCTTTTTAAAACCTTATAAAAAAGTCTTATACCAGCTTATAGGAGCCAGCTTGCAAACCAACATGTTTGGCTAGTTACCACTTACCAGCCAGTCCACGAACATTATGACCCAAATCGAAACAATTCAATGGCTAATTTTTGATTTGGTCAAAATCCAAATCCATGTATCAAATGGAGTCGAGTCACATACATGAACCCACGAACTATCCATCCCAATTGTACTCCAAGTGGTATATTAGTCAGTACGGTTTTGTTCCGATACCCACTGTGGGTATAAACCCACGCCACGTGGCCCCACTATGTGACGCCACGTCACACCTACAAAATTTTTTATTTTTTGTTTTTAAAATTTTTTTTTTTGGTATCTACGTTAAGTTAGACGAATAATATATAATTGTCCCTAATAGTGGGGGTTCATCCCGACCCTCTACAAATTTTTTTCCCCACTTGTGAATACCGTAACGTACCCACAAGTGGGTACCAAAACATTACAGTTAGTCAGTAATAAATATAATTCAAATTAGCACATTTATCTACCGCTAGTTAATAATATATAGAAGTGGTTATATTTTGTTCTTTCATTCTCCACATCATTCAAGCATAATCATTTCAGCTAGCATACAGCTGTTATCAAAGATATTTTGGTTCACGTTAAGATTCCTGCAAGAAAGCAAGGATGTCAAACATTCAAAATAAGAATCTGGTGCTTGTCCAAAGCAATTCTTTTCACAATCACCTTTCTTGCATTCGTTTTCACTTTTCACCTATGCATAACAAGGAAATATTATTTTCACATTTATTCATCATTATTTTTCTCACATTCTTAGTACCCATTTTCCAGAAAGGTTTCATCAAACAAGCATGGAAGGTTTCATCAAACAAGCTCTTATTCAGAATATATATATATGTATGTATGCATATGTATAATACATTTATTACCAGTTTACTACTAGGCTTATAAATTATAATGAAGACAAAGCCCAGCAACTTGGCTTATGAATTTATGCAGCTTCAACTTTCAATATCAAAGATGGAGAATCATCCAACAGTTGTGAGGCTCCATCAACACTGCATACTTGAATTATGAATTTCAGATCAGAGGTACCAGAAGGAACCAATAGATCAGAAATGTAGAAGGATTCCACTTTTGCCACTCCAAGATACTCCTGCTCAGCCACTTTCTCAGGCGAGGCGTTTTTAATCCTCTTGACATATATATTATAGCCAGAGAAAGTATCAACATTACCAGATTTCAGTTTCCATATAATCTTAAAGCTAAGATTTTTGGACCCCTGAGGACCCGGAATGAATTGAACATACTGGCTATCAACCTCCCATGACATAGATGGTGGAAAATTCGAATTGTCAGAAGAAGTTTTAACACTGATATCACCAATTACTGCATAATAGTCCGATGGATCACGAGATGGGGCCCGATAGCATAAGGCTCGAATTTCTCTTAATGTGTGTCGATCCATTTCAATACTACTTTCTTGTATAACCCACCCAGATTCCTTCTTTTTGACTTGATGTGGCATAATCACATTGGTGAAGTGTTTGGAGAACTGGTTAAAGGTGACCAGAGCATCTCCCGACGAGGCAAGAAGTACAGATTTCTTCTCATTGTCAGTGGAAGAAAACGTGAGAGCAAGACCGAGGAGAGAGTTCCCACTTAATTTAACCTACATTGATTTATGCAAAATATAGTTTCATCTCAAAACGATATACTCACACATTGATCAAACATAAAAGATGACTACAATGTCTGCAAACATAATCGATGAGTTAGAGTGCTTACAGAATATGTGAAAATAAGCGGTGAACTCCCTAAAAGCAGCTTGCTTTGAAAGAGGCGTGCCGTGAAATTACCATCACCAAGAGTTCCTTTAAATTTGATACTTCCTCCTCCACTATAAGATGAATCCTTGAAACTACGGTTTGCAAACATTTGTAAATTTAGTGCAATATACCACTTTTTCATCGAAATTGCAAATGAGAACTTGAAAGATGCACATGCAGTGTGTTAAGTATATGCTTTACCAGATTGAGTTGATATGAACACACACGAAAACTGAAATGATGGATGAGTGAAGCTCACTTACTCGACAGCAACTTGGATAGGCTGAGTTGCAGGGTCTTCAGTATATTCAATATAAGGCTATAATGAGACATACAAGTTGGGAGAACGCAATCAATACAGAAGAAAAGGATGCTAAGAGAATAAAAACAACAAACTCCCCTCTGAAGAGTTATACCTGAAAGCTCTGGGAAGAAATATTGTTCCAAGGAGTGTTGGATACTTGCTCTCCATCAATGTAAATATGGTAACCATGGCCCTGAGAAACAATAATATTACAGATTTAATTGTAGTCAACTAGCCAAGAGATTAAATTGCAGTTATCTGAGGCACTCTATTGTCTTATCAATACCAAATAATAACAATTATTAGGGACATTTCACGTATCAAATTATGAAACTTAAAGAAGAAAGAAGAAATTACAAAAAGCATGCATGACTTATACCTGATTAAAGTTTGAGTAGAATGGAAGCACTTTGGGATAGTTTTGTACAACCCCCCATGATTTCTCAACAAGTCCCCACCAGCTGTATATAGGGTCCACCGAAGTGAGAAAACACTAATTGTATCGACAATGACTGTGTCTGAGTTTCAAAGGTGCTATAAGAAAAGGCAAGTGAAATACCGATTTTGGGCTGTTCGAAAATCAGGTGGTTGTTTAGTCTCATAGACCCATCCAGGAGCAAACATAGCTGCTGAAACTTCATCTTTCTTTATCACGTCAAGGGCAACATTTGTCTACACAAGAAGATGATTACATTTTGATGAATTCTGCAACTTTTCACAGTTCAATGTGCAAAACAAATTTAAGGCATGCAAGTGAGGACCTAGTACATTATCTCTTTACACTAAAGAATTTCAGTTTCTTGATATCCCAAAATCAATCTCTTGGATTTCAAAATTAGGAAGTATGCCCAATGAGCCAGAAATTGGTTTTGAATAATTAAGTCACAGGGAACTCATTGACTTTTGTAATACCTGCTTCTATATATAAGCTGAACATTCCGCATTTTAAGTCATTCAACTTTATTCTGTGACAATAAGACCATCATTTGAACACCTGAATATGATTGTTTCAATGGACTTTCCTACTATCTTAACTGAATTTCAGGACAAAAAAAAGGGGGATGGGAGAGAGAGAGAGAGAGAGATGGGAAAGCACTGCCATCAATGCTTCAAATTTAAGCACTTAATGTGACGTTAGAAAGGATTTTAAAGAACGAGAAATTATATGACCAAACCTCATAACAAAATCTCAAAATTATATTTATTTCCTTATAGCCATGTTTAAGGGATTAAAACCTACAGTCCATTGTCCGCCACCATAAGTGCCCCTTCCGAAAACATCGATGCCCATGTAGACATCAAATTTTCTGTCACCAGCAACATCAGCTGATGACTTGGGATAATCTTCCTGCATCATATGAGAGAAAAACCTTTAGGGGTAAAATCGACTAGTGCGAAGCCAATTTTGTTTCACTACTTCGGCTAATGAAGATAAGAAAGTACCTTCCATGAATAATTCACAAAAATGCCATCGCATACATCGAAGAAAGGCTTGTTTTTGTCATTTAACTTATTTTGCCAGCGAAGAGCACCATCCGTCGTAACACTGTCATACCTACACCATCACCATTAACAAAGTATTTACTTATATAATCTCACGATGACACTTTGAAAATAATTTCAATTTATTCTGCAAAATACGCATACCATATAATCGTAGATCCAGGTACTGACGAGTGCATGGTCTGGCTTAAATGGCTTACAAATTCTATCACATTAGGGATTTGATTGGGATTCAAATTGACTTCCATATTGATCTGTTGGCAGGAAGGAAATGCTATTTGTAAAATGGAATAAAGTAAAGAACATCAATTTGTGTTACTCATTAAATCAAAAGGAACAAAGATGTGAAAACTAATTGCCATTTTAATTAATTATCCCGTACCCTGTGCAGTCATGTGAAGATCACAGGGAAGCTATATATATATATTAAAAATGCCGGCTATTTTGAAGATTCAGTACAAATGATTACATGGATTTGAACTAGCTCATAGAAAAAGCAATGTAGCATGCCTGAAAGGACAGTGATTGAACATAAAGATTTGAATCCATCTTCCTTTCAGGTGCATATGCAGAACTGGAAGACAATCTTAGAAAAGTTAGAAGTTTACCAGCCAGCCATCAAAGTTCAAAGCAACAGCAAGCTCTGTCAATCGGTCGGCATACATATGAGCAGACTCTTTTGTCGATAGCAGCTTTTCAGCTCGTTTTTGCCTTCGTCCCATTTCCATGATGAAAGTCCCCAGGATCTTAAAGTTGTATACATGAAGACGAAGTAAAAACACAACAACTAGATGTCTAGATCCACAGATACCCATCCATACATAATTCAAAGTAATTAACTAATCATTCAAACGGAGGTTAAAGGAAAAAAAGCCTGCTAAGAAAAATAATGATAGTATCCCAAGCTCCAATAAAGTTGACTTCAATCACAGTGTAATCATAAAACACTATTCGGTTTATACTCGACACACACCATTGCATATGACTGAAATGAAAAAAATGATGCCATATTATCAGCAGTGAGAACAGGGCTAAACAGAATTCTACCTTCACACCATGTTTGTGAGCTGTATTAGTCCAGCAAGGAGGCGGCAAAGTCACCAAATTGTGCGAAAAATACACGAAAATGTCAATCAAATGCCAATGCCAAACCGCGTACGCATCACTATTCACTCCACCTTGCACGAATCTGTCATCAGTATACCCTCCGGCCATATCATGGCACACCAAAATCCGAGGCCTCTTTTGCAAATCCCCATTCAGACTCACACTAGACTTATTGAAAGGGTAATGAAACGATTTGAAGTAATCTCGAGATTCCAGTTCCTCGAGTGTCTTCAGCGGGTACGAAATCGGAATCGCCGGCACTAAAGGATCGAACGGCGGAGGAGCATCGTTTATTCCGGCGGAAGAATTGGATTCCTCCATTGACTTGGAGAAGAACGAACGCAGATTTTTTAGTGTTGAGAAGAGTTTGGGGTGTCGCGTTTTTATATACGCGCGGAGAGACATTGGATAGTGGGAGGAGAAGAGAATCCATGGAAGATGACTCGGAATTCCTCCGGGAGTCACTTCCGGTGTTTTCTTTCCAATTTTTGAAAAATGGAAAATACCCAATAACTATACATTTTCTAAAAAATTATCCAGTACATCTAATATCTTTTTTTTACACTAATTCTATTTTTTTTTTAATAAGACACAAACACCTCATCCACCCCATTTAATTTACCACTAGTCTTTTTTACCCGTGCGTTGCACGGGAAGCTAATATATCAATAATTACATGTTTAGATGTATATTAATTTTATATCAATAGCACCACCAAGATAATAAATTGAATATTTATAATTGTACTAAACTTAATAATTAAGATAGATAATGAAAGAATCCGATAAAAATTTCGGTAGAGTTTTCCCTGTATATCGTACAAATCCTTCCTGTAAAATATTCAAGGAACACCTCACCAAAATCCATATAACTTAATTTATAATTCGCTTGAAAATCTCATAACTTAATTTACAATTTTCCTGAAAATCTCAACAATTCAAAAATAACACCATCAACTATTGTCAACAACATAAGCACAAAATAAATAATATAAACGACTCATATTTTTCTAAGAAACAATGAATGGACTTAAATATAAATCTCAGTCCTAATTTTCTCCAAGAAAATCAAATTCCAATTAATCTACCAATGAATCGTAATAAGACAACAAAATCTACCAATGAATCGTAATAAGACAATAACATGTATTTTTTACATAAGCTTCTCGAACTTCGAAGTGCAGTTATATGAAAAACCTTTAGAAATATAAAATATAATACCATAGTTTAGATAGAATAAATTTAACTTACTCAAAGTGTAACTTTCGACAGTAAAGCAAGTTGAGCTACCTTAATTCGAGCCCAATGCTACTTATAGATAAGAGTTTCATATCATTAATTTGTATAACTCTAGCAACTATCTCAACTGGACATTATCTTCAAACAATATAACAGTAGAAAACCAATAATATATAAGTCCAGTGATTCACTTCTTATATCAACATAGATGACATAAAGGGTTTGTGTAAAAAGTTAAATAAAGTAAACAACGTACTTCACATGATTAATAAGTGTCAGACTACACATTACTAAAAACTTCTTTACACACGACATTCGTAGTAACTTTGGTTGAATGACCATTGTCATAACAGAGCACAAACTTCAAACCCTACCTATTTATCGCTTTGGAGACTGCAAGACATAGTTCGATAATGAATATGTAAACAATGATTTTTAAGGTTTGATTGTGAAATATAATTAATTTACAGATATATTATAGAAATGACAATATAGTGGGTACTCCAACACCCTGTTTCTGTTCCGCTAGGAAACGTTTTTCATCATCACCACTCTCATCCTCATTTAATTGAAGGTGAGCGAGTATCATATAATGATTGCAATTGGATGGGATTCCCATTGGCCGTTCGTGCCCCACTAAAAATTCACATTCCTTCTATTACCCATCGTGATTATATTGTCGAACAGAAGCTTTTATTTGTATTTTTTAATATAAGTGATAATGACATCTAATTTATTTTATAAATATTTTCTAAACACACTAAACACGTAAAACATATTCGGTGTAAACTTAGCAATTTAATACATCCGGTATATTAATATTCTGTTTAAACTCATCAATTTAGATTTTTAGTTTAAATAATTTAAATTGTATAAGATTTTTAATGTGGTTGATAAAAAAATTCTTATAGATTTTACGTTTTCTTAATTAAATATTGAATGATTTGATATTAAATTTAAATTATTTTGGATAAAACAAATAAATTGAAATATATGTGATTAACAATTAAAACAAATAACTTGATGGATGACTTTAAAAAATTAAATAAAATCTAAACTAAATAATTTAACGTAGCCAGAATTCTCAATATTTATTTAAATAATAGAACTATAAATAAAAATATTTATCATAGTCGAGAGCCAATTAAAAATTTCTGATTAAGTTTCATAATTTCAATCATCGATAGAACCAATAGCCAATTGTTTATTAAATATGTAATTTACAAAATACGTAATTTAGATATTTTCTTTTATTCTTATTAAATCATTATTAAAAAATATGTAATTTAGATATTTACTTATTTATCACTAAAATTAGACTTTTAAATTAATATGAAACTAAATAATATAAGAGATGGAATCATTCAATCTATATATATTTGAAAACAAACTTTTTTCTTAAAATAAGGATTGTATTTTAAAAATATAATTTTGGAAGTAAATATTATCAAAATTAAATATAGATTGATTAAATTCAAGCCAATAATTATCACCACACATTTGACTAATACAATAAATGGATAAATGGATTTTTAATTAAAATAAACTATTTATTTAGAAAAATATTATTATAAGATAAGGAATTCAAATTGATATGCAATTAATATGCTATAAAAATCAAAATCATAAATATGACTTGGACAATGTAATCGGAATACAATTACTTGTCTTTTTTAATTGGATTTTTTTTTTGTGCTTTTAGCAAATTATCTTATCTGAGTGAGTTATTCAATAATCGATTCCAAGTATTGCATGTAAATGCTATAAAAAATTTTATTTCTTCTACTTTTTTTCTATAAAAATTTTTAAGATGGAGAGCTAGAACGATAACTTCCTTTTATTAGAATTATGACTTTCTTACACAAGATTTTTGTCAAAAACATTAGCAATTAATATAAAAACTAAATTAAGAAGATATTTTATTTTTTTAATTAAGGTATTATGTTAACTAATTTTTAATATATATTAATTAATCTATATGAATGAAAAATTAATTTATATTTATGTAGAAAAATGTTTTAGAAATCCAATATTCTTATTTTATTGGTTAAGCAATAAAGTAAGTTTTTCTACTTTTTTTTAAAGCATAAACCATAGAGTATGTTTACATATGGAACATATGCGTACATCTTAATGTATTATTTTTTATAAAAATTTCAATCCTTGGGATTCCCGACAAATATATGCGGACTAACAGGGCAGGAATAAGGTTAGTATTTCAACCCCTGAGATTCCTCACATTCTTTGCTTTGATAAGCAAGTCCTACTTAGACAAATAAAAAAATCAATCATAAAAAGAGTTATTTTTTAGTAAATTATGTAAATTATAAAAAAAGGAAATTATGGAAAAGCGTACATTTACTTTTCAATTTGCTAAAATAAATCAAGTGCTTTGTTTAGAATTTAAAAAATCACGTTTTCCAAAAATATGATTTTAAAGATATAAATTATTATTATGCATCACATGAAATATATCTAATATAAGAACTTAGACTTTTATTTTGAAATAATATATCGACTCAACCCAATCATATTTAAAAATCATAATAAAAATGTATCAATGCAAAAAAGTAAACATGTTTGTTCACCATAAGCGATTCAAATCAATGTAAATCAAATGAATATAAATTATCTTTCCTGATGTATAGGAATATCTCATTAAATGGAGATGCTAGCAATGTGGCGTCCAACGCATAGGAATTATTTGGCTATTGAGGAAAGAAGTTAAATCAATCCACAAAGTTACCTTCACAATTTATATAAAAAAAAAGGTGGAGTCAATTTAGTGGTATAAAAAGTTAATGATAGTAATGAAAAAAAAAAGAGGAAGAAAAAAATTTATTAGTAAGAGGAAACAACTATTTCAACTATTTATGGCAGACAATTCATCGAATTCTTCAAATTCATAGTTTAATTTATTTCATATAATTATAAACAAAAATAAATGGCCTCTTTTCAACCTAATGATCAACTTATGAAAAAGAAGAAAATGACTATTCTAAAAAATAATTGTATTATATATAATTGTCATAATAATAATAATAATAATAATAATAATAATAATAATAAATTGTATTAGAAATTGTTTGGATAAAAAAATTGATGATACTCATGCAAAAAATACTAATAGTTTGAAGAAAGTAAAATCAATCCATAATTTGCCTTGTAAATTAATCATAGCTAAAAAATGAGGAAAAAAGATGAAGACGAAATATTTTAGTGGAAAGAAAGAACAATTATTTCAAAAATTTATCATAGACAATTCGATGAATTCTTTCAAGTTATATTTTAATTTATTATCTATAATTGTTGGCAAAAATAATTGCATTGGAGATTAGGTTAGGTAAAAAATAAAAAAAATATAATTAAATTAAAAAGAATATTAATTCTGAATATAATGATGGTCTATATAATAAAAAAAATATCATTAATAAGGATAATGTCTATTTAAGGTAAAGATAATGTCTATTTTAGGAAAAATGTATTGGAAGGAAAAATATAATGATGTGGAATTAAAAATTTCAGAAAAATGATGTTTTGGAGGGAAAAAAATGCTGCTTTTATATATATATAGCTTATTGCACCAGTTAAACCCAAAATCCAAACTACCTAAATTATCACCTATATAAGATATACTCTATCTCTCAAATCGCAAAGCAGGTCTTTCAACTTTTAAATTTTATATTTTAGTCGTCAATTTTTAAACTTTCTTTCGAAAATATCCCAAAATATTTGCACCGAAGGTCCTTCATCTTTGGCCTGTTTCATTTTAGTCCTCAAATTTTTTTATTTTTGACATTTTTAGTCCTTTTTACTCATCTGTTTCTTTATTTTCTTCTACATTTAGGAAATCCATCTACAAATATTATATTTAAAATAACATAAATAAATAAATTTATCATATCTTCCATAGTACGCACATTCAACCTCTTCCTTCCCTTATTTTCGACATTCTCTCTACGCATCATAAGCAAAATGTTACCTACCCCCAATAGTTTTATTACCTACTCAAATAATAATATAATGTACCCCGACTAACAGTCAACTCTTGCTTCCCACCCCTAACTTTCTCTCTAGATTACCACAACAACCATAACTCCACCACCACCAACATTCTCCCACCACCAACACCACTATTCCACCACCACCACCACCACCACCACCACCACCATTCCACCACCACTACTCGATTCCGCCGCCACCGCCACCACTAATATTCCTCCACCACTACCATCATTCCCCATCACCACCACCACTCCACCACATTACCATTCCTCCACCACTACCACAATTCCCCGACCACTACCAAAGTATTCCACCACCACTATCACCATCATTACTTACCACGATACTAATTTTATATGCTCCAATAATACTATTATCGATATTATTACATGCCATGATAATTATATTACCTTCCCTAATAACAGCATTACCTACTAAACCACCACCACCATTTCCCCACCACCACAGCAGTCGTTGCCGCCATTTCGTCACCACCGCTCATGCAACCACTTCTTACCCCCGATAATACTATTACCTTCCAGAGTAATACTATTATCGATATGATTACAAGCCTTAGTAATTATATTACCTTCTCTGGCAAACAGATTACTTACCAAATCACCACCACCACTACCCCAATAATACAAATATATCCCCCTGATAATATCATTACCTACCGCAATAATAATATTACCTATCTGAAAATATTATTACCTATTGTGGTAATCTAGAGAGAGAAAGTCGGTGGCGAGAGAAGCAAGAAGATGAATATTTGTCCGGGATAATGTTATTACCTAAAATGGTAATTTAAAAAGAGAAAATTGGTGGAGAGAAAAAGTGAGAGACGAGGGAAACGAAAAGTTAAATACTTTTTAAGATTACATGGGGTGGTAATTTGGAGAAAGAAATTGAGAGACAAGTGAAGCAAGAAGTTGGATATTTGTCGAAATTATTGGGGTAGGTAATGTATATTACTTGGTGTAGTAATCTATATTACTTGAGAATGTAAGATTTGTATGTCCATTGATATTTATGAATTGCTACAAAGAGTATTAAATGAAGTATAAAGTTATCTTTATACTTTGAATAATTTTTATCATGATGACAAATTTATTTATTTATTTATATTATGTTAAATATTATGTTTATAGGTGAATTTCGTAAATGTAGAAGAAAACAAAGAAAACTATTAGAAAAAAGGACTAAAAGTGTAAAAAATTCAAAAATTTAAGGACCAAAATAAAAATTCTAAAGATAGAGGACCTTGGGTGTAAATATTTTGGGGCATTTTTGAAAGAAAATTAAAAGGTTGAGGACTAAAATGTAAAATTTGAAAATTGGAGAACCGCCTGTGTAATTTAAAAGATGGAAGGAAAATCAAAGTGTGGAAAAATAAAGATGGGGGCAAAAATATCCATAATAAATACATAAAATGAGTAATTGGTGAAATCACTTTTTATAAATTGTAGTTAGTGGTTAAAAAATAAGATATTTTAATTTAGTGGGTAACTACCGACTTTGACTTGTATTTATTGGGCATGTTCTCAAAAAAAAAAAAATCTAAGTGTACGTTTAGTAAGCGCAATAAACTAGTTTATAACTTATTTGGAGAGTTTCTAAACTCGTTCTACTCAAATAAGCTCGGTTTGGTTGAAACAGCTTATTTAAAAAGTTAGTGTTTATTTGAAAATCTTTTTTTTTACTAGCTTTTCAAATAAACTCAAGAGCTTTTTATTTTTTATTCTATTTTTACCTTTTTATTTATGTAAAAAAATAAATTTTATTATTTTAAATAGGTTATTTTCAATTATTTTGTATTTCTAACCTGACTTTTCAATTAAGTTCATGAAACAGTAATATTTAAATCAGCTAACTTTTCAGGTTGTTCTACCAAACACACCCTAAATCCCCTATTTAAATCCATATATTGAATCCAATATGAAATTTTATCAATATATCGGATTCAGATAATTTATCGAATATTTAATTAATAAATTGATATCCTAATTCGGATTGGATTCAAATAATATCCAATTCATTGACGACAAGTTGAAAAGTTACAAATCATTGTAAGAGATTTCAAAATACTTATAATTGAGTTGTACCGAAAGGATAATCATGCATAAATATTTTTATTTATTTGAAATAGAATGTTACGGACGTTGAAGAAATATATGTTGTTAAGTTCTTTTCTAATTTAATTAAAAATTTTATTATAATATGTATTAATGTATTGGAATTTGATTTGATAGATCAAAAAATTCTTCATTAAGATTCCAAAAATATAAAATCTTTGTTAAAAAAAATTCGATTTGAAAATTAAAAAAAGCATAATGATATTATTATTATTATTATTATTATTATTATTATTATTATTATTATTATTATTATTATAACAAATAAGATTGGACTATTACCGGATTGCATTGACCTATATCTATATTTGCTCAATTTACTTATTAGATTATTAGATTGGGATCATTATCGATTTATTGGACTGAAACTTTCAATCCATGTCCTACTAGTTTCACCCGATTTAGATCAAAATCCAATTCATTGACGGCCCTAATTAAGGATGGGTATGGTTGAAACTTGAATCTCTTATAAAAAATTTGAGCATTCAATTATCGCAACACATTCGAATCACAAGAAATGGCATTGGGTTGCGAGGTATCTTTGGAAAAATAATTTTCAAAAATACTTTTAAAAAGTGTTCGTTATAAAAGTTGGGATGGTAGATTTAGACTTGAAAAAGAGAAATAAATTTTAAAATGTATATATATAAATCAATTGTCAAATCAATAAGATTGGATGTACAAAATGAAACTAGGAGCTATGATTTCTTTATTAAAAAAAAAAAAAATCACTTTTATTCTAACTGAAACACTTTTTTTATATATGAATTCAAGTGTAATTAAGGTGTTGCAAAATTATTTGTTAAAGTGAAAATTTAGATAAGCAATGTACAGAATTTTAAAAGAATAACAAATTGAAAGAACTGCTACCTCTGTCCTATAAGTGCAACCCATTTTTATTTGCAAAAAATTAAGAAAAATATAATTAATAGTATTGGAAAAGTAAAATATAAGATTATTTTTCTAATATTTCTTTTCATTTATTAGATATTTTATTTTAACTAATCTATTTTGGTGATAGTAATGTACATTAAATGAGGATATATAAGACAAATAATATTTTAATTGCATCTTTAAAAAGAATATGACCTATATATTGAAACTGGTGAAAAATGAAAATTGGTCTATCTTTATGAGACGATGGTAGTAATAAAGAAAGTGAGTTTGATGTGCATCTATTATTCTTTCAATGTTGCAAATTATTATACTCCCTCTGTCTCAATTTTATGGTCCACTTTGCTTTTACACAAGAACTAGTATCACGCCCGTGCGATGCACGGGAACAATTAAATTTATGTACGATAAATAGTTGATATAAAATTATAAATATGAATGTTGAACTACATAATTTATGTAATTTGTGCATAGGAGATTGGATAATTATAAAAAATTATTAAAATCTATAATATTGTATATTATAGTCAATGCAAAAATTGCGAAGTAAATTCACAATTGTAAATTATAAAAATTCACCCGCATCGCATAATTAAGAAGTTTATCAAAACGTGTAACTTTAATTCTAATTATCGTGCCTATAGCAATGCTCATGAAGATTAATTAATTGTAAATGAACTATTGGGAATGAATATATAAAAATTCTTTGATTATCAAAACGTGTATTTCTCGTTGGTACATATCAAATTTATATTGAACACCTTTTTCCTTCGAAATGGACATTACACACTCTAAATTTTATGATTTTATGCGTTCTTTTAGTGATTAGCCGTAATTGCTACTTAATTTTAGCTCTATTGTATAAGATGTATTATGCTTAATTTTATGTAACTTAAATTTGTAGTAACACTGACAATTTTCCTCATCTATATAATTCATTTGATTTCTTTTCATTTACATAAACTATATGCTAATTGTAGAATGAAAAAAATTTTATTTGTAATTTTATATACTTAGAAAAGGCAAAAAATATGCAATGCAAAATTCAGTTAGTGAGCATATCATATCAGAAGCATTAAAAACAAAAAATATCATTTATTTTTTTTAATTAGAAATAGTATGTCATGTTGGCTCTGCCGATAGGGTGTTCACCAAACGTAACACTTCAATTATAATAATATAAGAATTAATAAATTAGTATTTTACTTAAAATAAATAAATTATTCTACATAAATCTAGTTATAATTTTAACCACTCACTATTTGATTTTCAAAAAGAAAAAAATAAAAAATTCTCACTATTTTTTAATAGACCAATTCACGTAATCAAGCAAAACTATCAAAACCTATAATTTTATCACGATAAAATTAAATAAAAATTAAAAAAATTATTATTTAATATTTTGAATTATAACTTTAAAAAAATGAAATTATGTATAAAGTTTTCCAAAATAATTTTTTTCTCTGTAGATGTTTGTTTTAGATATTGGTTATTCTTAGTTATATTTTTAATTACTACTAATTAATGTTGGTTTATTTCCAAAACTAATTTTATAATTTTCTTAAAATATTTAATGTATGCCACATTTGCATCTTTGCCTATGTGGCACTTCACAAATTATAATATAAGGATTAATGGGATGATAATATAACAATTCAAAAGATAAAGATAAAGATTAATAAATTACTCTTTATTTAAAAATAATAAATTATTCAATGCAAATTCAATTATAATTTTAGCACACTTCTATTTTATTTAAGAATAATCCACTATTTGAATAATCCAATGCAAATTACAAATCAAAACTATCTAAAACGATAATATTTTTTAATGCGGTGAAAATAAAATACTTATTATTTAATGTTTTTAATTAGAAATTTGAAAACTTAAATTACATTTAAAGTTTTTCGAAAACTATTTTTTTCTTATTAAATTTTATTTATCACATTTAATGATAAATTTATGTTTCATTAAAAAATAATTATATTTAGAGAATTTTCCCTATTTAAATCTACCAATTAATATTGGTTTATTTCCAAAAATAGAATTTCCCTTTTTTTAACTACAAAATTTATTGTTATATATTTTTTAATATTAATGAGTGCCACGTTGGCACTACTGCCAACGTGGCACTCCAGTTTTTATAATATAAAGATTAAAAATGCAGTTGAAAAAATAAATCTTGTGAATCATATTCTTAATGCTTTTACTAAATGACTAATTTTAAAATTAATAGTTATAACTATAGCATTAAATAAGGGTATGTTCATAAAGTAACACAATAATTTTCGTAATCTATATATAAAGAAGTTAAGGATATTTTACTACTCAAATTTACATTTTTTATAATTAAATAATTCATTTTTTATTTCCATTTCCCACCATTCCTTATTTTCTAAAATCTCTCAACTAAATTTCTATCAATCTTCAAATATCTCACATATTTCTCCATCAATCTTTGTAATAAATTATAAATAAATTTAATATTCAATTCTACTTATTTATTTTTTTAAATAAATTCTATTTATGTCTTCATTATTGTTGTTAGTACGCAAAAATAAAAGTATTAAATTAATCAATAAATTATAATAAATATCAATAATAACAATTATTGTGGTATGGGCAAGAATATTATATTATTTCCAATAGATAAAACATCTATTATGATAAGAAAAATATTAGAAAAAGATATTGCCAAAACAAATGTAGTTACAAAAGATGTCGTCACAATATCATCAACTATTGCAATAACAAATGTCGCTGCAATAGATGCAAACCTTATTGTGACAACAAAATTTAATCGCAGTAAAGCTACATGCGCGAGTCTATTACAACGATACGTCATGATAGCATTGTTGGTGTATTGCAACTAAAAAATTTACCAAAGTAATTATATATTGGATATATCTTCCCGTACAACACACGGGTGACATAGCGAGGAAATATATGGAAAATTTTGTCGCAAATTTTAGAAAATCTTTTGTATTTTTTCTCTCAAAGCTCTAAATTATATCTTGAATATATATCTTCCAGTGCAATGCACGAGGGTGAAAGTACTAATATGGAAACAATACCATATGATTGGGACAAATAAAAAAGGAAAAGTTGACAAAATAATTGGGACTGAGATAGTATTTTTTACTATAATTTTAGAGTCAAGTTTTCCTTCAGAATGTGTGCATAAGCTACACACCCAGGTCTTTAAGAGCATTTCCAATGGGAACATCAATTGCAGAGTTTGTGTGTGTAATGATATATATATGAGAGAAAGAGAGAAAAAAGAGAAATATTGTTATTTTAATTGAGTAGTAAGAGAGGGAATTTTGAGAAAAATAGTGGGAAAAGTGAAACAGGAAAGAGAGAGAGAAATAATTTTTTTAAAAAAATAATAAAATAATAGTGAGATATGTGCATATGGATATAGAATTTTGGATATGACACGAAAAGCCATAAAGAAAAAATGGGCAAAAAGTAAATAGAAAGAGCAGAAAGTGATTAAAAAAAAAAGAAAGAACAAGTATGGTCCGTTGTATTTTTTGTGTTTATATCTCACACACACTAAAATACCATGACAACCGTTTGCATTGAAGATGCTTTAAGATGTGAGTAGTTCGCACTTTGCAAGTTGATTGGTCCCAAGTCACCCCCAGTTTCTCTGCTGCCAACGGTATTTTCATGGCGACTCGGTTTGATAATGTTTTCTTTAAACTATCTCCAATACAAGCCTCGATTGCCATTTTGTATTTAAATAAAAAAAAGACAACAATGTGATTAGGACCTACACTTTTCCAATTTTTCATTTTTTAAAATTATTTTTATGTCATTTACCCCCATTTTTCTTTACTTTTTCTTCATGAATTTCAGTGTCACATCTAGAAATAGATACTCTTCTAGAATTCTTCCACTACTATTTTATTATTATTATTGAATTTATTTCTACCTCTCTCATTTTTTTTTCCACTTTCCCTTACCTTTTTCCATACATTTTTTCCATTTATTTTTAAATAAAATAATTATATTTTTTCTATTTCTTTCCTCCACAACATCCACAATCCACAGCATGCATGGTGACTCTATTTGTCAATTTTTTCCAATTCTCAAACCAAAAAAGAAATAATAATAATAATAATAATAATAATAATAATAATAATAATAATAATAATAATAATACAATTAAAAAGACTCAAACTGATGACCTCTAGCTCAAGAGAGACCCTTTTACCATTTGGAGCTATATTTGTTTGTTAGCTTAATTGACATATACTTTTAACCTACTACATCTATTATTATTATTATTATTATTATTATTTTTTTTTTACGGGAGGGGGGAGGGGGACGAAATCCACAAGTACAAATCAATTTTTTAGGGACGGGGTGAGAATCGAACCCGAGCTTACCCCGAAGTTCAATCGGATTGTTACCACTACAATACTCGGATGTTCTTAGCAATACCCCGAGTTTTATAAGCCCAGAACGTTAGTTCTTTCTTTAAAACAATTTCAAACTTTTTTTAATATCATAATAGTAATATTAAATGCAGAAACATAACGAATAATTCATGTGCGGAAATTCCTTTAAAAATGACAACCACTTTAGAGTATCGTACATAAGTTCGATCTCTAATAATTCAAAACATTAAATATAAAATACTAATAAGCTAGAAACATTTAAAATAGCATATTTCCATACATCAAGTTTGCTTAAAATGACAAAAGAAACGAAATTTCTCATTAATAACCCTAGAGAGCTCCTATGACTCGCCACGCCTTCGATTTTCTCAATCTTTAGTTTGTTGAAAACGAAAGGCGTGAGTATTTCAATAATACTCGGTAGGCTCTTCGTAAATTAATCAATCTATACAAGTATATAAGCCAAATTGATATGCAAACTCTATAATATAATACCGAAGGTAACTCTGGGCCTGAAGGCAGATCTACGCCTGAAGGCAAGTAATTTGCTCGGAAGCAACTCTGGGTCCGAAGGCAAGTAATTTGTTGGAAGGCAACTTTGGGCCCGAACGCAAGTTTAAGCTCGAAGGCAAGTCTAGGCCCATAGGCAAGTCTATTACATACTAAAAGCACTTATATAGTATAGATTATTAACTATAAATACGCGATAAGTAAAAATGAGTCTTTTGAGCCTACCTTAAGTCTCTCCCGAGTTTTGAACCTACTAAGCAATGAGAATCAGTCCTCTAACTGTTCGTATGCCCCGTCTAGTCAATAGTGAGTTGAATTTATGTTAATACTCTTAAATATTAAATATTTATAAATAATATAGAAGTTTTGGACCAACATTGAAGAATATAAAAGTTTGGAGGTCAATTTGAAAGAAGCGAATAGTTTGGGGACCTAACATGCAATAAAATTGATCTAAAAATATTTTGAACTCAATTGTAAGATTTTTTTAATATGGAGGACTAAGATGCAATTAAAGTTTGCGATTAACTTAAATAGGAATAAGAAATTGAAAGATTAAAAGTAAAATAAAAGTTTAGGGGTCAAATTGTAATAATTGAAAGTTAAGGACTAGAATTTAAATAAGCTTTAGGGGCTCACTTAAGTAAAATAAACAAATTTGGGGACTAGATTTTCAAATATTGTTATGGGTTTAATTATAACAATTAAAAGATAAGGGTTTGTAAATTAAATAAAATATAGGGACCAACTTAAACCAGTGTAGACCTCGATGGACTTGACTTGCAATTTCCAATTTTAAACATGGATGTGGGCCAATATAGCAGCTGGTTCTCAGGTCGCTCTTTCCCGACTCTCTCTATCGGCCAACACACGGTGGAAATTTTAGACTTGGCGGCAGTTTTTCAGCGGTGGTTGGCGACGAGGTCATCGGCGAAGGTAGTGGCTGTGGTGGTTGTGCTAGTGGCAGTGTTTGATTGAAGAAACGAGAATTCTTATGCAAGAAATTGATAGTTGAAAGTTGAGGAAACTTTTGGGTATTTTCAAAATTCGACTTAATCTCTAATCATTTCCGAAATTAAATGGTTCTACAATATTCTAGGGAGATAGGGGAAGATGTAGGTATACTTTTTGTGCTGTGGAGTTGAGTTTTGAATGTGAGTGTATAAATCAGCCGAGAGTTATGCGTGTATGCATATGCGCGTATGAGTGTGTGCTTCATGGTGGTGCTTGGTGGTGGTGATGGTTGTGAGGGCGGAGATATGGTGGTGCAAAAATGGTGTATCCTACTAACTATAATAGAAACAAAGTGAAAAAATGTAAGAAAATGATTAATAACTTGTGTGTGGAATTGAATCTATGACATAATAATTGGAATAAAGATGTAAATAAAAAGGTTAAGAAATTTTACCGCTTGGAAACACTTGTTAGACATTGAATGACAGTGGAATGAGGATGGAGATGAACTTGGTTGCTCTTAGAAAGTGTTAATTGAGGATGTAATGGGTTAGGGTTTAAGAGAGTTTTCAACAATGAGTATTTAAAAGGTATTATAATTAGGCTAGAATACAATTGGATCGTAAATGAGCTACTAATTAGAAGTGGACTAAAATGAAATAAAAAATAATATTTCGGTATTAAAACAATTAAATTTAAAAATTTTGGTCCCCAAAAGTAATTTGTGAAAATAAATAAATTTTTAGAAATTATTTTCTTATAATAATTAAATATAACAATAAATAATATAAACTTCGATTAGACGAGCGCACGCGATTGAATTCTGTAGGTAAAGTCGTAGCGACAAGTTTGAAATTTTTATTTAATTAAATATATTTGTTTTACTTAAAAATTGCAGTCACTACATTCTCATTATTATTATTATTATAAGCAGTCATCCCCGAGTGCTATATGGGAGATATATTTATTAATACGTGATCCATATAAATATCATAAATAGAATAATATTAATAGTACTGAAAATAATTATAAAAAACTTGCCACAATTTAGAATATTACATGATTTAGGTAACGCATATTCAAATTTTGTAAGAATTCTGATATAGTTTCACTTGTATTTTGGACAATTTCATCCTGTAAATACCTTGTAGTTTAGGTATTGATTCTTGTTTAGCAATGTAACTAATTTTTATTAATTTTTTATTTAGTTTTTTATCACACAAAAATTAAATTTTAGCCGAAATTTTTAGTTTTAATTAATTTTAATTGTTTTAATTAATTTTATTTGTAATCTAACTAATTATATCTAAAATTAATTAAAGGCCAATCTAATTTTTTTTATTTTACTTTAATGTTGCACGTTTCTTTCAATTTTGTTATGCAAAAATTTAAATAACTTTGATTTTATATCACACCAAAATTAAATCTTATGGAAATTCCTAAGTTTAATTAATTTTTATTTCTTTAGTATTTATTTGTAAAAATAATTAATAGTTGTTTTCACAAAACCCACAATCTTTTGAGTTCATAGCAATTTTAATTTCATTCTTTTTTTTTTCAAATTTTAAACCCTCAATCTTTAAATTAAGTGCCACTGGGCCCCCTGACGGATTTCATCCAATTCAGCCGTCAAATTGGTTTTTTTTTAATCTTTTTGTGCACTAAAATTTGGGAGTAAAATTTAAAACAACATTTTATTTCACAATTTTAAATATTTTTAAACTTCACAATTTTAACTTTAATTTTTTTCAATTTAGTCCTAAATTTTTTTATTTCACAATTGCATTATTTTTGGAAAATTGACGGAAATGGTCCACAAATTTTGCGGTTGCAAAGAAATTGGTACGAAAAAAAAGAGTAGCGTGATATTAATTTCGTTGAATTAATTAATTTGATACTAATTTTATTTTGTCTATAATTAAATTTATCGAATTTATTTGACACCTATTAAATAATGCTAAATGTAGTACTGTACTTTGCCCATGTAGCTTTTTATTTTTATATATAGTTAGATTAGATGTCTATTCTTTGCTTAAAAAATATTATGTATTACTAATGAAATCACATATAATTAAGTACAATAATTAGAGGGAATGACAAAAATATCATATTTCTTTTTCAAAATCCCACTTACATCAAGTTACTTTTTGTAAAGCCAAATACAGCAGCATTTTCAACTTGGACTATCGAACTACTGTTGCTGAGTGACGGGTCTGCAAGCATCAAATTCTCATTTTTTTGGTTTTCCAGGATGTCAAAATCAATACTTCACACTATTCCTTCTTATTGCTAATCCTGTGCATCTTCTTCCCCGCCCACCACCTTCAACCTCACCGGTAAATATTAAAGAATGCTATAGAATATCTACGAATATAAATTTGAACTCCGCTATCAGTATGCCATAATTTTAGGGGAAATGGTTCTAGAATCCGACTAGCATCTTCGATATCTGGTTTTTTTTCCTCAAAATTTTATAATAGTTTTTGGTGGTGTTGATAACAATTCAAAATGAACGCAAAACCAATGGCAAGACGAAAATGAAGAGAAAAGGAGAAAAGAAATAGGCATCCAATCCAATGGCAGCAGAGAAGGTGAACCAGTAGTCGGACAAGATGAATAGTTGCCGATTACTATATCTTATAATATAGAATATAGGCTTTTTAAATTCTCCGGCGACTATAATAAATATATTGACAAAAGATGCGACATAGGGTTCATTGAAAACAATCATGATACATCCCTAAATTGAATTTAGAATTTTCAAAAGTGAATATATTTCAAATTCCTTTAACAAAAGAAAAAATAAGTAAATAAATATTTTGTTTATGTTGAAAGTTGGTGTCAGGCATGTTCATGGCCATGTGTAGGTGTTCACGTTTGGATCGGAGTCGAAAAAACTTGTTTTGACCGAAGAAGATTGTTATAGGAGATGAACAGTGCCTAAAGCTTTTGGGCATTCACATGGACTCAAACAAATGCCTAAACAATTAGGTGTTCATGTTTAGCTTTTGATTTGACAAGGAAGTCAACTAGGGCCATGTGCACGTTTAGCTTTTGAACTGACAAAGAAGTCAACTAGGGCCATGTGTATTAGGGATATATTTGGGAGATGACATTGAAAATGTTGCTATTATTGTCTTTTTGAAAAATATTTGCTAATTTTGTCTTTACATTTCCCAAGGCAACTATTCTTGGTATTTTCTCATGCTTTGTTATTTTTGTTTTGTATTAATGTTATTTCACATAAATAAATCATCTTCAAATGTCCCGTGCATCGCACGTGGGAAATACTAGTATATAAAATAGTGGATGATGGAAAACTTTTGATTTCTTAATTTGCCCTTGCATATATTTTATAGGTTTTAATTAGTTCTTACTCATGAATTGATTAAAAAAAAATCCTTCATTTTTTTTTGCCCCTTTCCGTTATCTTTCGCTCTAATGTTTTTATTTTGAAAAAATCGATATTATAGTTAAGAGAAAAGTAGGCAATATAGATGTTAAATCAAATACCTCAATTTGAAAATTAATACGAGCTCACTTTCAAAAGTTGATTATGAGTATACTATTTTTCATATACACTAAAATCTTGGGGAAGGACAAAAAGCAATTCCCCTTTCGTAAATCCCACTCGTATCAATTTAAATTTTCAAATCCCAAATACAGCATATGTTCCATGTTGCACGGCGAAACTGCCCTCAAGCTACTGTTCCTGATTTTACTTGGACTGTGCAAATGAAAGCAACCTTTTTCCCTTTTCCAGCTTTTCAATGTCAGTGCGATAAATTTCTCCCATCTTGCAAAGCTGATCTTTTTCTTCATCAACCACCATACTCGACATCATCAGTTTGAACACACAAACAAGAGAATGATTTGTAATGAAGGTGAATGGATCTTTAAATGCCATTACTGAAGATTATTGTGAAATTTCTAGATCTAGAATTAGTTTCACTTTTGTGTTTGGAATTAGCTTCATTTTTGTAAGGAAAAACTCATCATAGAGCAAGAGGATGAAACGGGTATAGTTGCAATCATTTTAATCAAGTAATGGCCGATGGTGGCCAAGAAAATGAACCAGTCATCGGAGAAGATGAATAGTCGACGATTCTATATCCTATGATATAGAATATAGGTATTTTCTGAAGTTTCAGTGAAAAAAATTTCAGCGATCACCACACTATCAAACTCTCCATCGAATAGATCTGGAATTAGTTTCATTTTTGTATCTGGAATTAGCTTCATTTTTGGAAGGAAAAACTCATCACAGATCAAGAGAAGATGAAATGGGGTTTAGTTGCAAACATTTAAATCAAGTAACGGACGATGATGGCAGAGAAGATGAACCAACCACCAGAGAAGAGGAACAATCGACGATTCTATATCCTATGATATAAAATATAGGTATTTTCTAAAATTGCAGTAAAAAAAAAAAATTCAACGACCACCATACTATCAAACTCTCCGACGAATACAATAAATCCTGTTAGACTCTCCGACGAATACTATCAATTTACCAGTAAAAGGTATGGCACCGATTCATAGAAAAAAATTAAGGTTCAATGGAAAAAATCATTATCCATTGAAATAAAAAGGAAACGTTCAAATCAATCATCTCCTTGGGTGACTATTCATCCTCTCCAACATTTAATTCACATTTGAAAGATATTTTGGATTATGGCTTTTTGTTTGTTGGTAGATGAGATGAATGAACAGTGACTGAATAGTGCCTTAAGCTTTTGAAAATGGAATTGGGTTTGAAGGGATGAAGACGACTATTTCCTATTTTTCTTGAGTATTACATAGGGCTGAGCAGTAGGTCAAAAAGGGTCCATGTCATCAAGGGTATTTTTGTCTCTTCAATTCAAGAATCATGCCATTGATTTCTTTTTCAAAAATAAACAAACGTGTCTTTACATTTTAAAAGTAACCCATTTTTGGATTCTCTCTTAAAATTATCATTTTTTTAACTTACACAAGATCAATTATATTTTCATAACAAGGAAAAGATATTAGATCAATAACCATTATCTCAAACTAGGCATCAATATGCCTTCTGCTGTGCATCCTGAGATTCTTTATAGCAACTGGATCAGTTATATTAATGCTAACCCTGGGGACTTACTTGCTGTCCTTCCATTGATTGTTCTTTGGCTTCTATGGAAAAGTAGGAATAGATCTAAGCACGAGCAGTGTTCCATGAATCATCTGACTGTTATTAAATCCACTACTTGTATTATCAATGCTATGTTGCATGTTGGTATTCATTGTAGGAAGTTCAAGGAAAGACATTTACAAATTCTGCTATGGAAGAAACTTGCTTCGGGCTTTGTCAAACTGAATACTGATGGTGCATTGAAATGTGATTCTTATGCTGGGGTGGTGGAGTACTTCGTGATTATCGAGGTAATGCTCTTTGGGCGTTCTCCGACTCTTTCGGATCTGTTTCTATTGTTGTTGTTGAAATGAAGGCTATCCTTTTTGGAATTGATTTATGTTGGAAATATAATCACCATAATGTGTGGGTTGAATAAGATTCTTCTAGTGTGATCAACATTTGCAACTCTCAATGTTCTATGCCTTGGCCTTTGCACTATCTGCTTGACAAATTGTGTGGCTATCAATCGAAAATGAATATTAAGTTCACGCATACATGGAGAAAGGCTAATGCTATTGTAGATTACTCGGCTAATCTTGGCTATCAAGAGAATAAGTTCACATTTCTTTGTCTAGAGGAGAGTTAAGGGTCTTGTTTATTTAGACAAAATAGAATTGGCTAATGTTAAGATTGTTTGTGCCAGTTAGTACCCTTTTACAAAAAAAAAAAAGCCATTATCTACAAAATACACAAAAAAAGAGTTCTAAAACCAAGTGAAAAAGATCAAAAATAAAAAAAAAAAAAGCGGGCCCAGCCCATCATTATGCCGCTTCTAACTTTGGATATGGCTTTTGATTGGAGCAGAAATCAACAGCAAAAGGGAATTTCACGAAATTTGGCACTACGCTGGAGATGCTTTTAGTTGTATATTCAATGTCTATGACGCTAATTTTTTACTGCCATACTATAATGTAAAGTTTTCGTTTTGCTTAAACTTTTGTGGATTTTCTTTTGGCAATGATTCATTGAGTAATTTTTACTCTCTCAAGCACGTCAAAGATCTGCTACTTGTGGCTCCATCTTTTCGCGTGCTTCCTGATGAAACGCATGGTGTATGGTGTGAAATTGCACAAAAAATCTTGTGCATTTTTGCACTAGTTCCTGGTGTATTTTCCCACAACATTTTTCTTTTGACAATGAATCATTCAGTAATTTTTTGCGCCTTCAAGTTTGTCGATGATCTGCTAGCTGTAGCTCCGTCCTTTCACCATCCTTCTTGATGAAGCATACGCACTGCCGTACCTAAGATTTCAAGGCCCTCAGTTGAGAAATAAAATATGGGCCCTCAAACTATAACGTAAATTCAGGTAGTTTTAACAATAAAACTAATATTTTAAACAGAACAATTTTATATTTTTATGGAGTAAAAAATTTACTATAGTTTTCAAATCTTCAAATATGAAATGTATAAATTGCAATATCAAATAAAAATACCGACGAACCTTGATTATCTTCACAAATTTGAATGACAACGGAAATCAACGGCTATGGTACTCTAATTTTATCATTGTGATGTGAATAATGAATTGTTTTGAAGAGAAAGAAAATGGAGTCTGCCATGTGTATTTGGCCATTTGGGGTTCAAGGAATTAAGTCAATTGAAATTAAAAACCAATCATAAGCTGCAATTTGTGATTCTAATCCTTATTGGATTTGGCCTATAATGAATTAAGAAGTCAGGTATAATTGGATATAATTGCATTGGTTATCCTACTTGGACTTGTGCAGGCCCACAAGCCCATTTATTACTTAATTGAAAAAAAGGGGGGGATTTAATGCACTTATGAAGATTCAAACCTAAGAAGGGAATTATATGCCAATGCAAATCCAACCGCTACACCACCAAGCCATTTGTTAGCATATTTACATGGCCTTATTTATACAAGTACTTTAGTCAATTTTTTGGGCCCTAAAAAAATCAAGAAATTTTGGGCCCTGAGGCCATGGCCTCTCAGGCCTCGTGGGAGGTTCGGCCCTGAACATAAGGTGTATGGCGTGAAATTGCAGCAAAAATCTTCTGTGTTTTTGCACTAGTTTCTGGTCTTGGTGCAAATCCAGGCATGGAGATATATATGGTGGTTTGATTTTATGTGTTTGGTGGTCGAAGAGGGCCGTGGCGATGGTGGCCTGCATAATGAAGACGGGCGCTTCTTTGCAGTTTTATTTTCTAATATAAAATTGCACTTTTATTTCTTTAAGTTTCATTTTAAGTGTTTTGGACCCTCAGTGACCATTAGCTAGAGTAATATCAACCTCAATGACCGTTTTGTCATTTTTGTGTAACTTTAATAACCATTAGTGAAATTAACCACCCATTTTTTTGTTTTTTGTAATTGCCATAATAATAATAATAATAATAATAATAATAATAATAATAATAATAATAATAATAATAATGTTTGGTTCATTCAAACCGAACGGTTGCCATTCTTGGAGCAATGTTCCAAATGTATTTTTATGTAAAAAATGTGCATATTATTTTCATGTGTTGTATTTTTTCCTTTATTTATATTTAGGTGGGTAAAACCGTGAATGTGTAAACGTATTACTAATTATTATTGTTGGTTTTTCGTTTATGTTGTTGCCAAACATCGATCACGCCGTAGGTCATTTTAATCGGTATAAAATAATTATTCTATTCATGTCCAAAATATTCCATGTCCTTTTTTTTCTTTTTCAGTCATCCTTCATTTACTTCGATAGAACAATTCAATGAATTTGGTGGACCATAGTAAATTGCTTTAAATGCTTGGAGCACTATCCAAGTTTGTTGTTACAATAATAACATGATTAATTGATTCTTGAATTTTTGCAGTTATAACAAGCAATATTGTTTGAAATTTATTATGATTTTGTAATTTAACAATAATAAATTAATTGATCGATAAATGATACTTTTAAAATTTTTTGGAAATATCTTCAATATGACATGATTGACCTTGACGTATTGTTTTGTAATTGTCATGACACTTTGAAAGTAGAATTAATACCATATTTTTTTTAGCATATTGTTAAATTTTGTATAACAATATGCTAAAAATGGATAACTAAACTTTTTAGCAAGATTTGGTGTAATGGAAAAAGTGTTCTATTACCTCCATTATCTCTTTGAAGCTCATTAGTCCTTGATTGCATATTTGTATAAAGAATTAGTACTTCTAAATTGCATTGCATGTCGTGATAGATTTGAACCCTCTTGTATACTTAGAATCACCGGGAGGTAAGGTTCATATGTTCCCCTTCCGTCTAAGTGTAATTTCTTTATTTTATTAATAAAATTCCTATCCCGAGTTTGAATTTTTGAGCCGAGATAGTTTTATATATAAAAAGTACTCTATTATCGTTATATAAGAATAATGACGATATATAAAATTGTTCTAATTATAGAGAAACAAAATTTATGAGCCATACTATGAAATTATGGGAGAGAGTAATTGAGCATAGGTTGAGGTGCATTGTCCCAATTTCAGAAAACCAAGTTGGGTTTATACCGGGCCAAAAACTACAAAAGAAATTCATTTGCTTAGACAATGAATGGAGAAATATAGGGTTGGAAAGAAAGATTTACATACAATTTTTATCGACCTTTAGAGAGCCTATGATAGAATACCTAGAGATGTGCTCTTATGGATTTTAATGAAAAAAAATGTATCTCTTAAGTATATAAACATGGTCGAGACATGTATCAAGGGATAGTTACAAATGTTCGGACATGTTGGTGGCATGACCGATAGCTTCCCGATTACGATAAGGTTACACCAAGGCTTTGCACTCGAATCTTTTCTTGTTTGCCATAATTATAATCATGGATGAGCATATTAGACATATTCAAAACAAAGTACCATGGTCCATGCTATTTGCAGATGATATAGTTTTAGTTGACGAGACTAAGGTAGGTATAAATGATAAACTAGAACTATGGAGATAGACTTTAGAGGTTCGTTGATTTTAGGTTAAGTAGATCAAAAAGAAAATATATGGAGTGTCTATTTAGTGGTGGGAGTAGGGAGGATCCTCTTGTAGTTAGGCCAGGTGGTGAGGTAGTATCAAAGAGTGATTCTTTTCATTATCTAGGATCAGTGGTTCAAAATAATACTAATATAAAGAATCACAAGATTAATGCAAGATGGATGAAATGGAGAAGTGCCTCAGGGATTTTATGTGACCGTAAATGCCTTTAAGGTTGAAAGAAAAATTTTATAGAATAGCTGTAAGACCAGTTTACTATATGGTACCAAGTGTGGGGCAATTAAGAAAATAAATGAACAAAAATTGAGTGCAACAGCGATGCGCAAGGTTAGATGGATGTGTGGTAATACAGGGAAAGACAAAATTACAAATCAAGAGATCCGTGGTAGATTAGGAGTGACCTCTATTAAGGATAAGGTGAAAGAGTTGACCAAGATACTTTGGGCTTATATTGCAAAGATTGAGAGTGTACCCACCAGGAAAAGTAAGAGTATAAGTATAGGAAATGTAAGGAAAGGTAGAGGAATACCGTTAATAACGTGGATGCAAGTAATTCGCAAGGATATGTGTGTTAGGTAAGTGGATGAGCAACTAGCTTTGGATAGGAATGAGTGGCATAGAAAACTTCATACTTGCGATCCAACGTGATTTCTCATATAATTCCATATAGACGACCCTACTTATAGGGAATAAGGCTTAGTTTTTTGTTGTTATGGTTAAATTTCGTTTAAGACAATTTCTTCCTAGTTTAAATGAATTAGTACACAAGCAACTGCACGTCACATGATCCGGAGTTACAAGTCGGTTTGAATTGAAGATGTTAATATGTGATATAGACAAAAACCCGACATACTGCACAACCAACATTGAGTTAAATAAATATATCATTACCAATTTTGTTATCTAACATTTAATTCTTATAATTTAATTTTAATTGATACTTTTTGTGTATTAGAATACTTTCGACTTACCACTAATTTTTTGGAAAATGTAAATTGTTGCATATTTGTTGGTGACTTATATTTTTTTTATAACTCTTCAAATATAATACAATAATAATAGTAAAATTAAATTTATAAATATATGATGCATGACCGTAAACTAAGTATTTATTTATATAAAATACTCTAAAGTGATGAAAGGGTTAAACGTAAATATAATTTTCATAAATACAGTTGTGAAAATATTATACATTTTTTAATATTTTTATTGAATTATATTTTTGAGCGTCCAATTACAATTTTATTGTCTTAAATCATTGATATTTTATTTGACTTCAATGATATATATATTTTGCATTTATAATGAAATTATAATCTTGAAATTTAATTATTGATGCAGTTTGTTGGAGAATTACTTACTTTTTTTATTTTTTATTTTTTATTTTGATAAATTGAATTGGAAATATGTGATGTTAGTGAAAAGTTGATGTGGTTGGTTACCAACGTGGTTTTTCAACTTCTCTACTCCATTCTCATGTCATATTTTCACTACCCTCTTTATCCTTTGCTCTCTCTAAAACTTCTGGATTTTTAATTCCTCTTTCCTTTTCGATTTCCTTGATTTAGATTACTGGTTTAGATACTAAACTTGTATTTTATACCATTAATTTAAGCATGTAATTGGTTACCTGTGCTATAATTGATTAACTGCTCTATATTTAGCTATAACGGTGTATTAATAATTAAAAGATAAATGATCAACATATTTTTTAACAATTTGTTAAATAATAACTACCCATTTTCACCTTTGTTGGTAGTTATCCGCCTAACAATACAACTGAAATTATTCATAAATTGTTTTTTCGTTCTAAAATATAATTGCTTCAATTAAATTAATTTAATATTTATACTGTACATGTTCCTTTTTTAAAGTCATATATGATACACATTTATTGTTGGAATATTATTCTTATTTTTATTACAATTAGAGTTTTAAATTAGGAAAAGTCTATATTATTGTTTCCTTTAGCATTAGGTTTTCCTTTAATAGTTATCTTTCCTTTAATAGTTATCTACTTATCGTTGTAACTCTACTTAAAGGGCTTTAGACCCTCAATGAATAATAAGGTAGCCATTTATTTCAACTTGGTATCAGAGCTTTGGTTCTCAAATTTAGGGCTCTCTAAATTAGGATTTTTCCTTTTTTTCCCTAATGCCTAAACCCTAGATTTACTTTTCCCAATCTCTTAGGCTTACCTTCAAAACTAAAAAACAAAACCCTAGCTGCAGCCCCTTCTTCGATCTGTCCTATATTCTCACACCTGATTAGCCAACCAACCTTACCGGTTGCCTCGCCTTCTCAGCGTGACTCACCCTTCAAAATTTCTCCGGCAGCCAACGTCCCACGCGCGTCCTCTCGGATCTGCTCCTCACTCATTCCGGCGGTGCGTGAGAGCGCGTGACCTTATCGGCGACTTATCGGCGGCCATCCGTTGACTCGTTTTGGCCTGTAGGAGCTTCGACTATTGTTGCTTTGATCATATCTCCCGTCATTTGTGGTGCAATCCCATATTGGTCTCGTTTGTGCGTGTTTGGGTAAGAACCTGGTTCAGATTTGGTGGGCTGATTGTGACTCTTGTTGGGCTATTATATATTGGGCTTTGGGAGTTAAATTACAATTGGAATTTCAAGTTTTGGCTAACTGCAAATCAGACTGTCATTTTTCCTTGATTGTGCAACTTTATATCTGACATTCCAGAACTTTTACAGTCACTGCAGTTTCCGGGTTTGTGCAAATTGGTCCCTAAGTTTTCCAAACTTGCTATTCAGTCCCTGTTTTTGGAACATTAAAATCAGATTCCAAATTTTTTCAAATTCGTGCAAGTTGGTAACAAACTTTTGCCATTGTCTCCTTTGTGTATTGAAATTCTCCATCAAGTTCTCTCCAACAACTCACTTTGTGTCACTCAACTATTCAGTTTGTTGAACGTTTTTTTGGTGATCGTTTATTCAGTGGCTTGTTTGTGATTTGGAGGAATTTCAAGTTTTAATCTGGATGACAAAAGTGCTCCTACTTCTTCAGACAATAAAAATGTATCATCTTCTTTGACTATTTACGACACTACCTCACCTGCTCATATTAAATTGGATGGGACAAATTATCGTGTTTGGTCTAAAGTACTTGAGATGCATATTGCGGGTCGGAAGAAGAAGGGTTATATTACAGGGAGGAAAACTGCACCTGCAGAAACTGACCAATCTTATGATGAATGAGAAGCTGAAGACGCTTTGGTTAAGTGTTGGCTTATTAATTCCATGACTGACAATTTGATGTCTCACTTTGTTCAATGTGGCACGGCTAAGGAAGTCTGGGATGCTGTTAAGAGGAGTTATCTTGACGTTTCTGATTCTTCTCAGGTACATGAACTAATGAAGAAGTCTTTTCAACTACGTCAAGGCGGTCAATCTCTTGCAGAATATTATAACGAGCTAAACTCGATCTTTATGGAGCTTGATTTAGACATTTTTATTCCTCTTTCCTTTTCGATCTTTACTGAGCTTGATTTAAACATTTTTTTATTCCTCTTTCCTTTTCGATTTCCTTGATTTAGATTACTGGTTTAGATACTAAACTTGTATTTTATACCGTCAATTTAAGCATGTAATTGGTTACCTGTGCTGTAATTGATTAACTTCTCTATATTTAGCTATATATAATGGTGTATTAATAATTAAAAGATAAATGATCAACATATTTTTTAACAATTTGTTAAATAATAACTACCCATTTTTACCTTTGTTGGTAGTTATCCACCTAACAATACAACCGAAATTATTCATAAATTGTTTTTTCTTTCTAAAACATAATTGCTTCAATTAAATTAATACAATATTTATACTGTACATGTTCCTTTTTTAAAGTCACATATGATACACATTTATGAGCACATATTCTTATTTACTAACAATGACTTAGATTTCTCGTTGTAGAAATTAAACTCGATTATTATTTTTATTAATGGTAGACAAGTTTCTTATTTATTTGAAAGAATGAAATATTAGAAAAATATTTAATTTAAAATAAGTCATACTTTAATTTTGTTATTTTTTTAATTTGATCATATAGTATTCTATCTTAATTGTAGTTCTTAGTTGAGTAGATCACCGTATATCCTTAATTATAGTGATTTAATTTTGCATTCTTTGATTTGATATTAATAAAAAAATGTTAAGACATTTTTATGCTTTTATGTTTCAAAAATTATATTTATGATTCTAATATTTAGTGGTGGTATTGTATAACATATAAATACGCCATTTGCGGTTTGCTCAAAGTCAAAGCTTTGGGGCAAAATTTTAATTTTGAGGAAATGGAGTCGCCGAAAAATTTTCCGAACTGTTGGAGCTTCATCTCGATCGCCTTATTAGTTCTGAATTTGGCCTTGGTTTTCCAACAAAGGTCATATGTGATTGGAAAATACTTAGTGATGCTATAACTATAGCACCACCAATGGTTTTGGATCATTATTAATGTGTAGTGCGTTAAATTATTATAAATCTCTTAGATCACCACGACTTCGATATTAGAGACTTCCTATGTTTTCGGCAGCTGATCTTGACACGGTTTACTTAAAATAGATTCTAATATTGATCCAAAAATCCTTTTTTGAAGTGGCACATCTTTAATTATTTTTCATTGTTCACTTCTAGGTTTGAAGGAATCGGCGTCCAGATATATCACTTACCTTAATAGGAAGAATCGACATTCTTATATTTCACGATGACCAGAATGATGTTTTTATCATATTTACTTTTCTTATAAATTTTGTATTAAAAAATAAATAACCAAATTACATATACATATAGGTACTGCATAAAAAAAATGATATCACCATTTTTCCACCATGCAATGTAAATTGATTCTGGTATTAATATAAATTAATTTATTTCAATAGCATGAGATGCACAAATCGTAAATTAATTTTATATTATGTGCACCACATGTGTGAGTTAACTAAGTTATTCCAGAATTATTATTGATTTGTGATACAATGGTGAGTAATCTAATTGATCGACAAATGTAGTCTTTAAAAATGTTTTTCATATTTTAGATTGTTTATGTTATATTGTAAGTTTTTTTTTTTTGAAATAATGTTATGTTGTAAGTTTTAATAAATATTGAAATACAATAAATATTCTTTTTTATATTTTTGTACTAATGTGTATGAATTAAAATTCTACTAAATTTTAAACTTCCTATCATAACTAGTTACGTATTGGTCACAAAATAAGATTAATTTGTTCGCTGTCACTAACTTTGAGTGTAAATGCAACTAGCCGCAGCTTTTACTTTTTTGCAATAGCGTCACTGGACTTCTAGTTAGTTTGAATTGATTCACAAAACGTCAGTTTATCTTTCGATGTCACATCATCATGAGAAGTTACTAATTTATAAACCCGTCAAGATTTGGAAGTCCATAAGCGAAATCTCGCAAGAAGTCCTTGACAAATAAATTTTTTCTCCAAAAAAGAATATCTTCTAATTCCAAATAAAAAATTTTACTAAATAAAAAATTTCAAAATAATAATAATAATAATAATAATAATAATAATAATAATAATAATAATAATAATAATATAATCTCACAAGAGAATAAAAATGGACTCTCTTTAACTGAATAAGTAACAATTTGATATTATTAAAAAAATACACTACTCATATAGACTTACAAATTTTGGGGCCTTTATATTATGAGAGTCATAAACAGTTGCTTAAGGTGCTTATACCCCGGACCAGGTTTGCTGATTTACCACATAGAAAATAAAATAGATATCTATATATTAATAAAGAGAGACTACTTTTGGAGTGAATTTTTCCGCTCATTTTACAACTTTTTAAAATCTATTTATCCCACTCATTTTTTAGTCTTTTTAAATCTATATAGATATAAAAATATTTGGAGCTTTTTTTCCCGCTCATGACACATCAATTACATTTTAGATTAATAATTAATATATATATATATATATATATATATATATATTTATATAAAGAGGCCATTTTTCCTATTATTTTCCCTCCTATGTTTCCTTCTCTTTATTCGCTCATTTTTATAATTAAGGTCTAATTTTTTCTTTTTTCTTTTTTCTTTCCCAATCCATATTACATTTCTTAACAATTATTATTAAAGGCTAAGAGTCTTCCCAAATCTATATATATATCTATCTATTCTATCTACAACAACAACAATAACAACAACAACAACAACAACAACAACAACAACAATAATAATAATAATAATAATAATAATAATAATAATAATAATAATATCTATATCTATATTATCATTATTATTATTATTACTACATATCAATAAATTTTAATAAAAATATTAATAAAAAACTCTAATATTAATTAATTTTTTAAATTAATCATTCGATTGAAAAAGTAATCGAAAATGTTTAACCAATTGAATCTATGTCTATATTTATATATTTTAAACTATAACATATATCTTCAAAATTAGATTTATACAATTTTTAAAACTACCGCTACTAACCTAATTGTTTTTGAAATAATTAGCTAAAAATGAAAATTATTTATATTACAATTAATCAAAATTACTTATATTGCTAAGATTTAATTGGACGTAGTTTCACTAGACAAACATTAATCAAAATTAATTATATTGATAGAAGGTGAAAACTATGATTAATTTAAAAAATGAAAAATAACTAAAATTAATTAGATTGGCATGGGTTGGCAAGATCTTTCTTTAAAAAAATTAAAAAATCTTTTAATCGCAAGATATCTTTTAAATTATAAGATATTTTTAAAATTAGATTCATATAATTCTGAAAGCTGTGGATGTTAAAATGATTATTTAGGGTTAGATAATCATTTTCACATGTTGACATATTTTGGAAATCAATTTTTTTATGACATGTATTTACATTTTACAGTTCAAATATTAGAAATTACATCATGTTGAAAATTACAATTTGCAATAAAGATAAGAAGCCAAATAAATTAGAAATATGGTGGTTACACAAATTTATCAAGATTCATCATAGTTGAATTTATTTTTTCATTTTCATTTTTTACAATTCCTCTAATGAGATCTTAAGTTTTTTTTTGTCTTTTTAACAATTATCGATTAAGTCGTTCTGTTTTAATTATTAATCTATTTATTTTAATTTATTTATCTTATCCAAATTAATTTCAATTTAATATCAAATCATTCAATATTTGTTCAAGATAATATAAAATGCATGAGATTTTCATCAACCACGTTGAGAAGTCTCCATAATTTAAATTATTTAAAATAATAAAACATCTAAATTGATGTTTAAAAAAATGTTAGTATACCTAATATGTTAAATTAGTGAGTTTATATTGAATATGTTAGTATACGTATTTAGTATGGTTAGAAGGTATTTATTGAAAAATTAGATGTCATTAGCACATAAAATTTTTGGATTAAATGTTCACGATGGGGCGTGGACGGGAATGAACATTTTCTAGTGGGGCAAGGATATAGAATGGGAGTCTATATCCTGTTGCAATTGTTATATCATCCTTGGCGTCGATTAAATGAGAATGTAGCAGATGAGGGTAAGCGGTTTCTTAGCGGGGCATGAACATAGTGTGAATATTTACATGGTGGAATTGACTAAAGTACAAGCGAAACTATATCTAAAATTTTAGAAAAATTTGAACATGCATTACTTAAATAGTGTGATGTATAAGATTATATTGTATTTTTTCATAATCATTTTCAATACTGGTAATGATTTTCTATTTATGTTTATGGGAATCATGTATTAATATACACGGCTTCCGTGCAATGCATGCGGGTTACCGCTAGTTTATATTTAACTACAATGAAAAAGCTAATTTAGAATTTAGCTCGAAATAACGTATGGTATAGACAATAGACTACGGTAAGAAACGTAATGAGATTTCAGTTCTACATGAGAATTGAGAAATTCATTAGAGAACAAAGGTCACATGAATATTTCGTAGGATATAAATAGAAATATAGAATCCATTAATAATAACAAGACATTGAAACTTCAAGTCCAATTAGAAAGCAAGTATGCTTAGACTAATATATTCTAGCGTATTTTTATTAATTAGTATTGATCATCTATGCATAATACATAGATACAAAGTAACAAACATTTAGTGATCCTGCTCACTATAATTAGATAACGTAGATGCTAAATTTGAGATTATAGTTCAAAGGGTTACGTTCATTGCTTCAAAGTTCATTGAATGCGGAATGACAGAATGATTGAGGTATTATGATAACATATCTATTATAGATAAAGAGTCTAATCTGATTTACCATGACTAACAAAACATATAGAAATAGAAACCAATTTCATCGGGTTCTCCAAAAAAAAAAAAAAAAAACCCTATTTCATCAAAAGGAAACTTGAACCCCGTCAAAAAAAAAAAAATGGAAACTTGAACCGACGAAAGCATTCTCTATATGTAATCTTCTGAACAACTTATTAACCATTGCATCATATTGCTATCTTCTACGACATTGGCGGTGAGTGTTAAGAAGACATAGCTCGGCGAAATAAATTAAAGAGATCACCTATGCCCTAAAAAAATAAAAAATTCAATGGTGATCGCTGTAGTTTATTTATAGTTTACTGGTGATTATTCTATTATTCAAATTATTGTCATATTGTTGTTAATTATGCACGTATTCTGTTAACTATTATTATCTTTATTATTCAAATTATTGTCATATCATTGTTAATTATACACGTATTCTATGAACTATTTTCATATAACTCTTTTACAAAAATTCAAGACATTTATGAGAATACTGTAACACCCTCCCCAATACGTCAGCGGCATCGTATTAGAGACGGCGTTACCTACGTGACATTGGCGAGCTAAAGTATTTTAAAACACTCCATGTCCGCCCGAAAGAGGATAAATAACATACATATAAGGTAATAGTTTACAAAAGAGTTTATATTACACACATGTGACCCCAAAATCTTTTTCTTTTCCCATTCCACACGTCGACAAGCGCACGCGCGAGAGGACCCTTCGCCACCTCCAACCTGCCTCCTACTCGCAGCATCATCTACAACATGTAAAAGAGCACACGTGAGTCATAATGACTCATTAGGAAGAGACACAATGCATATGAACATCACATATTGATCTAGGGCCCGTTCCGAATCATGTGTTAACATTGGCGCCGTCATAAACATTTGGCCGGGCCTCGTAACATAGTTGGGGCGTAGATCCCCCATTACGCCAATATATCGGTCATTGGGGCGTAGGTCCCCCATTAGGCCGACATATCATTCATTGGGGCGTAGGCCCCCCATACTTGGTAATAAACTTTAACATTTATACAACACATGATAGGCAACTTCAATCCAAACACATGTCACATATAGATGCAATGCATCATTACTTAAGTCTCACATGGACTTGTCATTCATATCATAGCATTTTGGCAACATAAGCATGTCATAAAGATCATAACCCCAAGATAGGAAGCATTTCATTGCATAAGAATCATCACATCATATGATGAATATCATACTTTGCCAAACCATGACATTAACCAAGGATTTTGCATGTATTACCTCCCCAATGATCATTTATAGAGTTACTTACCTTCTACATAAGAGTTTCATCTCAAACCTACCTCAAAAGCCAAGAAATCAAGTGAAGGAATGGGTGGATAACTTCCTCTTCTTCCTTTCCTCTCTACTTCCTTCCTTCTTGTTGATTCAAAGGTGATAACTTGAAGTAGGTAAATGATCTACAAGGCAAAGACCATGCCAAATCTTTGAAATCACCTTTAGACTTGTGCTCTAGGGTTTTGGGGAGTTGGGGGTCGAAAATGATGGAAAAAGACCGAGCCAACGTGTTTAAACCCAATCCAACAGTTTCTGCCGACCTAAAATTACGGCCGTACACACCAAATTTACCAGAAACCTCATATACGGCCGTACCCACAATATCATACTACCGTAACGTAAGACTCAGAATCGTGGTTTCTTCCATCCTTCAGTCTTACGGCCGTAATACCATCTCTTACGGCCGTAACCCAAGATAACACGGCCGTATCCCATACCACTTACGGCCGTAACAAACTCTCTGTAAATGTTGCACATCCTTCACTTTACTACTTACGACCGTAATCATACATGTTACGGCCGTAACCAATATCATACGGCCGTAACTTTCAATCCATACGGCCGTAATGACCCCTCTGTAAATCGGATGCATCTCATCCTTCAAACATTACGGCCATAAACCCATACTTACGGCCGTATCCTCAAGTTGTACGGCCGTAACTATACATTTACGGCCGTACACAAGCACCTTATGGCCGTAATATCATTTTTGCAGAATTTTCACATTGGCTTCGTTTCTTGCTCGGGAAGCCGTTTCAGCGCTTAATACCGTACATAGCATCACAATGAAGTCACAAATGGTCCAAACACATATTCATCATGTCAAGATCATACATAGCATCATAATTCACATGCGTAAATGGACGGGGCGTTACAAATACACAAGCTAAAATTTCATGGGTCCATTCCTATGTACTCGCTCAAATCATGTAACCTGGTTTGGGCCCTTTGGAAGATTGTTGTCTACAAGCAGGGGCATAGACTTGGGTTGTTTGGGGTCTGGGCTGAGCTCTAGCCTAGTCCAGCCCTCAACCTAGTTCAATTGTTTTAGTTAAATTTTGAAAATATTACATATAATCTGAAACAGAGAATGTTATTATCCCCATCTTGTGGCCTAGTTGTATATTGGTTTGGTGACACTTGAAAAAAAATATCGTTATATTTTCTATTTTCTGTATACTATCAATATTTTTTTTTGTACGTTAATAGTTGTTGTTGATGTTTGTTTTCAACAAATCTAAATGCAAATTTGTCAAATGAGAATATACAATGAGATTAGATATAAATTCTATTATAGAATAATTTTATGCAGTGAAAAATTGGAGAGGCCTATTCTATTTATTACACTTATTACTATGAAAGTAAAATTTGTAGTAGTTTATGTAGAAGTCTTTGAAATGATAGGCAAGTGGAGTTGTCATTATTTGTAACAGGAAAATAATTGAAGCCAGATCAATGTCGCAGCCGGCATGTAAAATGAATGAATCACGTTTTTGAAGGCATGGCAAAACGACCCGCAAAACTTGAAAACCGCGGGTACCCGAACCTAATGGATCGAAAAAACCCGAACCGACGGGTACCCTTTGTGGATATGGTTTTTGAGACGAAAACCTGAAGTGCATGATGATCGGATATGGATTTTAGAAGCATACCCGAACCCGAACCGAATACCCGTAATTTTTTTTTTTTTTGGGCTATTTGTCGCGGGAATTTTGATTTGGATTTTACTGCACTGAATATAGAAAAGAAATCACATAACAAGTTCAATCAGAGATCTTGAAGTTGAAGTTGAAATTATAATAATTTAATTGATGAATTTAACATATGAAAGATCAAGTTTAACCAAAATTAATTAGGATTTTCAATGTTTTTTATCCTACTTCCAGCTATATTGACTAAGCTTTATTTACTTATTGTTGTTGTATATACTAGTATTCATCAATCACACCACTCATGAAATAAGCCATAATCTTTTTTGAGTACAATGATAAGTTACAGTTGACCAAAAAAGGGTAAACGGGGTACCCAAACGGGTTTGAAAACGAACCCGAAAGAATACCCGAACCAAACCCAAACCAAATGATCATAGTTCGGATATAGATATGGATATGGGGTCGGGACCTCGGTTCGGATATGGGTAGCGTTGACTCGAACCGAACCCCACCGGTTGTCATCTCTACATTTTTCCCAAATTACAATCGATACATTATTATCCACTTCTAAAAGTCATCTCTGGAAGTTAAAAGTCTTCGTCTTCCCCTATTGTCACTGTTTCTTGACCCTACCCCTCTCAAAGGATGAGTTGTTATTTTCAATTCTATTATCTATATGTATAATACCAGAACATTTCACCCTATTTTTTAATTCATTTTTAATATTTTTCCGCCTAAAATCAAGGTTTTTTTTGTCTTTTTCTTTTCATATTTTTATTACTAAAATAAAAAATACACATTAAAATCTCCTAAAATAACAGAGTTTCCATATTTAATGAATTTCTTAGTACCTTTTCCCGCTCAAAAAATTTTCGTTATCCATTTGCACTAAAATTTTATCATTTCCTTATCTATTTAATAGAACAGGATCTTATTTAATTATTTAATTTTAGCATTTCCTTTATATGTTGAATCGGATAGAATTTTATTTAATTATTTAATAATTATTATTTAATTCTTATTAGCTTTATCGTTTCCAAATTTGCATGTATTGAAATTTCAGCCTCAATTTCAGCCCTGTTGTTTCTACCGTAAATTGATTCCACCTTATCATTTTTATTAGTTAAAAATTTAACGCATTTTTTCTTATACTATCTATAGATATTCAAACTGCGTGTTCCTAAATTCTAGGATTACCACAAACCTTCCCAAATGTTCTCTTCCAATCTCTTATGTAGATCATTTTCGGATTTACACTTTTAAAAATTCACACATTTTTTCTAAATTTGATTTAATTATTTTTAGAAAAATTGGTGCAAATGGTTCAAAAAAATGTGTCATTGGCGAGTTTAGTTCGAAATAAAAAAAATGGCTCGATTAGTCCAACAAAAAGACTTGATGTGCGAATTGAATCCAAATGGATGGAATCCGTCCATTAAATCATCAGTCAAAGTCAAAATATGATATTTTGTCCTTTTTTGAAGGGATATTTTTTAAAAAAATATTACGAAAAATTGCACAAAAGGTCCCAACCTTTGTGGGTTCTTAAAAACAGGTCCTAAAATTTTTAATTTAGTTACATTAATTCAAAATTTTAATTAAACTATATAATTTTATATTTTAGTTTTTTATAGGTGTGAATTTGGTCTATAATTAATTTTATCGAATTAATTTGATACCAATTAGATAATTTTACTGAAAATCTTCAACGTAGCAGCATTTGTGTACGATTTTTTTTACATTAGACACGTGAACATTTTCATTCTAATCAACAATCAATAATAAATATAATTATTACATTTTCATAAAATTTCAATAGGACGTACTACTATAAAAATAAAAATATAATGAATATAAAAAATAAAATAAAATATAGACGGACACATTTTGATTTTAACAAATGGTTATAAATGAATTGTCGTACATAAATAAAATTTTATTAGAAATACATCTCTTTAAACAAATGTATCGAATACAAAAAATTAATCAAATAAAAAAATAAAAAAACCCAAAACCTACCCCACCCCACCTACCCCCACCGCCAAAACAACCACCACCACTACTTGGTAGTGGTACCACCACACTGGTGGTGGCAAAAGCCACCACCAGTTGTGAAATGCCATCGCCAACAGCGGTTGGTGGCGAACAACCCATTAGCTGGTGGTGGTGGTTTTGCGGGAAGGGGGTGGGATGGGTGGGTTTGGGGGTTTTTTATTTTTTATTTGATTTGATTAATTTTTTATACTCAGTATATTTTTTCAAGCAATGTATTTCCAATAAAATTTGATTTATGTACGATAATTCATTTATAACTATTTTGTTAAAATCAAAATGTGTTCGTCTGTATTTTATTTTATTTTATTATATTCGTTATATTTTTATTTTTACAGTAGTGCGTGCTTATTAAAATTTTATGAAAATATACTAATTATATTTATTATTGATTGTTGATTAGAATCAAAATATACGTGTATCTAATGCAAAACAACACGTAAAAATGCTACTACGTTAAAGATTTTCAGTAAAATTATCTAATGAGAGTCAAATTAATTCAACAAAATTAATTATGGACCAAATTCACACCTATAAAAAAATAAAATATAAAATTATATAATTTAATTAAAATTTTGGGCTAATATAACTAAATTAAAAACTTTAGGATTTGATTTTAAGAACCCACAAAAGTTAGGATCTTTTGTGTAATTTTTGTAATATTTTTGATAAAAATACCCCTTCACTAAAGGACAAAATAACATATTTTGATTTCGACAATAGTTTAATGGACGGATTTTATTCATTTGGACTAAATTCGCACCTCAAGTTTTTTTTCGGTCAACCGAGCTATGTTTGTTTATTTCGGACTAAATTTATCAATTGCACATTTTTTTAAACCACTTGCGCCAATTTCCTTTCTTTTTATTATTTAAAAAATTTATTAGCTTATATATATATATAATTTACAATAAGAATTATGAGTGGGCAAATGAATGGAACCAGCCGACCCGAACAGACTTGAGTCGGTTTCGGGTCGGTTTGAACAGTGATTTGGGTCGGTTTCTGGTAACCAGAAAACCGATCGGTTCACACAAAAAAAAAATTTGCATAGTAACCGAACCGACCTGACCTAAGTCTGGTCGGATTGGTTTCAGGCCCCAGAACCGATTCCAGTCGGGTCTGTTTCGGGTCGGGCTACCCCTAATAAGAACCTTTTTCCCGTATATTAATAATTCATCTATTATTTAATTGATTAATTATAGTTTCCACCCATTTCTTTTAGAATTTTTTTACCACTTAATATACTATTTCTTTAGTCCAAATAATTAGTATTTCTATAGTGAGATATAATTGTTCTTCATATTTGCCTATTTTAGATCATTATCAATATTACAATTGTTTAAATATTTTTTATTGAACATTAAAGTTAAATTTTCAGAAAAATATTCAAGACTTGAAAATTGGAATTTCACATTAATGTACGAAAATTTAATTGTTTGATTTTGTATAATGGTTTATTTGAAAACTTATAAAAAAGCTGAGGCGCAATTGTGCCTTGCAACACTTTTTTATTGATACACTATATTCTATATATTTTAAAGGTTTCAAATTAATGTTTATATCTTAATCTAATTACAACCTTACCTTTTTTTCTTCTCGGAAATGATTTTTTTAATGTTTAACTAACTACAAATTTGGACTATAAAGATCGTTTTTCTCTAAAAATTTTATTTATTTATATGTCAATGTAGCTATTTATTCATCATACTTTTAAATATTATAAAATATAGTGGATGTAAAATGTGAATATTTCTTTTAATTTAAATATCTCTAACAAAATATTAAATTATAAATTAATATTTACGTACAAAGTATGTTAATTACTAAAAATTATTAATTATAAAGATGTAACAAAAAGTTTAAGGACATAATTCTTATCACAAACAAAGGTAAAGGCCTTTTCATATAATTAAATTTTGGCGTCGTCAATATATTTTATAGCGTGAATATAATTAGTCCTATTTAGGTAACTCAGCAATTTTTTTTTATCTTGGATTATATAACGTAATTACACTACTTACACATGATTTGATTAATCAGACTTAATTACTGTAAGATTGTATATCAATTATAATAAGGTTCAAATTATTACAATACTTCAATTTTTTTTTTTTAGTTCCAAAGAAGATACTTTCTCTTGATAGTATCTTATATCATGAAAGTCAACAAGAGCCAAAGAAGTGCTTTTACTTAAGGAAAATTTATTAAATACACCTTGTGCTTATAGTGTTTTTACAATTTACCTAACATGTTTTAAGAAATTATATTTTGCACATCACATTTCATTAATTCTTAACAAAACACATCTTATGTTGAACAAAAATTGGAAAAAATTACTTATTAAGATGAAATTGCCCATTTTGTGACTAAGAAATTATAAACCATATATTTTAGTACGTAACACTTTTCATATCATTATTCTTCAAAATATTAATTAACACTTATTTTATCAAAAATATTTTTTCTTGCTTTTATTCTGAAATATTTTTTCAAAGTTAACTATATATGATATATGAAATATTATAAGTAAATTGAAAATAAGAAATCGTTTTCGTTGTTGTTGTGATCAGTTTTATCACTGCTGCTACTACAATCAATTGCAGTTTTCATAATAAATAATTTCACTGAATTTTGATGTTTTCCTTTTTAAAGAGATAAAGATGTAAATTAAAAATTTAAAAAAAGGGAAAAAACGCAGTTGCAAAATATTAGCCAATATCGTATACTATTAAACTCGACTTTTTCTTATTCATTGAATAAAAATTATTATGAAACATTAAGAATAGATTAATATTTCTATAATTTTAATATTTCCGAGTACTATTATAAGAATTGGGAACAAATATTTTATTTCCTTTTTTTTGTGAAAGTAAACAAATAGTCGGTCAAGTATGATAAAAATCATCTTTGAAGAAAATATTTTTTCTCTTTACTACTCAACTAAGTGCAATGATTTAATCAAGTATGTTGGTGTGAAATATCTGTTTTCACGAATGCTGTGAGCCATTATAATTGCAATTTTTAAAATTATTCTTGACCCTATTAGTACAATTAATTATGCACATCATACTTACATTAATTGAGTTGTATTAACTAAATTGACGGATGCTATAAAACTTAATTTAATGGTCTAATTTTAGTGATAGGTAAATAAATATTTCAATTACATATTTAATGAATAAAGATTAAGTTAACATGTAAATAAATACCTAAATAGCCTATTTCATAAATTACATATTTAATAAATAAATGGGCTATTGACTCAATCAAAGATTGAAATTATGCGGCTCAATCAGCATTTCTTAATTGTCTCTCAACTATATTAAATATCTACTTTGGATTCTATTTTTTTAAATAAATATTAGTAATCTCGGCTACTTTAAATTATTTATTTTATACATATTTTTATCTGTTTAGATTTTATTCAACTTTTAAAGATCGCAATTAAGTCCTCTTTTTCAATTATTGATCATATATATTTCAATTTATTTATCTTATCCAAATTAATTGAAATTTGATTATAGCATTAAATATGGCAAAAATATGATTAAATATCTATAATATTTTTTTATCGACCACGTTAAGAAACCTATATAATTTAAATTAGTTAAAATAAACATCTAAATTGATGAGTTTAAAAAATATATATTAATATATCGAACATATTAAATAGGTGAGTTTATACTGAATATGTTTATATACATGTTTACTGTGTTTAGAAGGTGTTTATAAAAAAGATGTCATTAATACATATTTAAAAAGTAAAAATAAAAGTTTCGATTAAACAATCAAGATGGGACATGGATGGGGATAAGAATTTTTTAACAGGATGGGGACGGGGAATGAGAGTTCCCATCCTGTTGCAATTCTTACAACATCTTCGATCGGATTCTATTAATGAAGGTGGATGGGTTGATAAGTGTTTCCTAGCGAGGGGAGAGAATATGGTGTTAGGGTCTGTACCCGCTACATTGTCATTTTTATAATATAAATGTATATTGACTATATTTCATAATCAGATTTTAAAATTTATGATTCACATATTCATTGGCAGTACCGTACAACACACGAGTGTATAATAAATATCTCTCGAAATTTGTAGTTGAAGAACAGAATATAGAATAGTTTTTTTTTAAAAAAAAACATAGGATCTATGAAAATTAATAGAGGTTTTTAATATGGTTATTTTGAAAAAATATAGCATTTCATTTTATTAATTTTATTTTATGTTGATATATGTTTAGCATATATAATTTTACCACAAGCAAAATGTGATATATTGGTATAATCTCTATGACAAATTATCGTCCCATATAATGCAAAGGTGTAAATGCGAGGTAAGAGCACGGTCTAAATTGACAACTAATCATGAATTAAGTATTCCATTAACATTTATCAAAATTATTATTTGCTGAAAAATTCATCCCCGTAAAAATATTAATCTTTAATGTTATAATACTAATATCAATAAGATTTACTCATGTTTTCAACATATAACCCCGTGCAATGCACTGGTGAAAAATACTAGTTTTATTACAGTAGGACCTAATAGGATTAATATATTTTTAATTAATATAACAGAAATTTAATTATAAATAATAATATACTAAAAAAACCGATCAATAAATTAAATGACATGTTTATTAAATAATAAACTAAACAATTGCTTAATTTAATAAATTTTCAGATTTTACAATGTTAGAATTTTATTCACAATTTCACATCATCGTCTAACCTTTTTTATTGGATCATTACTCTAAAATATGTAACTAACTAATCAATATTATTTTTATATTCTCATGAAATATAATTTACGACCCCAGGCAGACTAAATATAATTTACGACGACCCCAGGCAGACTAAGTTTTCTTTTTAGTTATTTTTGACAATTGTAGCCATTATTATAATTTTTCTATATCAACAATAACATATTAATAAAATATCGATAATAAAAAATTATTTGTATAACCATCAATTTAATGGAAATAGAAATTCATCGAGTTAATTTCTTGAATCACTAAATAGTACAATAAACTGCAATATTTGATATTTAAATATATTAAACTAATATTTTATTTCATATTTACTTTACTATTATAACAATGACATGTCGAAAAACCAAATACATTACCAAAATTTACCCAACATTTTAGTAAATAAACAAATGGCCCAGACTTAAATTAAGGGATCCAAAATTTCAAATTTATATTGTGTTGAATAAAGAAAAATTAATTTCCAAATAATTTTTACTACCATGAACAGAAATCACAATCCTGAAAATATCACGATTTACATAAAACAAAGTAATTTAAACACATGAAATATATGAGGTCATATATTTAAACGAATATAACAAAGTGTCGACGGCTCATACTGGATATCACGCCTTGGAATGCCAACAAATCTCCCAATTCATGCCTACCGCATGTTTCCTATGCCTACACACTCAACCACAATTGTTAGGCATCAAGGCCACAGTAGAAAAATGGGACGGTGACCGTTGGCACTCCGACGATCAAGTCATTGCCAATGAAATGGACGAGTAACGTATTAGGATTATATGATTATATGATCATTAGCAGTTGATGTGGACTGAGTTGCATTAACATACCTAAACGAGCATGATAGGAAAAAATGGTCATAACTTTTACATCCGACATTCGTTTGGGGCCGTCACCCCAATCCGGAAAGCTCTCTACGAGTTCCAATTGGCCCCACAATTTATTTTCGCATTTCAGGACTGTTTAGGCTTTCAAAATTGCTGTTTTTTGTTTTATTAGCTCGTTTTCTTGTTCTTTCGTATTTTTGTCCATAGACCTAGCCTCGTGCGGGTTTGTTGGCCCAGTAAGGTTTACTTAAGACTCCAATTGTATAGGTTTTTTGTTGGTTGCATTTTAATAAGAAAGAACGCCTGCCTTCCCTTCATATTCTTGCAATACGAAGCATATTGTTTGAGGGTTGTATGCGCGGCTATGGCAGTAGTGCTTGTGAGGTAGGGATGGCAAAAAAATTCACAAAACCCAAAAACTGTGGGTGCTCAAATCGAATGGGTCAAAAACCCCAAACTAATGGGTCAACTGGTTAGATATATAGTTTCCAAAAGTAAAACCCAAAGAAGATATGGGTTGGATAGAGATATCAAAACAAACCCAAATCCAAACTGAATACCCGGGTATTAATTTTCTGTTAAATGATATTTAAAATTGTTAAACTAAAATATTGTGCAAACTTCACAATCAATTCGTTACTATTTATCAAGTGGTTGAAGCTTATCCAGTCCACCAAAGGACAGAGTCGCTCATTAACTATTTTAATTTTAAGTGTGTTGGATTGCAAAAATATTCACAAAACCCAAAAACCGTGAGTACCCATACCGAATGGATTGAACCCTGAACCGATGGATATAGATATGGATATAGTTTTAAAAAATAAAACCTGAAGTGGATATGGGTTGGATATGGATCGTGGATTGATTCAACGGATCAGATATGGATACGGTTGACCCATACCCAAACCGACCCCGTTGCCATTACTATTATGAGGTGACGAGGAAAGAGTCGAGATATTAAGAATGGTGGGGGGTGTAATGCGTGCAAGAATTAAAGAGACAAGACTTGTGTACTATTGACTTATTTGTTATCTTGCTTTATATAAAGAGTGCCACGAGCTAGAGTTTAAGGCGTACAAAGAAGCGTCTTGGCGAGAAATCCTTTCCATATTGAGACTCTTTATCCATGTAGATTTCCTCAAAGATTGTAACTTAATCACTAGGATTTGGAGGCCGCAATATTCCTTTCCCAACTAGGATTATTTCCATAATTGGAGATTGTGCGTGGCCAAGTTAAGGAAAGGCAATTGGTGCCGAGGAGGGCGGTCTGCGCATGAAGGCGGGGCACTCTGCCTGGCATGTTAAGTCATCAGGCTAGTGGCATGCTACACCACCGGCTTTGTGGATCTACCCTAGGCACCATGTCAATGATTAGGGTTGAGCTAGACACCACGTGGATGGTGGAATATTCACAGATAATGAGGGTGATTGGATAGATTTTTTATGATTTTTTTTGGAATTTTAATATAAAATAGGAGAGAGTGAATGGAGTTGAATGGTGAAGATTTGCGTAGTCTATGTAGGTCCCACGAGATATGTGAATATGATTGGTTTTCTCAAAAGAAAGAATGGATAAAAATGCATAAAAATGTGGTAAAAATTGGTAAAAGTGGTAGGCTAATTGATTGAATATGAGTCTTTATTCATCATTTATGCCCCCGTTCTTCTACAACTTTTAATAAATTTTTACACATTTTAACACATTCACATCAAAAGTCAAACCAATTACATCCACATATTTTCTGGGACCCACTGTACTATATAAATCTCCACCACCCAATCCCACTCATTCTCTCTCATATTTCACATCAAAACTCATAAATACTCATAAATACACATACACTAACAAGGTGTATGTTGATCGAGAAGTTCGCAGTTATCTGCCATCGGAGTTTGCATTTTTTAACCTTTGCGTGGTGAGGCATCATGATACCACAGAATGGCGAAGCCCTAGACTTCAATGCTAGTTGTCATTTAGCAACGTAGGGGTCTCTACAGAGAACAAGGGGCAAAAAGGTGCCTTAGCGGCAAAGGAGAGCCTCATGGAGTCGAAACGGTCGAAGTGGAGTCTTTGAGGAGGTTGCCTATTGTGGATTGCGGTGAAGAGCTTGAATCGGTGGGGGAAAGCCATAAGTTCCATGCTTTTGGGGAAAGGACGGGGTCTCCCAATTGTCACGAAGTGAGCAAAATGCCGAAACAGCTAAGGTTTTGGTATTTTTGCTGCACTGAGCTGGGGGGAGGGGGGAAGCCTTTTGAATTTAAGTAAGTCCCCCAAGTCATGCATGAGATTGCGCAAAGAAGGATATATCCCAATCCCTCCCTAGTCCGAGATGTTCAGGTACTGTTGGTGAAGACTTGAATGTGAGCAGTTAGCTTATGTGTGATGTTGAGGATGATGCTGAAGAACTTCTGAGGATGTTGAAATTTAGACGAGGAATAATTGTGAAAGGTAAATTTACAGATGAAGATTAGAGATGAAGTTAAACAATGGAGGAGATTGGAGAACTCTTTTCTATCCAATATTAAAATCAACTCCACACTCAAATACAATACAATGGCAGTGGTTTGTATCAACCACCCCTAAGGACCAAAATGTAAAAATACTAATAATAGGAGGATTAAAGATAAAATATCAATATTCTCTACATCCCCCTTAAGTTGGAAGTTATATGAAAATATAACTCCAACTTGAAAGCTACAACTAAAGGAAAAAAAACATATACGAAAGCATGTAAATTTTGTAGTCGTCCCAATGGAAGCACCAATCAACTCTCGGGATAGAGGATAAACTGCATGGGCTGGATACCACGCTTGCCAAGAAATGGAGCCATCCACTGCCAGTAGAGTCAATCAAACAGCTACAATCAGCTGCAAAAGCCATTTTGGTTTCAATCATCGGTATTAAGCTACAATCAGCTTCAATCAAGAAAGATAGCTTCTATCAATTGCCAAAGTCATTTTGGCTTCATTTCAGCATTCAAGTCAGCTACCGTAAGCCAACAAAATCCAGTAAAATTAGCTAACATGCTAACAAACCCATCTCCGGGCCAAAATCATTATCAAAGCACAATTTGTGCCAAAGTCATAATCAAAGCACAATCCGTGCCTTCATCTTCCATAAATTGAACGTCACATCCTTGCAACGCCAATGAATATGTCACCCTTCGGCAACACCAGCACAATCCGTGCCTTCATCTTCCATAAATTGAACGTCACATCCTTGCAACGCCAATCAATCTGTCACCCTTCGGCAACGCCAATCAATCAATTAAAACCGGTAACTAACCGATCAAAATTTTTCCAAGTAGGAAATCTCCCACTCAATATATTATGAGCAACATCCAATTGCTCAACAAATCACCATTCTCTTATCAGGCAAAAGCCCCAATCAATCTGATTAAACTTACATAATCACCCATATCACAAGGTTGAACACCTTCAAATAATGCTTAACACCAGCAACACAGAGAAAATTCCATGCTATCATAATATCCAGAAAACCCCATCAGAGGCAACATCTCCATGAGCACCATCAATACCCTCAAAGGCAATATCCAAACCAGCAACTATCACAAAGGACTTCCAGCTAAGAAACAAATAAGCTTCCAATGCAATTTCAATCAAATCAATTTCTAACTTCCTCAAGTGACTCCACTATAATTTTTTGAGGATATGTAGCCCCCATTGCAAACAGCAGTAACCATGACCCCTTATTCTCTTATTGAATCCAAACCATCAGAAATCAATTTCAAAATTTCAATGTTAGCAAAACTCAGAAATTGGATGAACAACTATTTTCCTTAGTTTCTAAACCACCTTCAATGCCATCCTAATCATCAATTAATCATCAAGTATCTAATTGAAGCAAACAGAGTTCTAGTACAGAGGACGCACCAATTACCATCAAAAGCAGAGGTCATCTCCCAAACCTATCAACAATCAAACTTCATCAACATAGAATTTTACCAGTTACATGAACTGTTAATGGTGTTCTTCCTCAACTTCCAAAATGCATCACGGAATAAGCCTGCACCAACCTCTTTACTTATGCTTGATTTCTTTGATAACCAATTACTGCTCATCTGTCGATTTTTCGACCACCGTTGTAGATAAGTATGCATTTCTTCATCTGATTGCTCATTCTCGGATCTCGAATCGCCGCTTTTGTCATCAAAAAAGCTTGCCGGTAGCCACCAATCTCACTGCGCACACAGCAGCCCCCAAACTCACAGTGAGAAATCAGCCTGAGCTCATCGTCGAAGCCTCCAGTAAGGATCCTAACTCTAGACGAGACTCGCCGGAGTCAGATTCCACCACCTTCGGTGAAGCAGTGATTTCCTCCTCGAAGCTCTTCATGAACGATTCCAGATCTTGAGACTATGGACAAAAAACTGTTTCCTCATCCACAGTATTCACTAGATCCTCGTTCAGCCGCTTCACCTCCGAGGAATCGGTTTCCGATTCGACCTCCTCATATGCATCCCGTGATCTATTCTTCTCCTTCGAAATCGAGAAATAGATGTAGAAGCAAACGAGAGACTACTGTGATGATCCTTTTGATTTTTATTTTTGTTTTTCATAGTTGAAATTGGGAGAAAACGAGATTCATAATAAAAAATTGAGAGGAAAAGAAAACTGAAATCGGACTTCAATTTCAATGGAATCGAGAAATTAGATGAACATCTGGAAATGGGAGATTTGTTTCAATTTTCAGATTTTTAAAAAATTGTTTTGGAATTGAATTGAAAACTGCATTAGATCTGTGGACTATACCATCTGAAAATGGAGCCATGGTGTTTGGAATTACACCTGCTCTGATACCATGTTGAAATTTAGACGAAGAATAATTGTGAAACGTAAATTTACAGATGAAGATTAGAGATGAAGTTAAATAATGGAGGAGATTGGAGAACTCTTTTCTATCCAATATTAAAATCAACTCCACACTCAAATACAATGCAATGGCAGTGGTTTGTATCAATCACCCCTAAGGACCAAAATGTAAATATACTAATAATAAGAGGATTAAAGATAAAATATCAATATTCTCTACAGAGGATTTTTGCGAAATGCAGAATTTGAAGCGTTTGCCATCCATTGGAGCTGATAGCCTTGGGAAGTGAAAAGTCGTCACCTGCTAATGACGTATGTATGCATCGTTTGACTCTTAGTGGCCAACATTAAGGCAGATGTGTAGGCACTGGCATTGGGATATTTGTTGCCAATCCAAGTGGTGCGATCCAGTAACAGCAGTCAGCACAAAGTCAGCAATATGTAATTTAAATTTTATTATTGTTATGAATATTTTATAACAAATGAGGCACTCGAGGGAATAAATATTATTATTCTATTGATGTAAATGACTATTATGTCCCTGATGAAATTATGTAATTATCAGATTATATTCAAAGCTTTTCCTATAAATGCGCTCATTATTAACGAAATTCATTCTCATAATTCCTTAATTCATTCTCTAAATTCTCTCTATTATTTCTATACTTTTATAACACGTTATCAAGACCAGCCTCTAACCCTTCGAGTACATACGAAATGATGCTTCTACGCCAGATCTTATAGATGATCTTCTCAGATCAAAAACCTGGATTATTACAATTTCAAATACTCAATTTTCTATAAAATCTCTCTCTGTCCCATTCTCTCTCTAAAGCAGACAAAGACACCACAACCTCCGTTATAAAATATCTATTCCTACTGCAGAGTCACAATACCAATCGCTAATTAGTGGAATTTTCCAAATAAAACACAACGAATACTGATTTCAAAAAATTAAGCCGACAAAATAAAGAAAAGCGACGGAGAGGTATATATTATATATATTATATTATTATTTTATAATATAATAATATATTAAACTATAACATTCTGCTTTCTCGAGATATAAGGAGCATACATTATCAAAATCAAATTCTTCGACTCCATTATACTCGATTCAAAGAGATCTTCGATTTGACACACCAATATTGATAAGTGTAAACTTTCAAAATTTACAAATTCCAGACTCCAACTTTTGAAAAAGTTACAAAAGCCGCCATTGGACTTGTGAATATTTACGATTAGTGCTTATAATGCCAAAACTTTATAAAGAGATATGTGCAAAGACCACGCACTTGCCAGCAAAGATCGCCACGTAAGAACCCAGAGCGGTTACAAAGAACCGAGTATGTATTAATGTTTTATAAAGAAATATGTGTAGCGACATCGCACTCGCCAGCAAGATCGCCACAAGAATTGGTAGCGTGCTGGCAACAATGTATATTTCGATTTACTAGCCGCTTACTTTGACAATAATTATATTTTGAAGAAATAGTTAGAACAAATTTGATTCTATAGATATTTAAGTCTCGCACTTTATTTATTACAATTTAAATACTGCAACACCTCCTACCTGATGATGGGTTCAACCATCACTAAACGGAAGATTTTATATATTTGTGCAATTTATATGCTAAGTGAATGGTAATATCTTCTACTAAGCAGACTCTACTCCCGAAGAAGTAGTTAATCATTATGCATTTTAATTCTTGCAATTTAAATTCCGTAACTTTATATTTATTGCGATAATTTCCATATGGTAGGTTCAACCACCTATTAGGGGAGAATTTAATTTCTGTAATTTAAATTTATGCACTTTGAAATTTGTATATATTTCCAATGTGGTGAGTTATATCACACGATTGGTATACATATTTTCAATATGATGAGTTATACCACACGTTTAAAATATTTATTACAAATGTGGTTGGATTAAATCCCACGATTGGATAACTGATTTATATGAATATTCTATTGATATTAAAGAAGGGATTTGAGCAAGTGATGCAAGAATTTACCGTTGTATGTATTGATGAAATAAAATTGCTCAAAGAATCCCATTGTGATAAAAGAGAAAGAAAATATATCGTGGTAAAAAATCTCATTATGAGATTAGTATATTGTGATATGATGAGAAATGCTCTTAAAGAAGCATTTAATAAAGGAATGTCTTTCCACGCCTATTGAATATTGATGGAGAAAATTTAGTAAGTGGTACCGGGTTACAATTGATAAATAAAATGCTCAATAGATCCCATGTTGATAAATCAAAGAAAATATATCGCATGGAGAGATTATATGAAGTAATCTCATCGATGATATGAGATTGTATTAATATGAGAATAAAATGCTCTTGAAGAAGTATAATCACTAGATTGTATTTGACTAAAGCCAATATGATATTATTATTATTACTCCGTAAGAAGTACAAAACAAAGAAGTGGAACATATTGAGAATATCAAAGATGGCAATAAACACTAAAATATAGAAATGCGAAAAGAAAATACATATTGAACCCATAAATGAAGGGTGCGTTTGAAAGTATAAATACTCGTAACTCCGCCACCCTCAACATCGTGGTTCATAATGAGATATTTAAAGGATCCGAATTTCTTTTCGCTTGACACCAAGTGGTCCGTGACCGACTTGACCTGGCTTCCATGCATTCTTGAACATATGCATGAAATTTGATAAGTAGTTCATCAACAAAGATAGCGTAAATAAGTATTTTTCTCGCTAAATGAGAGATAAACGTATTATCTACACTCGATCTAGGAACGCTAGTAAGTTTATCAAAGAAATTGTTAATATTCAACAAACCTATTGGTTTGACATGAAAGTTCCACCGTACAACGAGGCTATATTGAATATTTCCTCCAGGTGTTGTAGCCTCCTGGAAGGACAATGAAAGCATCACTATTATTCATCATATACATCATGCGCTTGTGGATGGATTGCGCTTGTAGCACCAACCCTCGCTGACCCATGGTAGAACTGACTCCAATTCGAGTATTAGATCCAACTAAATGGAAAGGTATTACACTCAAACTCTTATTCCCCATGATGGTGCGGCCATTATAAGTCTAGCTAAAAGTTTGTTGTTGGTTCCTCCATATAGTATATTGATTTCTTGTCTCCCTAACTCTTATTTAGTCGGTTTGCCATATCCACATATTGGATATGACCTACCAATTTAGATCCACCAAGAATACATACGGTTTTTAATCAAGCGAGGTAAAGGCTAACTTGTATGAGATGATTCTAAAATCTCCATATCCATCTCTACTCCTATCTCTTTTTGCACTATACTTTTAATGTATGAACATGAGAGATATATGAATCCTCTATTTAAAGAAAAATTTTCAAACCAATAATTGATTGTACTATTTACTTTTTGACAAATATGAAAGAGAAAAAGCGAGAAAAAATTTTAGTGAAATGACATATACCTGTCGGTGATTGAAAATAATATATATATACATATATATATCTTAAAAATTGAAAAACAATATTTACAATTACAAGAAAAACATTGATCTTCGTTATTACACCGAACTTCCTTATATTAATATGAGAAAATTATTATACTAAATTTTTCTACTAAATTTACAAACAAGATCTTCTAAAGTAAGTTTTTCAAGACTATAACGTGATTGTTCATCTTTGAATTTGGCCCATAAGGCCATCGATTCACCTTTGTACATGTCCACTAGGATGTGTCTCAAGAGCCTCGCTGAATATCATCCAAAGGCTCTTTACTCAATCCATCCTTAATGAATGCTATTTTATCTTCTGCTTCTCGGACAAGTACCCCACAGATTTACATTGAGTATCACATGTCCACCAAGCACACTTGTAGCATCCTCCTAATCTTTGCTCTCCGCTTCTTTGAAAAACTACTTTTACCCATACCAGGCATATATTTAGAAGGAATCAAACCTCACCAGATAATCGAACCTTTGCTTCAATCAACCATCGGATATCTTGTGGGATACCCTTATTCATTAGTATCCTCAACCTTTTAAACCTACTGATAAATCCTTTTTAGGATTTTGACTCCAGAGTGATGGATAGTATTTTCGAAGATTTGAGAGCAAATTATCCATTATTATATATGGACCATTATTATGGTGAATAATCGTAAGTGCCCTGGATAATTTATAAACGCCATGAGGTAAGGCTCAGCGTTGGAACAAGATTGAAACATGAAGCGATGTGCTAAGATTCCACGCTTGAACAAAGGATGTGTAATAATGCTACCAAACATGATGGAATATGTCTGAGCTATACATATGATGAAAGTAATAAATCATGTTGAGCACTATACGAGATACTAGTGAAATCGATATAAGAATTTACTCGAACTAAAAGTTCAATAATACTGTTGCGTAACCTGACCATCCCTTGCTTAAATAATTATTGAAATCAATATTTCAAGTGAAGAATTAAAAGAATTCTTCAATGATTGTTCTCGATAAATGATGAAATCATTACTAGCCAATATTTGGAATAAATCCCAAATATATCTGGAATAAAGGATGAGAAATATGGGCTCACTCATCCTCCATGTGGACTACTAGATATTATTATATGGATCCACTAGATAGTCACATGTGTATATGATTCGTAATTTGAAATTTATTTAAATATTTGCTCACTGATGAGCATGATTTTATTTAATGATAAAGCTAGTAAATGTATATCCCAATACTTGAATAAATTCCTGAAGGATTGAGTATGCGCATACAAGTGGGATATTATGTGGCAAAATATTTAAAGTCCTCCAATAAATTACCAATATCGAGAATAGAATGCAAACTATATAAATTCTCATATTAAGGCTAAATGATGAGAACATATATGAGTTTTAGTGTTCTAAATTTTCTTAGCATGAGGGGGAGTATTAAAGGTTGAAAATGATATGTGAAAAGCATCATACTATATCCTCACAATTGAAATATGAACTTGAAGTTCAAGGATGCATGAAAGATTATGAACAATCGCATATATCAGCTAGGATGCTTTGATAAGTTAATATTGTTAGAAATGTTGATATTATAAGAGTTCCCCAATCATATATATCAAAGCAAATTGTAAAAGATGGTCTTAATAACGGAGGCATATACTCTTGAAGAGTATATAGACATAACTATCTTGTGTAATCCTACAAGAGGATTGATAATGAGATATCTCGATAAGTTATGTCAATATGGGGAAAGAAATAAGATTGAAAGTGTCGACACAATATGAATAGATAGCACTACATACTATCAATAATAGTGAGGATATTAAAATCCATCGAAAATGCCAATCCTGAAATATATGCCCTTATGACGAAGGTGTTCATGCATGGGTTTAATGAGAAATGAGAATGAAACTCTTGAAGAGGTTTCAAATGTATTATTGTATCATCAAGATGCAATACAGCGGCTTCAAAATATCTACATTGATATTGTTGAGAAATTCATATGTCAGACTCTTTTCCTTGATTGATGTTTTTGTCCCAAAAGGGTTTTTTTAAAACAAGGTTTTTAATGAGGCAGCCCAATCTCATAATATGAAATCTCCGTAAGAGATTTAGGTATATATCTCGATATATTGAGAAAATGAGATCGAAGCTGTTGATTGCATATATGCACTGAATATAACATGATATTGTATAATATCTAAAATTTCATTCACGTGGAGATGAATGAAGAGTATCAACCAATGTATATGATACTCATACAAATCTATGAAAGATTTTGAAATGCTTGCAGCATACTTGTATAAAATACGCGTTGCACTCTTTTTCCCTTGACTGAGGTTTTATCCCATTGGGTTTTCCTAGCAAGGTTTTTAATGAGGCAACATTAAAGGCGTATTCACATGAATAATGTACTCTTTTTCCTTCATTAGGATTTTTCCCACTGGATTTTTCCTAATAAGGTTTTAACGAGACATATTCATGGTATATTGAGGACGACAAGAGAAATCGATACAGTGTATCTATTGGATCAAGTTATAATAGAGACAATGATTTAAGATCCAAATAATGATGATATTGAAATCCTTTGCCAGAAGTAAGGATATCCGTCCTCAAGATATGAAATCAGATGGAGTAGCTGTACTCTTTTTCCTTCGATCAAGTTTTTTCCCACTGGGTTTTCTTGACAAGGTTTTAACGAGGCAGCACGTGAATACTCCTATACCACTGATAGACATCAGGGGGAGCAATGTTTTGATGAAGCAGTATATAACCACTCCAAGCTATCCTACAATCAATTTGGAAGTTTTTCCGTTGGATGTTTCTCCAAACAAGTTTAGAAGAAAATTTCACAAATAGTCATTCAATGGGGAGTGTTATGAATATTTTATAACAAATGAGGCACTCGAGGGAATAAATATTATTATTCTATTGATGTGAATGACTATTATGTCCCTGATGAAATTATGTAATTACGATTGTACCATTCGAAGTTTTCCTATAAATAGGGGCTCAGTTATTAATGAAATTCATTCCTGTGAATTCCTTAGAATTCATTCTCTCTAAACTCTCTCTATTATTTCTATACTTTTATAACAATTATAAATACATTTAAATTTATATATCAAAAGTGGACATCACACTGAGAAAGTTTGGATATTTATTATGATTACTTTTAATTTGATAACAAAAGCAATTCTGGTTGAAATTATTTATTTAGGACCAAATCGAATTAGTTAGGAAATGTAATATTATTTTAGTACTTGAATGCACTAAGTGAGATATCCCACACCCACCCCACCCCATCCCACCCCACCAAAAAAAAGTGAGATATTTCAAAGTAGTGATTCGATTCAGTACATTTGTGGATACCTTACTTACTCCAATGGGGAAAAAATCATAGAGTCGGATGAGACCCCCACCATCAAAGTGACGATGTATTATTCGTCTAACTTAACGTAGATTCCAAAAAAAAAAATTCAAAAAAATAAAATAAAATAAAAAAATTTTCGGTGTGATGACGTAGTGGCGCCACGTGCCCACTGTGGGTACCATACGGTACCCACAGTGGGTACTTGAACAGATCCGTTCAAAGTAGTTCAAAGTACAAAGTAAAACATTTACTTGTAATTTTTAAAGTGATTTTATGGACAATATCTTTACTACTTGCTCTCACTTCTTGTCGGTATTAAAGTTCTTATTGAGATCTTTGGTGCTACATGTGTACTATAAGAAATTAACCAATCATGCTATTATAATTTTTGAAGAGTTGCATGCATGTCATTGCAATAGGCTTGTACCTGTAACTCTACTACAACAACATCTTGACATCGCAATACGTTTTACCATCTGTTGCAATGGCAAATGTCATCGCAATATAATCATCCATTGTGATGAAATTGGTCCCAAAATCTTTGTCTGTTGCGACAATTTTTGTGGACAACTATTGTCGTCACAATAGGTATTATTAATATTTATTATATTTATTGATTAATTTCATGTTTTTATTTTTGTATTGCAAAACAGCAACAAAGCAACCAAAAAAAAATTGATCAATGTCATATTAAAGAAGTAAGCAGAGCTGAATAATATTTTTCTATATTAGAAAGATAAACAAGACAATATAATTATTCTTGTTTGGACATTCAATTTGGACAAAATTATCCAAGTAAGTCTATCTTACGCACTTCTTGATGACTCATCACAGTCTTCTTGTTTCGACTATTGTCATGTTCAGGGCCGGACTCCCACGAGGCCCTGAGAGGCTATAGCCTCAGGCCCAAAATTTCTTTATTTTTTGGGGGCCCATAAAATTGACTAAAGTGTTTATATAAATAAGGCCAGGTAAATATGCTAACAAATGACTTGGTGGTATAGCGGTTAGATTTGCATTTGTGTGTAATTCCCTTCTTAGATTCAAATTTTCATAAGCACATTAAATCCCCGCCTTTTTTTTTCAATTAAGTAATAAATGGGCTTGTGGGCCTGCACAAGTCCAAGTAGGATAACAAATGCAATTGTATCCAATTATACCTGACTCCTTAATTAATTCAAGCCCAAATCCAATTAAAATTAGAATTACAAATTGCAATTTTTCAATTAAGTAATAAATGGGCGTGGGCCTGCACAAGTCCAAGTAGGATAACAAATGCAATTGTATCCAATTATACCTGACTCCATAATGCATTCAAGCCCAAATCCAATTAGGATTAGAATTACAAATTGCAATTTATGATTGGTTTTTAATTCTAATTGACTTAATTCATACAACCCCAGATGGCCAAAATAAACACGGCACGCTCCTTTGTCTTTCTCTTCAAAACAATTTATTATTCACGTCACAATGATAAAACTAGAGTCCCATAACCGTTGATTTCCGTTTTCATTCAAATTTGTGAAGATTATCAAGGTTCATCGGTATTTTTATTTGATATTGCAATTTATATATTTCATATTTGAAGATTTGAAAGCTACAGTAAATTTTTTACTCCGTAAAAGCATAAAATTGTTCTCTTTAAAATGCTAGTTTTATTGTTAAAACCACTTGAATATTAATTTATGTTATAGTTTGGGGCCCATTTTTTATTTCTCGACTCAGGCCTTAAAATCTCAGGTATTACAATATTTATAAAACTTCATATATATATATATATATATATATATTCTATCTCTATGGTAAATCAATACCTTTAGTTCTTTTGTAATTTGTAACTCTTGACACGATAAAGCATGATTGTTAATGACTAAATTTGTTTCATCAAATAAAATTCAATATGAAGAAGTAATAGACATTTTCTTTTATTGAACTTAAGACGTAATTTAGGGTCACATATTATTACTAATGTCAAACTACAAGTTCAAAGTTAAAACTTAAAATCAGTCATTAAGGTAAATGATATGTTCACACTCCCGATTTGGTGCCCACATGATGGACACTTGTCCCTCCGCCATCAAGGGGCACATGTTGATCATAGGTGCCCATATGTTGACATTTGATTGCGTACGGATATGTTTATTAAAGAATAACGTAAAATGTTGTTTAGTTTAATAAATTTTCAGATTTCACTTATTTCAATCATCGTCTAACCTTTTTTATTGGACCGTGTCTATAAAATATACTACTAATCAATATTGATTTTATATTCTCATGAAATATAATTTATGACCCAAGTAGACTAAGTACTCGTTTTAGTTATTTTTTATAATTGTAGCTATAATTATAAATTTTTTATATCAACAATAAAATATTAATAAAATATAAATAATAAAAAATTATTTGTGCAACCATCAATTTAATGGAAATAGAAATTAGTGGAATTAATTTATAGAATCACTAAATAGTACTATAAACAGTCTTAATGCAGTATTTGATATTTAAATATATTAAATTAATATTTTATCTCATATTTACTTTACTATTGTAAAAATGACACGTCGAAAAAGAAAATACATTCCGATCAAAATTTACCAAACATTTTTAAAAATAAATAAAAAAAACTCGTTCATACTTGAATTAAGGGACCCGGATTTTCAAATTTATATATTGTGTTGAATATATAAAAATTATTGTCCAAATATTTTTTACTACCATGAACAAAATTCACAACCCCAAAAATATCATGATTTACATTAAAACAAAAAAGAAAAAAAAGGTAGTTTGAAAATGATCCGGTGAAAATGATTAAGTAGACTCTATCGCCTTCAACTCAAATGAGAAAACGAACAGTATATAAACCGAACACTGCCTTCAATCAAAGTAGACAAGCATCGAGGGATGAACGCTACGTAAAATGATCAGCTTCACGATAGGTTCGGGACTGTTCATCAAGACTAACATGAGAAGATTGAAAATCAACTCACAAAGCTTAGAAAGCTCTCTCAATATTTGAACCAAAAGTTGTTTACAAAATGAGCCTTGTCTTGATACGTATACTAACTAAGAAAAGACATAACAATAAAATAAGAAAATATCCAAAAAGTAGTCACAAAAGCTTTAAGTCGGCTAATATTCACTACTAAAAACTGGGCCTTTAGTTAGGGACGACAGGTTGTCCCTATAACTTCGTCCTTGTAGATCAGTAGTGGCAACATAATATTATGTTGCCCCTAATAGTTTTTATGTTGTTTCTAATTATCTACAGGGACGAAGCTATAGGGACGATAGGTCCCCCTAAAATTCAAATTTCTTGTAGTGATTTACGGCTGTCAATAATACTACTTGTCCCCACAACTTTATTATTATTTTTATATATGAAATTTTTAATTATTAACTTATATAGTGTTTAATTTGAAACAAATATTTATCTCTATATTAAAAATAATAATTTAATTAAAAAATTATGAATGAAATTTAAAAGGTAAGCGGCGAATTTGATTTCTATAAAGATAAAAACCAATAATTAGATTTTTTTATATTTTTAATTTATTCATATTTTTTAAATTATAAATTAATAATTTTTCTAGAAAATTGATAATTTTTTTAATTTTTATTTTTCAATAATGTGACAATCACATCGCTATTGCAAATTAATATCCTCAACTCTTGACACGACAATATATAAATTGTTTTATGAATATTTATAATTTATCTAATTATGACTTTTTACAAAAGTGATTTTTGTATTTACGTCTTTAAAAAAATATACAATTGATCTTAACTCTTGACGCGACAATATATAAATAAATGTGACAATCACATCTCTAGTGCAAGTTAGTATCCTCAACTCTTGACAGGACAACAATATATAATTTTTTTAATGACTATTTCTAATTTATCTAACTAGTTTTCACACCCGCGCGTTGCACGGGAGTAAAATTTGTCAATTTAACGAAAAATAAAATATTTTAAATATGATTTACAATTATTTTTAATTAATGGACTGTTTATATTAAAAATATGTTATACATATCTTATAATTGAGTGCAAATTAATCAAAAAGGCGTCAACATCAATAATACGTCAACTACTGTGCTGTATCAAAAATTTACTTTCAATCCCAATTACATTTGAATAAAGTGATTAATTATTTTACAAACACATTTATACATAGAACTAATAAAATTGAAATAAAATACCATGTAAAAAATATACACTCTACGTGTAATTTGAAAATATCTAGAACAATTAAAAACAACAATAACAATAGCAGCAGCAACAACAACAACAACAACAACAACAATAATAATAATAATAATAATAATAATAATAATAATAATAATAATAATAATAACATTTCAATGACAATACTTGATTTTATCCATTTTCAATAGATGTTATCCTATCATGATTTCCAACAATGGCAGAATTTTATCTTCCTACATAAAATAAATAATAATTAGAGAAAAGATGTACTAAATGAATTAAATTATTTGACAAATAAAAATAATCACAAATGAACACAATGTACAATTGAAAATTAATTGTTTTGAAAACTATGTGAAGGCAATGTTGAATTGTTGAATTTAAAAATAAATGTAATTCAAAACAACCATATAAAGTACACTAACGATAACGATGTTCAAAAAACAAAGAAGAAATGATCTTGCTTTTTCATGGATTGAGTAATTAGGGTGTAGTCTACCTCCCATCCTAGGACAAATTAGAAAACATATGTAACATTGAAAATATATTAAATATAGAGTAAAAAAGAAAAAAGCAAGTTTATATATTGAAATGCTTACTTAATTTTCTCAAAATATTCACATTTCTAGTATATAAATGCCAGTTACAGTTTCGTCGCAATACCATCTATTATTTATTACAAACTTGCAAATAGGTAATACGTAACGTATTACATTTAAAAATTTTCCATAAATGAGAAACTAATAATTGAAAAATAAATGTAATAAATGATTTGTATCCACCATTTAAATGCTGAATTTGATAAATGAATAATATAATCAGAATTAACCGTTTCAAAATTGTTTGATAATATTTATTAAATCGAAAAACATGGAGTTATGTTAGAAGACATTCCATTTTAGCATCATTGAAAACAAATTAAAATTATACAAAATGACATAATATATATAGTGAAACTATCTATTAAACGCTAATTTTTTAAAAAAGAGAGGATTAATGACATATTTTTTCATCTCAAGATATAATTTCACGTAAATCAAAAACTCTATGTTATTACACATATTTATTTTTCCAAATATATACATTATGAGTATACTCTTATATACTTTTTAAGATCTTTAGTTCATATAATAAATTTTTATTTGAAAGATTTTTAAATAGATTTCATAATTCTTGATGAGAAATGCCTGACCAGGATTTTGTTGAAGATGATAGTATACCTAATTCGAAAGGCCCTATTCAAAAGCTATGTTTTCATCACAAATCTACCACTGCTCATATACAAATAATTATCGCCAAAGATCAAACGCACTTAAGGCAAGTGTCCATTCACATATGTGAATTTTGTTAATCTTTAAATTTAGATAAATGCATGTTTCTTTATTTTTGTTATGTTTCATCTTCTACAGTTTAGTAGTTCATCTTTAATTATTTTCATTAATTGTTTTATCTATTACCTATTTACCTTTAACCATTAATCTTTTATTTGCTTATTTGCATAATTTTATCATGAAACAATGACCTAATTCCGATCAAAATATGAAAATAATGTATTTGCAGTTTGATCTTTTTATGTAGTTATCATTTTTTTAAATGATAAGTACTAATATAAACTCTTTTTAGTTTTATAAATAAAATTTAACAACCATGACCAATGTTATCTAGTGGCATTTGGATTGGTCTCAAGGCCCCTTAGGTCAATTGTTCAACTCCCTCCCCATATCTTCTAATTCCAAATAAAATAAAATAAAATAAACATAACTATCAAACAATATATATATATATATATATATATATATATATAGATATATAAACAAAATTTCTCAATTATTTTTAATTGAAATCTGAAATCTGTTATCTATCTTTTAACTACTCTCAATAGAAAAATAATTTTAAATAAGTAGATAATTGTAACAATTTCACAATATACCAATTATTATATATATAAATTTCAAAAATTTACCTTTGCTAAAAATAAATTATAATTCTCCTTCAAAAAAAATATTTTAAACAATTTTTTCACAATTAATTAAAAAAACCATTTCATTGACAAAAATTATATTTTCTCGATAAACCACAAATAACTTAACAAAGCATCAGAATAATTTTAAATAAATGATTCATACAATAATTATATTTTTTTAATTAATACCGTAATAGTTTGTACACATCAAAACATGTAAAAGTACTTTAATTAAGTTGATAAATTTATAAGTTTTCATTAATAGCAACATTGTTAATTGTTTTAAATATCATTAGTGAGGAAATTTAAAAATTAAGAACAACATTTTTAATTTATTTTATTTAAATGGTATAATCGTCATTAGTATAATTTCTTTTTTAAATAAGTTGTTGGCTTAACATGTATAACAATATAAATAATGATATTGCCCCTTATTATATGGATGCTTTTAATAAAATTATAAAATGTTAAAAGTGTGTGTCTACATATTTAATTGAATAAATGTAGTACTATAACAATGTTTAGTAATTTTATAATTTTTCTTCGAAACACTTAATAACCTTATAATTAATTAAGTTGTGTGAGATATTATTAAATTAATTTTATTGGTTAATCCACATTTCATTGAAATAATTTAAGCATTATAATAATTTAGATTTAAATTAATTTGTTAGAACTATTTACGTGATATAATAATGTTAACCATGTAATGATTAATATAGATTAGTTAAATATCATAATTATTTTCTGTTGATCAAAATCATGTATAACTACTTTAAATAAACTATAGCAAGCAATTTTAAAAATAAGTATTACAGCAATGTAATGTATAAGAGCTTGTGCGGTTGCCTTCAAAACAAAAAAAAAAATTCTCTCTCCTATTTTCAACCACACACAATTCTCCAATACAATATTAACCACACATTTTCTATGGAATATCATGCCCAACAACTTACCAACCAACCAAAAAAGCTCTAAATTCTAACTAATTTGGCATAATGATAAATTATTGATAAAACTTAAATAACAAAACAATCAAGCCAAAAAAATAGTAATGGCGTGGCAGATATTTCAATTTTGACCATGTTCTTGAATTTGTTGATCTGCTAAATTGGAACAATTACCTAGAAAATAAAATTAAAATGAGACCCTATTAAAATAAAATGAAATGAGATTGATTTTGTTTACTCTCCTAAAAGAAGGGGGAACATTACCCTCCCTTACGAAGGTCAATTTGGAGGGTTAAAAATTTAAATAACTAATTTTTTTTGGTTTCATATTATTTTACTCATTGAGGGCTTTAATATGAATACAATATTGATATATAATTCTTACTATTTTAAAAATTACTTATTTACCTATAAAATAGTAACTTATTACTAAAAATAAGTAACTTTTAAAATAATAAAAAATATATATATGAATATTGTACTCATATTAAAGCTCTTCATGAATAGAATAATATGGAATATAAAATTTTCAAAAATTTCAATTTTTTAACATTGAAATTCACCCTCCAAAAGGAGGGTAATATTAATCCTCATTTTTAGGGGTGTGAACAAAATTATTTTCAATTAAGCATGCTTTCACGTGCATAAATAATTGTAACTAATTTGGTGATAAGAAAAACTGCCAACATATGCACACGTGGCACTATTTGAATGGTCTAGTAAAATATAACATATTTTTTTTCATTAACTGGTTTTTCAATTATAACCGTTTTATTAAAACCTAAAAATATATAATATATAGATTGTGACTTTTTACAGAAGTGATTTCTTTTTCCGTCTTTAGAAAAAAATCAAATGTGACCCTTTTTTAAAATATTTTCTTATATGTGAAATTTTAATCAATGACAACTTGTTTTATGTGTGAATTAATAATTAAGTTGACTTTTTTAATCCAACTAGCGATAACACTTGTGTTGCACGGGACCTGGGTACATGGATATGTAATTCTCATATGTATATATAAATTATCATTGAAAGTATTAAAAACGATTACAGAAAATAACACTACAATCTTAAACATCACAGATTTAAGTAAAGCATGTTCCCTTTTAAAAAAAAAAAAAAAAATTGGAAAGAGGTTTGTTTTTACTTAGGTCAATTCAAACATATAAATATTGGTACAATTTGTAACAATGAGCTTGAACATACAAAATACAAAAAATCTCTGTAAACAACACAATTTTACATTAGTAACCAATAGATTAATATTCGTTCATTATCCACAAAATTACATTAGACAACAATACCAAGCATACTATAAAATCCATAAATTGTATGGGATAATCTTACAATATGTACATGGTAAAAAGGCTTTGTGTAAAAAAATTACATTTGCATTAAAAAATTACACATATTCTTTTTCTTGATTTTAAATTCTAATTAATTATATTCTAGTCAAAATTGTTTGCGATTAACAATAATTAAATTACCTAAATCCAAACTAAAATAATAAATATGAAATAATAAGAATTGGAAAAGTATATTGTTAAATATTAGATTGGAGAGAGAGAGATTTTGTATTAAAAATTAATGATAAAAATTTGCAAGAGAGTGAAGGGGAGAGAGTTTTCTTTTAAAAAATAATAACAAAAATTGACTAGCACAAGAGTCGAACCTAAGCCTTCCCATCTAATTGACATAACCAATAGATACTCACCATCCCACCAAACAAAACTTATAAACTAGATAAGTGCGTTAAATTTATATATTGTATTTTGGAAAATGACGCAAGGGCAAACATTTAAATAACCGCCAATGTCGTGGGGTGACCGCCACCCCCAACCACCCCTGTACGTCCGCCCCTACTTAGTGTTTGTTTGGTTCAACTGATGCCTAAGGTGTTCACTGACTTGCTATTATTATACTTTTGAAGTCATCAAGAAGAAATTAAAGTGGTAATAGTTTAAAGAATCGTAACACTCAACCAATCCGAAGGTGATCCTACAAATACGTTACAAGACGATTTGCAAATTGAATTCATACTTTTACTTATTTTTAACACTCCCTCCAACCGCAATTTCTTAGTTAATTTGTTAGTTGTTCTATATGTCCTTATTTGGTGTGCATCATTATCAACATATAAGATTACAATTAAAGTGGAATAATAAATATTTGAAATGGTATATTAGGTAAAATACTCATAAATATTATATTTCCAAGAATATTAATTAATATTTCTTAATCTTTTGAAAATAAAAATACGGGACGGACGAAGTAATATCATCAATTATTTAATCAAATCTTTACAAGTTTTTACCAGTGTTAATAAACTTTTGTTATTAATTAGTTTATACTTTACAAGTTTTTACAAGTGTTAATAAACTTTTGTTATTAATTAGTTTATACTTTGACATTCTAATACCTACAGGGCTACGATTATCAAACCAGATAAAATTATTTTACATAATGAAAGTTGACTGAAACCCAAAATCCACATAGTATTTTTCATGTAACAAATGTTAAGAACTTTTAACGTTGAGCCAAACATCCAATCCGTTCATGGAGTACAGTGGCACAGCCCGACATTTTTGTCTGTGTAGGCACAATTGAATCGCAAAATAATTAAGATAATATAATAATCGCATTTTGTCCTTCAGTATAAACGTCTTATCTTTGCAACCCACCGCCTTTATTCTAATGCCTACATGGATGAATTGATAGCTAATAAAAATCTCTTTTTTCTCTCATACCGTAATTTTCTACTTGGTAATAAAGAATTCCACAAAAATTTTATTTCAAAGTTCCATGATTATTTTCACCCTACAAATTGTAATACTTCAGGAGTCGTTGTGTTTGTAATGTCAATTGCAAAATAAATATTGTCAATTTGAAAGTTAAGATAATTTATTATTTAATTTTAACTAGACTAGAAAGTGAAAAATCATTAAGAAACAAAATAAATTATATTGAAATGTTATTTGTTTTAGGAATTAAATAAAGTAAGTTGGAGAGAATGAACTAAACTAATCATTAAGGATTAAATCGATTTAAAACAAAAAGTTCAAAATATTTCTAAGGCTTAGTTGAACTAAAGCTTAAAGTTTGAGCTTTTCATGAAAAGTTAAAATTTTAAAAGTCATGGGTATCTTCTCCACAAATTTAATCCCATTAAACCTTAAACAGATTTTTCAATTTTCACTTTCAATCGCTATTTGATTGATTTGATAATTACTTTAATTTTTCTGCCAATTTTTATGCCATTAACTCTTTCAAAATAACTTTCAAATTTAGAGAATGATAGGATTGAATTTTTTATGGATTTGTATGTAAAAAAGGGAGAAAAAATGAGTAAAGTTGAATGGTGGAGATTTGTGGTATGTATATATAGCCCACTAGATATATGGATGTGATTGATTTGACAAAAAGAAAGAATTGATAAAAATAAATAAAAAATTTTGAAAAAAATAATGATTAAAAGGCTATTAACACTTTTAATCTCAATAGAACATGCCTTATATTTTTATCTTTAGACTTTCAAGTCTTTCTATAGACACTATAATCATATTTATATTATACTTTTGGCTCGTGTTAAAGTTCATGGAAAAATCTTGGAGATCCATCTTGCCTAATAATATTTTTATGTTTAAGGATAATACTTTCTCAAAAGAAAGAAAAATAATCTAGAATTGAGACTGGGACCTTTTACAATTTTTTTATTATTAAAATAATAATAATAATAATAAAATCTCAACCAATCATGTGGAGGCACTTGCCTTCACTTGCCCCCTCCATTGGGCGGAGTTGATACGAAATTTTAAAAAATTGAAAGTTGACTTACCAATTCAGTATTTGAACTTTGTGATCATCATCAACCGCGTACAATTCAAATCTCTCTCTGACTCTGTTTTTGAATTTTGATCGATCAACAGATCATCTTCCATAATTATCCATCAATGGCGACTCTCCGCCATGGTCCAAACTTCGGCGCAGTTGTCTCCGACACCAAGCGAATAATCCGAGCTAATCCCGGCCATTTCTCAGCGCTTTCAATCGTCTTCCTCCTCCCACTCTCTATTGCCTTCATCCTCTACCCATCTCTCATTACTGCCTACTACCACCACAAATCTCATATCATTCTCACTCTAGTTTTCAACCTTTTCGTTCTTCTTTTCTCCCTTTTCGCCACTGCGTCAATCAGCTACAGCGCCTTTCACGGATTCTACAATAGATCCGTTAGCTTCATCTCCTCTGTAAAATCCATCCTGTTCTCGTTTTTCCCTCTTTTGTTGACTGTTGTAGCTTACGACATCGTTTTGGTTTTGATTGTTGTTGTTTTGGGGATTTTGGGGGGTTTGTTGTACGAAGGGCTCGTAATTTTGGGAATCGATGTCGATTATGGATCTAATTACTTGCTAGGTTTTGTTATTTCAATTGTGATTTTGATTCTGGTGGTGACAGTTTATCTGCAAGTGGAGTGGTCGTTGGCGTATGCAGTGGTGGTGGTTGAATCCAAGTTCGGATTTTCAGCCTTGAAGAGGAGTGCTTATTTGATCAAAGGGATGAAATGGATTGCTTTATCAATAATGTTGTATTACGGGGTATTGCCCGGGGTTTTAGCAGCTTCGTTGCTAGTACATTTCGGTGGTATTAACAGAGGCTGGACAGGCATACTTGAAAGCGTTTTATGTTCTTTTGTTGTGACGTTGACGATGCTGCTCTATGTTGTGGCTTACACGGTGTTGTACGTGTATTGCATGGCTTTACGAGGAGAAATGGCGCTCGAGGTTACAGAGGAGTCGACGATAGATTACGTGAGCTTGCCTGTTGATGATGGGAAAGACTGAGGTTAGTGATGATTCTTAGTGTTTCTACATGATCTTGCTGACATTGTTTGAAATAAATTGTTGTATGATATTGAAGTTGTTTGAGAAATATGAAGATACGACTCCCATGGGTCTCTTGGTAAATTGAACTTTAATTTATGGTGTGATTGATTGAAAACCTGGAATTTGTTTGGATAAAAAAGGAATTCCAAGCAATTTAATTCTATCAAAATCATAGATTTGATTTTCCAAACAAATTATTGATATTGTGTGTTAAACACTTATACATAGAAAACAATTTCTGGGCAAATTTTTTCAATCAAACAATAAGGTTGGAAAGATTTTTTCATGATGTGACATTTTCCATGCAAATTGAAGACAATCAAACATGGAGCTCAAAATCTTTTAAGTCTAGTAATTTGCTCCATTCTAAACCTAGTCTAAGCCCAACTCAATGCCAAACTTAACTTTGTTGCGTAGACGCGTAGTCAAACACGTACAAACTACGTATGCAGTTGTTTAATCGCGTTTTACATTTTTAAGTACAATAGCGGTCTTTAGTTCAAGAATTGAGACTTGATGAGTAGAAAATTGTCTAACATCATATAATTATTGTAACATTGAATCTATCTTCGCCTCTACTTTTTTCTATTTAGAAGTTAACTTTTGTAACTTAATCAAAGTCAAACTTTAATAGCGGTTTCAAATTTCAAATTATTACTCATAACTATCTACACGTCTTATGGTCTCTGTGACTAATTTATAAACTTATATTGCACTAGTGTTGCACCCGTGCGATGCAATGACAATGACAAAAAAAAAAATTTATAATTGCAAATGGTTTTAGTATTAAAAAAAAGGAATAGATGAAGCATGCAAGTTATGGACTTAGAATAATTATAATTTACAAATTGCAAGACAATTATTGTAACTACAAATTGAGGAACACATCTTTGAACACAACATTCGTTGTTGAGTTACTTGGTTTACCTAATGCATCACAAATAAGAATTTTCAAACTACCTCGACTTGTGATTCCATAAATTATAACATACAATTGACTATGATATGTTATGTGACCATTTTTTGGAAGGGGTACGTGACACTTATTATGTTACATAAAGAAATTTGTCTTAATAATGTAATTCTATTTTATTGTCAAAAGAAATACAAAAAAAAGGTCAAATGAGCATCTTTTCAATTGTTTCAGTCTAACTTTTTATTTGGGATGTCAAATTTCAATTCACACACATTATGACATTTTTTTATTATAAGGTTATCAAATCTATATATTAATAAAATGAGATCAGTTTCCCACCCATTTCACCAAATTTTGTAAATATAAAAATTATTATTTTAATCTTTAATCATTTTTAGCATCTTTAGTATAACCTATAATTCACACGCCTCTAATTTTATCCCATTTTCCGCCCTTCCCAATCTGATAAAAAAACGTAGTATTTGCCTAAATCTCCAATTCTTCAAAATTTCCCAATTACCGTGATTATCACATCTCTAATTGATTTATTATCACCATCTTCTCATTCAATCCAATAAACACAAATTCCATCGTGTGACCCGCCCATCAAATTCTTCTTTACTACCTGTTTCTTTTCTTCTCCCCATCCACAATTGGTATGGATTGATCGCAGACAGGCGTTGTACATCTCTTCTCTGCAATCAAGGTCCAATTTGTAACCATGGATAATTATATTCACACGAGTTATTGGACATACGTCTCCCCACGCAACGCGCGGGTGAAAACACTAGTTATATTTAATTTTAAAATTAATAATAATATAATAATTATAATTATTTAAAAAACATTGATAAAAAAGAATTACAAAGAACATTTAATTTATCATCAATTTCTACACGACATTTAAATTATGCTATTGATTAACACCGTAAATTAAAAATATGCAAGAACCATCACTACACAAAGAAAATAAGAATTCAAATTATGCATAAAAACCATCTCCATTATTAGTAGTATATTTTTTTTCCTCTCCATTATCAAGTAGTAGTAAATTATGTTAAAAAGTTGAAAATGACTTTTCTTAAAACAATCGAAGTGCTTTTTTAAACAAATCGATGGCATTGTTGATAATGCCACTCTCAAAATACTTTTTTTTTTTAGAATTTTCAAAATACATTTTTGATTTAATCAAAATTAATGGCATTTATGATTAACATAGAGATTTCAATTTTTTTTAAAAAGTCATTTTCTGCATTTTCTTTTATTTTTTTAATTAAAAATCGAAATCCACATAGCAAAGGATCCTAATGAGTATTGATGTTTTGATATATTAGGTAAAAAGGCAAAAGTACCATATATGTATATTTTATTTGAGGGCATTGCAACATAGGTATTAAGACGTTTTCCGGCGATGCTTAAGTCCATTTTTAAAATTTATTTGACCACTAAGGTCCTTTCTGGTGGCTGAAGTTGATTAAATGAATAAAATAGTAACTTTACTGTTCACTTCGATTAAAATATTAATTTTCCATTTTAATCATTTTCCTCTTATTTTTTAAAAATTTTATAATTCAATAATTAATAATAATAATAATAATTATTATTATTTAATATTTATTATTATTATTATTACTACTACACAAATGGTCAAAAAAAAGTAAGCCGAGTGCGCTTTTAGCGGAAAATAGAAAAAATTGCTCAAATAGTCGGAAACATTTTGGCATGCGTTCAGTCTATTTTGACGAAATTCATCCAACACCGCAACTTTTATATTAGATATGCACACATTTTGATTTTAATTAACGGTCAACAATAAATATAATTATTATATTTTCGTAAAATTTTAGTAGGCGTGTACGAATATAAAAATAAAAATATAACAAATATAAAAAATTTAAAACAATATAGATACACACATTTTGATTTTAACAAACAGATATAAATGAATTGTTGTACTTAAATAAAATTTCATTACAAATATATCCCTTAAAAAAATATACAAAATTTAAAGAATTAATCAAATTAAATCAAAAAAATTTTAAAAATAAAAAATCCACAACCCCACCCACCCCACCCCAACCCCAGATGCTAGTGGTGGTATGTGGCGCTAAAACCACCACTAACCACGATCCGGTGGTGACCACTGCACTGCCATGAAACCACCACCACCAATCAAGTTATCACCACCACCACCACGAGATGGTGGTGGTTGTGTTTGGGTAGGTGGTGGGGTTGTAGGTTTTTTATTTTTTATTAATTTTTTATTTGATTTTATTAGTTCTTTATATTTGGTATATTTCTTTACATGGATATATTTGTAATAAAAAAAATGTTAGGTTATAGTAATTCATTTATAATTATTTTTTAAAATCAAAATGTGCGTATCTGTATTTTATTTTATTTTTTATATTCGTTATATTTTTATTTTTATATTTGTACATGCCTACTAAAATTTTACGAAGAAACAATAATTATATTTATTGTTGACCGTTGGTTATAATCAAAATGTGCCCGTATCTAATACAAAAGCTACTGTGTTAGATGGATTCCATTCAAATCGACCAAACGTGCACCAAAATATTTTGGACTATTTGAGCCATTTTTTCTATTTTGCACCAAAAGTGCAATCGGCACACTTGTTTTGGACTATTTGTGTAGTAGTATTAATAATAATAATAATAATAATAATAATAATAATAATAATAATAATAATAATAATAAATTATTATTATTATTAATTATTGAATTATAAAATAAAAAAAGAGGAAAATGATTGAGGTTGAAAATAATAATATTTTAATTGAAGTGAACAATAAAATTAATATTTTATTCATTTAATCAACTCCGATCATCGGAAAGGACCCAAATGGTCAAATAAATTAAAAATGGGACTTATGTATCGCCAGAAAAAAGTCTTTATACCTAAGTGGCAATACCTCCAAATAAAATATACCTATCTAGTACTTTTGCCGTAAAAATATTATTCCATATAGACATGGAGGATTACATTAGGTAAACAAATTATTCCATATTGAATGGTTCCATAATTTATTAATAAACATTACCTTATATATGTTATGAATAATAATTGAAGTGTTATGAATAATTGAGAATAATTTGGTGGTTATGAATTATGAGGAATAATTTGATGGAGGAATAATTTGGTGGAGGAATAATTTGGTAAAAGATGTAATTATTATATGTGAATGACTATTATACCCTTGATGAAATTATGTAATTACGATTGTGCCATTCGAAGTTTTCCTATAAATAGGGCTTTGTTATAAAAGTATAGAAACAATAGAGAGAATTTAGAGAGAATGAATTCCAAGGAATTCTCAGGAATGAATTTCATTAATAACCGAAGCCCTATTTATAGGAAAACTTCGAATGGCACAATGGTAATTACATAATTTCATCAAGGGTATAATAGTCATTCACATATAATAATTACACCTTTTACCAAATTATTCCTCCACCAAATTATTCATCCACCAAATTATTCTCATAATTCATAACCACCAAATTATAAATACTCTAATAATTATTCTTCAATTATTATTCATAACACTCCCTGAATGACTATTAATACAAATGTCTTCCTGACTGCTTTGGAGAAAAACCCAGGAAAAAAACTTCCAAACCGATTGCAGGATAGCTTGGAGTGGTTATATATCGCTTCATCAAAACATTGCTCTCACGATGTCTACCAATGATAGGAGTATTCATGTCGTGTCACTCGTTAAAACCTTGTCAAGAAAACCCAAAGGGGAAAAAACTTGATCGAAGGAAAAAGAGTACAATGCTCCATTTGATTTCATATCTTGAGAACTGATATCTTTACTTACGGTAAATGATTTCAATATCATCATCGCTTGGATCTAAAGCATTAGCTCCATTATAACTTGATCCAATAGATACACCGTGATCAATTTCTCCTATTGTTCTCAATACACTATGAATATGCCTCATTAAAACCTTTATTAGGAAAAACCCAAAGGGGAAAACCCTAATGAAGGAAAAAGAGTACATTATTCATGTGAATACGCTTATTAAAGTTGCCTCATTAAAAACCTTGCTAGAAACCCAATGGGATAAAACCTCACCAAGGGAAAAAGAGTGCAACGCGTATTTTATACAAGTATGCCGCAAGCATTTCAAAAATCTTTCATACATTTGTATGAGTATCATATACATTGGTTTTATACTCTTGTTCATTTAGAGTGCATCAATTTCACACAACTACAAAACATTCACCATGAACACATGTCTCCAAACACACAATTTAAAGCATATAAATTCATCAAAAACATGTAAACATATAAGTAAACCTTCATAACTAATTAACACTTAAAATATATCATTTAACATTTAATACTCACTTAATAGGTTATTTCATTCCTGTGGGGCTTAGCTCACCCTTTAGGGTACTCATAAACACGGGCTTAGCTCACCCGATCCTTTAATTTCCTTCTAGATTACTACACACGATCGGTAATTTAACTTTCATGAGCATGCAACATATAATGACCACCATGCTTATCTTTAAACTTGAGCACTAGTCATCATCATCTCATCATCTCATAAGTTAAGGATTTCACATTCACCATTTATCATCTTCAATATATCTCAATATTTTCATTATCATTGATCATATGTAGCGCTACATTTTCATATCGTGTCGACACTTTTCAATTTCATTTCTTTCCCCATATCGACATAACTTATCGAGACATCTCATTATCAATCCTCTTGTAAGATTACACAATATAGTTATGTCTATATACTCTTCAAGAGCATATGCCTCCGTTATTAAGACCATCTTTTATAATTTGCTTTGATATATATGTTTGGGGAAATATCAACGCTTTCTAGCGTATAACTTATCAAAGCATCGAAATGATATATGTGATTGTTCATAGCCTTTCATGCATCTTTGAACTTCAAGTTCAGATTTCAATTTCGAGGATATAACATGATGCATTTCACATATTATTTTCAACCTTAATACTCCCCTCATGTCGAGAAAATTTAGAACACCAAAACTCATATAGTTGGTATGATTTTAATCATATATGTTCTCATCATTCAAATTTTTAATATGGGAATTTAGACCGCTTGCATTCTATTCTCGATATCGGCAATTTATTTGAGGACTTTAAATAATTTGCCATATAATATCCCACTTGTATGCATACTCAAATCCTTCAGTGATTTATTCAAATCATTGGGATATATATATATTTACTAGCTTTATCATTAAATTCAAAATCATGCTCATACCGTGAGCAAATATTACGTAAATTTCAAATTACTTAATCATATACACATGTGACTATCTAGTGGATCCATATCATAATATCTAGTAGTCCACATGGAGGATGAGTGGGCCCATACTTCTCATCCTTTAATCCAGATATATTTGGGATTTATTCCCAATATTAGCTAGTAATGATTTCATCATTTATCGGAGAACAATCATTGAAGAATTCTTTTAATTTTTCACTTGAAATATTGATTTCAATAATTATTTAAACCGGATGGTCAGGTTTTGCAAACGAGTATTATTGAACTTCTAGTTCAAGAAATTCTTATATCGATTTCACTAGTATCAGATAGTGCTCAATATGATTTATCATAGAAATCATTCACCGACATATTCCATCATCTTTTGGTGACATTATTGTCTACTATCGTTTCAAACACTGAGTTACAGCTCATACGCATCACATCCGGCTATTATTTAATTCAAATCGTAGTTTTACGCTCATATTATTTATTTAAAATCTGAGTCTTATTTCATACGCCCGTATTATTCTATAAATAAATCATCAAAATTATTGCAAAATTCATCCTAACAAGGATCTATACATTATAATGGATCATATGCTTCTCAAATCTTCGAAAATACTATCCATCACTACCGATCAAAATCCTAAGAAGGATTTATCGATGTAGGCTGGAAAGATTAAGAATGCTAATGAATAAGGGTATCCCACAAGATATCCGATGCTTGATTGAAGCAAAGGTTCGATTATCCTGGTGAGGTTTCAATTCCTTCTAAATACATGTCCCGTATGGGTAAAGTAGTTTTTCAAAGAAACGGAGAGTAAAAAGATTAGGAGGATGCTACAAGTGTGCTCGGTGGACATGTGACACTCGATGTAAATCTGCGGGGTACTTGTCCGTAAATCGAGAAGATAAAATAGCATTCATTAAGGATGGATTGAGTAAGGAGCCTTTGGATGATATTCAACAGCTCTTGAGACACATCCTAGTGGACACGCATAAGGTGAGCTAATGGCCTTATGGGCCAAATTCAAAGATCAACAAACGCTACATACTTGAAAAACTTACTTTAGAATATCCTGCTTGTAAATTTAGTAGAAAATTTTAGTATAATAATTTTCTCATATTAATATAAGGAAGCTCGATTGTAATAACGAAGATCAATGTTTTTCTTGTAATTGTAAATATTGTTTTTCGATTTTAAGATATATATATATGTATATATTATTTTCAATCACCGACAGATATATGTCATTTTCACTTAAAAAAATTTTCTCATTTTTTTTCTTTCATATTTGTCAAAAATAAATAGTGCACTCAATTATTGGTTTGAAAATTTTTCTTTAAATAGAGGGATTCATATATCTCTCATGTTCATACATTAAAAGTATAGTGCAAAAAGAGAGATAGGAGTAGAGATGGATATGGAGATTTTAGAATCATCTCATACAAGTCACCTTTACCTCGCCAGATTAAAAACCGTATGTATTCTTGGTGGATCTAATCGGCAGTGCCATATCCAATATGTGGATATGGCAAACCGACTGTAAAAGAGTTAGGAGACAAGAAATCAATATACTATATGGAGGAACCAACAACAAACTTTTAGCTAGACTTATAATGGTCTGCACCATCATGGGGAATAAGAGTTTCGAGTGTAATACCTTTTTCATCTAGTTGGATCTAATACTCGAATTGGAGCCAGCTTCTACCATGGGTCCAGCAGGGTTAGCTACAAAGCGCAATCCATCCACAACCGCATGATGTATATGATGAATAATAGTGATGCTTTCATTGTCCTTCCAGGCGGTTACAACACAATCGAGGAAATATTCAATATAGCCTCGCTGGCACAAAGGGAACTTTTATGTCAAACCAATAGGTTTGTTGAATATTAATAATTTCTTTGATGGCTTACTAGCGTTTCTAGATCAGTGGTGTAAATAATAAGTTTATCTCTCATTCAATGAGAAAATACTTATCTCTCGCTTAGTAATGTTGATGAACTACTCATTAAATTTCATGCATATGTTCAAGAATCAGGAAGCCTGTGTCCACAACACAGATCATCTGGTGTCAAGTTTAAAAAGAAATCTGGATCCCTTAAATACTTCATTATGAATCCTAATGTTGATGGTGGCAGAGTTACTGAGTATTTATACTCTCGAGCGCATCCTCATTTATGGATTCAAGATGTATATTCTTTTTGCATTTCTATATTTTCGAGTGTTTAATGCAATCTTTTGATATTCTCAATATGTTCCACTTCTACTGCTTTGTACTTCTTCCTCGAGTAATAATAATAATATCATATTGGCTTTATTCAAATACAGATATCTAGTGATTTTGCTTCTTCAAGAGCATTTTATTCTCATATTAATACAATCTCATATCATCGATGAGATTACTTCATATAAGCCTTCCATGCGATATATTTTCTTTGATTTATCAACATGGGATCTATTCAAAGATTTTACTTTCGCCTATTTATCCAATGGTAACTTCAAGTACCACTTACTCAATTTTCTCCATTAATATTCCTAGATATATGGGGAAGTAATTTTATTCTCATCGCCTACTACTTTGAGAGTATGATTAGAATTTTTGATCAACTACTTTTCTCGAGTAGGATTCGTTATAACCAATCGTAGTAGTATAACTCACCATATTGAAAATATGCACACCAATCGTGTGGTATTACCCACCACATTGGAAATATACTCAAACTATAAAGTGCATAAATTTAAATTGCAGAAATTAAATTTCTCCAATAGGTGGTCTAACCTACCTTATGGGAATTATTGCAATAAATATAAATTTACGGAATTTAAATAGCAAGAATTAAATTGCATAATGTTTAACTACTTCTTCAGAGTAGGATCTGCCAGTAGAAGGTATTACCCATCACTTCAAAGATATAAAGTGCGTAAATATATAAAACCTTCCGCTTAGTGACTGTTGAACCCATCATCAAGTAGGAGGTATTGCAAAGAATTAAATTGCAAAGAAATAAAGTGCGAGAATTAAATATTGAATCGCTTCTACGAGAGCAAATTTGTTCTTCTAGAACAAATACTCATTACTTCTACAAGAGCACATTTATCCTTTTAGAATAAGTATATTATGTAATTAAACTCTTCGGGAGTTAAAATAATATTCCGATCTTTTAACTCAAATGGACTTCAAGCCATTTTATATAATCAATGGATTTAGAATTTCTTCATGAATATTCTATCCATTTTTCACTGTCGTCAAAATTAGGTCGGTTTTACCCTAAGGGTAAAATTGTCAATTCCAATTCGTAAAGGTAAAATTGTCAAAAATATTTTATCAATATTTTACGATTGAAAATTATCTCCTTTCTATTTCAATTTATCAATATCAAAATGTTCAAGGACTATTTTGTAACTTTTTCAAAAGTTGGTGTACTGATTTGTAAATTTTGAAAGTTTGATAATAACATATTTCAAAACGAGTTATTACCCTATCAATGTTTGTGTCAAATCGAAGCTCTCGTTAAATCGAGTATAATGGAGTCGAGAAAATTTGATTTTGATAATGTATACTCCTTATATCTCGATAAAACAAATCTTATAGTTTAATATATTATTATATTATAAAATCATATGATTTACCTTTTTCCCTTTCTCTAATTATTCCATGGATGAGGTTTACTTGCAATCCATTTACGTGATCGGAAAATTCTTTGGACTCCATTCTTCCAATTTTGGGATTTCTGACATCTCCAAATAGGTTGTGTAGAATGAGGAATTGTGGGAGAAGAGTATGAACAAAAAGGGAATTTTCAATGATGTATTTGCAAAGAGAGAGTTATTTAGGATTGATGAGGATGAATTAATTCATTGGTAATAATCCAGCTGATCTGTAAGATCATCTATAAGATGCAATCAGTAGAAAGATACTTCTTTCATATTACTCAAAGGGTTAGAGACTGGCGATAACGTGTTATAAAAGTATAGAAACAATAGAGAGAATTTAGAGAGAATGAATTCCAAGGAATTCTCAGGAATGAATTTCATTAATAACCGAAGCCCTATTTATAGGAAAACTTCGAATGGCACAATCGTAATTACATAATTTCATCAAGGGTATAATAGTCATTCACATATAATAATTACACCTTTTACCAAATTATTCCTCCACCAAATTATTCATCCACCAAATTATTCCTCATAATTCATAACCACCAAATTATAACACCTAATAATTATTCTTCAATTATTATTCATAACAGGCTTCAGTTATTAATGAAATTCATTCCTGAGAATTCCTTAGAATTCATTCTCTCTAAATTCTCTCTATTGTTTCTATACTTTTATAACACGTTATCAGCACGAGTCTCTAGCCGTTTGAGTAATATGAAGGAAGTATGCTCTACAGTTGCATCTTATAGATGATCTTCTGTATCAGAAACTGGATTATTACAAATTGAAATACTCAATTTTCTACGAAATCTCTCTTCAAGCACTCAAGCATTTGTCGGTCTCATATTGGATTCGCTGCTCGCATGAAGAAACATTTTTCTTTTCACAATAGAAAAGTCATTATTCGATAATCTAAGCCACATTGAAGAATGATGAATACAAGATTGCAAAACTTGTTGTACAATCTTGTTTCTCCGCTGATTGCAATTAGAACACATGGATTTTGGAGGTGAAAAATAATTGAAGAAAAAGGTATGTATATTATTTTATAATATAATAATATATTAAACTATAACATCCGTTTTATCGAGATATAAGGAGCATACATTATCAAAATCAAATTTTATCGACTCCATTATACTCGATTTAACGAGAGCTTCGATTTGACACCAATATTAATAGGGTAATAACTCGTTTTGAAATATGTTATTATCAAACTTTCAAAATTTACAAATTAGTACACCAATTTTTGAAATGTTACAAAATAGTCATTAAATATTTTGATATTTATAAATGGAAGTGAAAAGGAGACGATTTTCCAATCGTATAATATTGATAGAATATGTTTGATAATTTAACCATTATGGATTGGAATAGACAATTTTACTCCTTTAATCGTAAAAGGACCGACCTAATTTTGACGATAATAAACAAAAATTGATAGAATATTCTCAAGAAATTCTAAATCCATTAATTACGACTCAAGTCCATTTGAGTTAATAGATCGAAATATTAATGTAACTCTCAAGAGTTCAATTACATAATATACTTATTTTAGAAGGATAAGTGTGCTCTTGTAGAAGTAATGAGTATTTGTTCTAGAAGAATAAATTTGCTCCCGTAGAAGCAGCTCAATATTTAATTCTCAGACTTTATTTATCGCAATTTAATTAACTGCAATACCTCCTACTTGATGATGGGTTCAACCGTCACTAAACGGAAGGTTTTATATATTTCTGCATTTTATATGCTAAGTGATGGGTAATACCTTCTACTAAGGCATTCTACTCCTCAAGAAGTAGTTAAATATTATGCAATTTAATTCTTGCCATTTAAATTCAGTGAGATTTATATTTATTGCAATAATTCCCATAAGGTAGGTTCGACCACCTATTGGAGGAAATTTAATTTCTCAGTAATTTAAATTTATGCACTTTATAGTTTGAGTATATTTCCAATGTGGTGGGTAATACCACACGATTGGTGTGCATATTTCCAATGTGGTGGGTTATACTACACGATTGGTTATAACTAATCCTACCCGTAATAAGTAGTTGATCAAATATTCTAATCATACTCTCAAGTAGTAGACGATGAGAATAAAATTACTTCCCCATATATACCGAATATTAATGGAGAAAATTGAGTAAGTGGTACTTGAAGTCACCATTGGATAAATAGATGAAAATAAATGCTCAATAGATCCCATGTTGATAAATCAAAGATAATATATCGCATGGAGAAATTATATGAAGTAATCTCATCGATGATATGAGATTGTATTAATATGAGAATAAAATGCTCTTGAAGAAGCATAATCACTAGATTTGTATTTGAATAAAGCCAATATGATATTATTATTACTCCGTAAGAAGTACAAAACAATAAATGGAACATATTGAGAATATCAAAAGATGGCATTAAACACTAAAATATAGAAATGTAAAAAGAATATACATATCGCATCCATAAATGAGGGATGCCTCGAGAGTATAAATACCCGTAACTCGCCACCATCAACATTAGGATTCATAATGAAATATTTAAAGGATCCGAATTTCTTTTTCGCTGACACTGGTCCGTGACCGACTTTGACTGGCTTCCAATTCTTGAACATATGCATGAAATTTGATGAGTAGCTCATCAACAAGATTTCAGCGTAAATAAGTATTTTTCAACTAATGAGAGATAAACTTATTATTTACACTCGATCTAGAAACGCTAGTAAGCCATCAAAGAAATTATTAATATTCAACAAACCTATTGGTTTGACATGAAAATTCCATCGTACAACGAGGCTATATTGAATATTTCCTCCAAAGGTGTTGTAGCCACCTGGAAGGACAATGAAAGCATCACTATTATTCATCATATACATCATGCGCTTGTGGATGGATTGGCGCTGTAGCCCCAACCCCCGCTGACCCATGGTAGAACTGCTCCACCCGAGTATTAGATCCAACTAGATGGAAAGGTATTACACTCAAACTCTTATTCCCATGATTGTGCGGCCATTATAAGTCTAGCTAAAAGTTTGTTGTTGGTTCTTCCAGATAGTATATTGATTTCTTGTCTCCCTAACTCTTTATTTAGTCGGTTTGCCATATCCACATATTGGATATGGCCTACCGCTTTAGATCCACCAAGAATACATACGGTTTTAATCAAGTAGGTAAAGGTCGACTTGTATGAGATGATTCTAAAATCTCCATATCCATCTCTACTCCTATCTCTCTTTGCACTCTACTTTTAATGTATGAACATGAGAGATATATGAATCCTCTATTTAAAGAAAATTTTCAAACCAATAATTGAGTGCACTATTTACTTTTTGACAAATATGAAAGAGAAAAAAAAATGCAGAAAATTTTTTAAGTGAAAATGACATATATCTGTTTATGATTGAAAATAATATATATATACATATATATATCTTAAAATCGAAAAACAATATTTACAATTACAAGAAAAACATTGATCTTCTATTACACCGAGCTTCCTTATATTAATGTGAGAAAATTATTATACTAAAATTTTCTACTAAATTTACAAACAGATCTTCTAAAGTAAGTTTTTCAAGACTGAACGCGCTTGTTGATCTTTTGAATTTGGCCCATAAGGCCATTAGCTCACCTTGTACGTGTCCACTAGGATGTGTCTCAAGAGCCTGCTGAATATCATCCAAAGGCTCTTTACTCAATCCATCCTTAATGAATGCTATTTTATCTTCTCGCTTTTACGGACAAGTACTCCCATGATTTACATCGAGTGTCACATGTTCATCGAGCACACTTATAGCATCCTCCTAATCTTTTTACTCCGCCTATTTCTTTGAAAACTACTTTTACCCATACTGCATGTATTTAGAAGGAATTGAAACCTCACCAGATAATCGAACCTTTGCTTCAATCAAGTATTTGATATCTTGTGGATACCCTTATTCATTAGCATCCTTAATCTTTACAATTACATCGATAAATCCTTTTTAGGATTTTGATCGGTAGTGATGGATAGTATTTTCAAGATTTGAGAGCATATGATCCATTATAATGTATAGACCCTTGTTAGGATGAATTTTGCAATAATTTTGATGATTTATTTATAGAATAATACAACGCAGTATGAAATAAGACTCGATTTTAAATAAATAATATGAAGCGTAAGAGCTACGATTTCGAATTAAATAATAGCTTGGATGTGATGCGATGAATCCTGTGAATCTCTGGCTCGTGTTTGAACAAAGAGAGTAGACAATAATGTCACCAAAAGATGATGGAATATGTCGGTGAATTATTTCTATGATAAATCATATTGAGCACTATACAGTATACTAGTGAAATCGATATAAGAATTTATCTAACTAGAAGTTCAATAATACTGCTTGCAAAACCTGACTGACCATCCCGCTTAAATAATTATTGAAATCAATATTTCAAGTGAAGAATTAAAAGAATTCTTCAATGATTGTTCTCGATAAATGATGAAATCATTACTAGCCAATATTGGGAATAAATCCCAAATATATCCTGGAATAAAGGATGAGAAATATGGGTCCACTCATCCTCCATGTGGACTACTAGATATTATGATATGGATCCACTAGATAGTCACATGTGTATATGATTCGTAATTTGAAATTTATTTAAATATTTGCTCACTAGGGATGAGCATGATTTTCCAGATTTAATGATAAAGTTAGTAAATGTATATCCCAATACTTGAATAAATCCTCAAGGATTGAGTATGATACAAGTGGGATATTATATGGCAAATTATTTAAAGTCCTCAAATAAATTGCCGATATCGAGAATAGAATGCAAACGTCTAAATTCTATATTAAGGCTGAATGATGAGAACATATATGATTAAAATCATACCAACTATATGAGTTTTGGTGTTCTAAATTTTCTCAAAGATGAGGGGAGTATTAAAGGTTGAAAATGATATGTGAAATACATCATGTTATATCCTCACAATTAAAATATGAACTTGAAGTTCAAAGATGCATAAAGATGCTATGAACAATCACATATATCAGCTTAAGATGCTTTGATAAGTTAGCACGCTGTAAGCGTTGATATTATGAGATTTCCTAAATATATATATCAAAGCAAATTATAAAAGATGGTCTTAATAACTGGAGGCATATGCTCTTGAAGAGTATATAGACATAACTATATTGTGTAATCCTACAAGAGGATTGATAATGAGATATCTCGATAAGTTATGTCGATATGGGGAAAGAAATGAAATTGAAAAGTGTCGACACGATATGAAAATGTAGCGCTACATATGATCAATGATAATGAAAATATTGAGATATATTGAAGATGATAAATGGTGAATGTGAAACTTTAACTTATGAGATGATGAGATGATGATGACTATTGCTCAAGTTTAAAGATAAGCATGGTGGTCATTATATGTTGCATGCTCATGAAAGTTAAATTACCGATCGTGGTATGTAATACACTAAAAGAAAATTAAAGGATCGGGTGAGCTAAGCTCGTGTTTATAAGTACTCCTGCAAAGGGGAGCTAAGCCCTGGGAATGAAATAACCTATTAAGTGAGTATTAAATGTTAAATGATATATTTTAAATGTTAGTTAGTTATGAAGGTTTACTTATATGTTTACATGTTTTTACGATGAATTTATATGCTTTAAATTGTGTGTTTGGAGACATGTGTTCATGGTGAGTGTTTTGTAGCTGTGTAACAAAAATTGATGCACTCTAAATGAACGAAGAGTATAAAACCAATGTATATGATACTCATACAAATGTATGAAAGATTTTGAAATGCTTGCAAAGATACTTGTATAAAATACGCTGCGTTGCACTCTTTTTCCTTGACTCGAGGTTTTATCCCATTGGGTTTTCCTAGCAAGGTTTTTAATGAGGCAACTTTAAAGGCGTATTCACATGAATAATGTACTCTTTTCCTTCATTAGGTTTTTCCCACCGGTTTTTCCTAATAAGGTTTTAACGAGGCATATTCATGGTATATTGAGAACGATAAGAAAATTGATACAAAGGTATCTATTGGATCAAGTTATAATGGAGCTAATGCTTTAGATCCAAACGATGATGATATTGAAATCATTTACTGTAAGTAAAGATATCAGCTCTCAAGATATGAAATCAAACGGAGCAAATTGCACTCTTTTTCCTTCGATCAAGTTTTTTCCCAATCGGGTTTTCTTGACAAGGTTTTAACGAGGCAAAGACGTGAATACTCATATGCCGATAGACATCGTGGGGAGCAATGTTTTGATGAAGCAAAGATATAACCACTCCAAGCTATCCTGCAATCGGTTTGGAAGTTTTTTCCCACTGGGTTTTTCTCCAAACAGGTCCAGAAGACATTTGTATTAATAGTCATTCAAGGGGGAGTGTTATGAATAATAATTGAAGTGTTATGAATAATTGAGAATAATTTGGTGGTTATGAATTATGAGGAATAATTTGATGGAGGAATAATTTGGTGGAGGAATAATTTGGTAAAAGATGTAATTATTATATGTGAATGACTATTATACCCTTGATGAAATTATGTAATTACGATTGTGCCGTTCGAAGTTTTCCTATAAATAGGGCTTCAGTTATTAATGAAATTCATTCCTGAGAATTCCTTAGAATTCATTCTCTCTAAATTCTCTCTATTGTTTCTATACTTTTATAACAATATAGACATATTACATTACATTAATTACATTAAACAAATTTAATTACACGTTAATAGAAAATAAAAGGAGGGGCCCACAACGATTTTGGGCTGGAAACGCTTTGCAAGGGATCTTTCTTAGATTTCAATTTTTTTAAGTGTCATTTTCTGTATTTTCTTTTTATTTTTTAATTAAAAACCCGAAATCATTCTTCGATTTGAATTTTTTTTAAAATTCAGTTTCTGCATTTACTTTTTATTTTTAATTAAAAAATCAAAATCGACATTGCAAATGAACGTAATTAGTATTGACGTTTTGATATATTAAGTAAACAAATTATTCTATATTGAATGGTTCCATATTTAGTTGATAAGCATTATCTTATAAAGACATATTACATTATATTAAATAAAATTTAATTACAGTATTATTAATTTAATCACATTATACGAAAAATAAAATGAGGTGCCAACAATGCTTTTGGGTTGGAAAACGCTTTGTGGGGATCCTTCTTTTATATGGATAAAGATATAACTTTTTATACGCAGCTTTTTTTTTAATTTTGAATAGATATATATGAATTTTTAATTAATTGTAATTATTAAATTAATTTTTTCAACAAATTTAAAGCCAATTTATTTACTTTTATTAAAAATTAATATAGGATTACAACTACAATTGATCCAAATTTAAAGATACTAAATTTAAAATCAACTGGTTTATCTTATCTAATCCTAGTAGTTACAGGTCAGTCTACAACTATAAATATATAAAAAAAATAAGAAAAAATATTAAAACATCAAATTCATAAACTTCTTTCCATAAATACGTAATCTCGTTGCTTGCCGATTTTCTTTCTTGGTAATATGGAAATATTATATTTCCTTGCCTAAATAAGATAAAAAAAATTAATTTACGTTTTCGCGGAAAAGTGTGTGTTTTTACATACATTTGGGGTCCAACTTTTATATATATAAAGATTTGTCATAGGAAAATACTTGAAGGCTGAAGCAAGACTAACGTAATAGCGGGGCACGTAAAATGAATGAATCACGTTTTTCACCAATCAATACGTTGTCCACTAATAGAGTCGTCTTCGGAAGTCAATAGTCTAAGTCTTCCCATATTTTCATAGCTTCTTGCCCCATCCCCGTTGAAGGATGAGTTATTTTTATTTTCAAATCTATCATTATTATAGTAGTACCTAGTAATATATTTTAAATTAATATAATAGAATTTTAATTATAAATAATCAATACAATAAAAAAAAGCCCCTTTTAAGTAAGCATAATATATTATAATATCTATAAAACTTCAAAATAAATTTTGTTTACCCGCCATCTCTATGGCAAATCGGTACCGTTAGTTCTTTTGTAATTTGTAACTCTTGACATGACGACGTGTGATTGTTAATGACTAAAATTGTTTCATCAAATAAAACTCACATGAAAAAGTAATAGATATTGACTTTTATTGAACTTAAGACATAATTTAGGGTTTCATATTAATAATGTCAATCTTCAGGTCCAATTTATAGTTAAAACTTAAAATCCATCACTACTAAAAAGTACTATAAACTATCTTAATGCAATATTCGATATTTAAATATATTAAATAAATATTTTATTTCATATCCACTTCACTATTATAAAAATGACATGTCGAAAAAGCAAATACATTACGACCAAAGCTTACAAAACATTTAAAAATAAATAAATAAATTGCTAGGACTTAAATTAATGGAGTCGGATTTTCAAATCCACATTGTGTTGAATAAATAAAAATTATTGTCCAAATATTTTTGACTACCATGAACAGAAATTACAATCCTATAAAACAAAGTCATTTAAACACATTAAATATTCGCGGTCATATATTTAAATGAATTTAACAATGTAAACCAGAGAAAATTTTAATTTTAATTAAATTTTATTATAAATACAAAATTTAACTTTACATATCAAAAGATCATCTATACTTCTCAGTTTGTAAAAGGAGGTTTAACCCATGAGACATCACTCTTAGAAAGTATGGACGATGATGATGATGATGATGATGATGATGATTATTATTATTATTATTATTATTATTATTATTATTATTATTAGGATAATGCTAAACATATATAATGCTTGCCATGATAGGTGATATATTAGATGTGAAAATCTTATTTTACCCTTAATGATTGTGTAATATTCTATAAGAAAGAGTAATGGTGATATAATCATTTTGCTTAATTATGTTATTCTTTATGTAACTTTTTATATCCCTCTAGCATGACCGTTATTATTATTATTATTATTATTATTATTATTATTAGAATAATGCTAAACATATATAATGCTTGCCATAATATATAGGTGATATATTAGATGTGAAAATCTTATTTTACCTTTAATGATTGTGTAATATCTATATATTAAGAATAGCTAAGTATTTGCATCCTTAGTCCTTTCCCGCCAAAACTTTATTTGCAATCTTATATTTGCACTCTTAGTCCTACAAATTAAGAATCATGCATCCAAACGATTTTGTTTCCTTTAATAACTAGATCCACATTTAATAATCAACTAAAATAGGACTGTTATTAAATCTTATTATATCAATTAATTATATTATATTAATTAACTTATTTAATTGAAAAATATTTTTTTAGTTCATTTTCAAACTTTTTTAAAATTTAATTTTGTAAATAATAAAAATTATTAAATTATTAAAGCATAATCCATATATAACTTATAATTACAAGTTACAAAATTCTAATTTAAAAATAATGATGGATTAGGCTTAGTTACAATCCATATAATTACCCTTCTACAACTTATTATAACTTATAGATTATATTAATTATACACGTTTTTTAAATGTATATAGATATATATATATATTAGATTAGGCTATAACTTATTAAAGCCTAATCTAGATATTAAAATCTAATCACATATAATTACAGCATAATTCATATATATCAATATATATTATTATCTATCTATTGTTATCATAACATTTTATATATTTATTACTTAATGGCTTAATATTATTTACTTATTTAATTATTATTATTTATTTATTTATTTTCCATCTAGCTAGCCACTGTCACTAAACACGTGAAATCAATTTAAACAGATTAGAAAAATGAAATTAAGGCTTCCTATGCTTGAACAAATTCCTCTTTCCATCCGGCCATGCATCAAAAAGTCTAAATTGTATTTAATTTTCGTACAAGATCTCCTCCTCCAATTTACCATCTTAATCTAATCCTAATTGATAAACACAAAAAACAACAAGGAATATTTCTCTTTAGATTGGACCCTTTAAATAATTTGAAAAATAACTAAATATTTTAAAAAATATAATTAAATAAAAAATAAAAGTTAATTAAAATAATAAATTTCAAAAGATTTAATTTTGGTGTGATAAGAAAATTACAATTCATTAATTTTTTAAAAAAAATTAAAAGAAAAATATAACATCAAATTTTTTAATTAATTGTTTGATCGAAAAATTAATCTAATTTTTTTAACTAATTGAATTTTTGTAACATCTTATGATTTTTTAAATCATAAGATATCTTTTAAATTACTCCCTCCATCCCGTCAAGATAGGCTTATATTTCTTTTTTATCCGTTCCAAATTATAATCGATTATTTTCATTTAAGGTGCATTTATCTTTTAATTTCCTAATATACCCATATTTAGAAGATTGATGTTATTATATTTTTCTATAACATTAAATGATTATAAAGGGTATATTGGAGAAATAGAGCAAAATTTACCTTTCTTTAGTGCATTAATTGGTATTTCTTAATCCTTACGAAAAAAAAAACGAATAAACCTATCTTTACAGGACGGAGTGAGTACAAAATATTTTTAAAATTAGATGCATGCAATTATTAAAACAATGGCTATTAAAATAATTATTTTAGAAATTATTTCTTTTCAAAGAATAATTATCTAAAATGTAAAATTAATTAGAATACAATTAATTAAATTAATTGTATTACTATGATTTAATTGGACACGAGTTCATTGACCTTTGTTTAATGGAGATTATTGAAGAAAAGAAATTTCAAATTATGCAGTTTTTGAGATAACAAAATTACAAAAATATAAAAATATTGTTAAATCAAACTAATCATTTGAAATGATGAATAAATAAAGTGACTTTTAAAATAAGTTATATCAAACACTCTTTGATAAGAAATAGATTGATTGCCAATATACTGAATTTGTCTTCCTATGCCTTGAAATACAATAATTTAGAAAATTATAAGATCAATTGAAGTCATTTTTAAAATAAAAATGACTTAGAAAAAAAGGCACAAGCAAATGTATTGTGTTCAAAAATAAAAAAAAAAATCTTAGTTATGCAATATGTTCCAAGCTTTTGGGATTATTTGTATGGATTAGAATTTTATTTATTAAACTTTAAATAAGATTTTAGTGATTCAAATTATGTGCATCTCACGGGTTGTTTGACAATAATGAATGCTGTTATTTCTGATTTGCTTGATATTGAGATATATATTCTATCAAAATTTTTATAGAATTCATTCATTACTTATATTAATTAAGTTTATTGCTAATCAATATTCGGTTTATTTTTTATACTATTAACATTTATCAAAATTCCTTATTTGTTCATAAATTAGTCTCCCGTGCAACGCACGGGTGAAACAACTAGTTCTATAAGAAAGAGTAGGGGTGATATAATCATTTTGCTTAATTATGGCATTCTTTATGTAACTTTTTATGTCCCTCTAGCATGACCATTATTATTATTATTATTATTATTATTATTATTATTATTATTATTATTATTATTATTATTACTATTATTATTATTATTATTAGGATAATGCTAAACATATATAATGCTTGCCATAATATATAGGTGATATATTAGATATGAAAATCTTATTTTACCCTTAATGATTGTGTAATATTCTATAAGAAAGAGTAAGGGTGATATAATTATTTTGCTTAATTATGTTATTCTTTATATAACTTTCTATGTCCCTCTAGCATGACCGTTATTATTATTATTATAGCAAAAAATACATGGGTTGAAATTATTTATTTAGGACGAAATCAAATTTAGTTAAGAAATGTAATATTATTTTAGTAATTGAACGCCATAAGTGAGATATTGTCCCTCAACCACCCACCCCCAAAAAAAAAAAAAAGAAAAAAGAAAAATGGTGGAGTGAGATATTTGAAAAAAGTAAAAACTACAAAGTCCATAAAACATTTACCTTTAATCTGTAGAGTAATTTATGGACAATATAATATGTTTACTGTTTGCCCTCACTTGTAGGTATTGAAGTTCTTATTGAGATTCCCAATTTGACACATGTATTCATTACAAGAAATTAACCAATCAATAACTGTTGGGAAAACATCAACCCGAACTAGATTTCGGATTTACTCCAGGATCCTCCTTTGTTGTAGAATTTATCAAATGAATGTGGAAATAACATGAAAGAATAATAACACAATCACAACACAAGAATTTACGTGGAAAACTCCAAATTCGGAGAAAAACCACGGCCGTTGTCTAACGACAACCAGAAGAAAAATTCACTATGTGGAAAATTGTTACAACCACACTCTCGCAATTTTACCTCTCACCCAATCCCTCAGACATCCAAATTTCTCAATAAATCTTACAGATTCACTCCCAAAACAAGTTTACTTACAGATAACACCTACGCATTTCGATATCGGACACATTCCCACGAGAAGACAAGAAAAACTCTCTTTGACCGAGTATATTAACGATAACTATATTGTAGAATTAATAATTTCTACAATATAACACACACTCTAAAGAGATTACATTTTCTCTCTATCTATTTATCTTCTCTAACTTGGAATGTCTACATGGGATTCTGCATTATGAATGGAAGAGCTATGCATATATTTATAGGATAAATTTCAACTTGAACCAAAAACCAAAGCCCACCGCCAGATGTTTCAGCTGATTCTTGCCCACTTGGTCAAAAAACTTTCACTAATTGAATTCTCTTGCCGACATCCTAGCTCAATTCCATTCAAATTTTGCTTCATTATGTTTCAAGTGGATCCCACATAATTATTTTATTTGACCACTTTTAACAATCTCCACCATGATCAAATAAAATAATCACCATAGCTTTCGCTATACAACACCGTTTTCACAAACGGTCATAATTCTCACTGTAGAGAATTATCATACTCCACCATAAAGAATACGCACACTTAGAATTAATTACCAATTCTAAGAATTTTACCTCGGCACATGTCGAACATTCCTTGCTGAAATTTATGGTACAATCTCCTTACTTAGCTTCCATGGAGATTCCTCAGCCATCGACATCCTTTCCACCACACACCTTGCATAACTGCTAAGCCAATGCCCGTGTGTAAATTGTTGACCCGCTAACAGTAACACATCCTCTTCCATGGCAACTTGGAGATTAATAACATGCCAAAAGGACTACCACAATCTCTTATGGAGAAAAGAGACACCCCGTTAGCGATAATATCAGTATCTCCATCTACTGATTTTGGAGCTTTTTGCCGAACCCGCTCCACCATCTTGACAATTTTCTTTAGGCGCCAAAATTGTTCACGCCACCTTGTGTTCATCAGATTGACAACCATGACTTGAACTTTCCACAAGTCAAAAAACAATTCTTTCATCATGATAAATCTACTCTGTACTTTTCAATTGGCTTCTCAGGATCGAAAACAAGTCCTCCATGCGAACCACCGTGAATCATGACTATTTTGTCAACGAAATGACATCTTGACAAAAACAATTTCACCATTTACCTTCTACTACTCTTCACACGCAAATAGCAGCTTCGCAAAGACTTCGGGATCCATCACCAAAATTACAGTACACCAAGGAACCATGCGCTCTGATACCACTTGTTGGGAAAACATCAACCCGAACTAGATTTCGGATTTACTCCAGGATCCTCCTTTGTTGTAGAATTTATCAAATGAATGTGGAAATAACATGAAAGAATAATAACACAATCACAACACAAGAATTTACGTGGAAAACTCCAAATTCGGAGAAAAACCACGGCCGTTGTCTAACGACAACCAGAAGAAAAATTCACTATGTGGAAAATTGTTACAACCACACTCTCGCATTTTACCTCTCACCCAATCCCTCGTGACATCCAAATTTCTCAATAAATCTTACAGATTCACTCCGTAAACAAGTTTACTTACAGAGAACACCTACGCATTTATATCGACACATTCCCACGAGAAGACAAGAAAAACTCTCTTTCGACCGAAAGATATTAACGATAACTATATTGTAGAATTAATAATTTCTACAATATAACACACACTCTAAAGAGATTACATTTTCTCTCTATCTATTTCTCTTCTCTAACTTGGAATGTCTACATGGGATTCTGCATTATGAATGGAAGAGCTATGCATATATTTATAGGATAAATTTCAACTTGAACCAAAACCAGTCAAGCCACCGCCGTATGTTTCCAGCTGATTCTTGCCCACTTGGTCAAAAAACTTTCACTAATTGAATTCTCTTGCCGACATCCTAGCTCAATTCCATTCAAATTTTGCTTCATTATGTTTCAAGTGGATCCCACATAATTATTTTATTTGACCACTTTTAACAATAACTGCTATTATGATGCTTGCCAGAATTAGGTAATCCAGATGCAAAATTTGAGATTATATAAATATATATATATATATATATATATATATATATAATATAGTTCAAGGGTTATATATAGATAATATAGTTCAAGGGTTACTTGCATTTCTTCGAAGTTCACATCGAACGGTATTATTTTGAAATTGAATGCGGGGATGATAGAACCAATAATCTGATTTATCATGAACGAACAAAACATAAAGAAATATAAGCCAATTTCATCAAAAAGAAACTTGAACCGAGGAAATATTGAAATTATTGTCATATCATTGTTAATTATAGACGTATTATCTTTATTATCTATATATGTCATAGTCTCTACAATTTAAATATAACTCTTTTAGCAAAATTAAAGACGTTTATTAGAATACACAAGCTAAAATTTGATGGGTCCATTCCTATGTACTCGCTCAAATCATGTGAGCAGGTTTGTGTCCCTTGGGAGATTGAATAATTGTGGCCATTCAACTTGTCTAGAAGACTTTGCAATTATAGTCAAGTAGAGTTGTAATATATATTTGTCACAGGAAAATAATTGAAGCAAGACTAATAACGTAGCAGCGGGGCATGTAAAATGAATGAATCATGGTTTTCCCCAAGTTCCAATCAATAGGGGAAGACGAAGACTATTGACTTTCGGAGGCGACTGTATTAGTGGATAATATAATGTATTGACAATAGGGGAAGACGAAGACTATTGACTTCCAGAGGCGACTGTATTAGTGGACAATATAATGTATTGATTGTGGGGCATGTAAAATGAATGAATCACGGTTTTTCCCAAGTTCCAATCGATAGGGGGAGACGAAGACGATTGACTTCCAGAGGCGACTGTATTATCAATATATTATATTGTCCATTAATACAATCGCCTCCGAAAGTCAATAGTTTTCGTCTTCCCCTGTTTGTCACTGTTTCTTGTCCCCACCCCTCTTGAAGGACCAGTTATGTATTTTTATTTCAATGCTACTATTATTATAGTAATACATACCTAGCAATATATTTTAAATTAATATAGAATTTTGATTATAAATAATCAGTACACTAAAAAATGAGTATAATGCAAGCATAATGGTATTACAATATTTATAAAACTTCAAAATAAATTTTGTTTAACTGTCATCTTTATGGTAAATCAATACTTTTAGTTCTTTTGTAATTTATACCTCTTGACATGGTAACATATGATTGTTAATGGCTAAAATTGTTTCATCAAATAAAACTCAATATGAAGAAGTAATAGACATTGACTTTTATTGAACTTAAGAAGTAATTTGGGGTCACACATTATTACTAATGTCAATCTTCAAGTTCAATGTATAGTTAAAACTTAAAATCAATCATTAAGTTAAATGATATATTTACGCTCTCGAATCTCGATCTAGTGCCCACATGATGGGCACGTGTCCCCCCGGCATCAGGGGGCACGTGTCGATCACAAGTGCCTATGTGTGAATACTTGATTGTTTACAGATATATTTATTGAAGAATAACCTAAAATGTTGTTTAATTTAATAAATTTTCAGATTTCGCTTATTTGCGTCATCATCTAACCTTTTTATTGGACCATCACTATAAAATATACTACTAATCAATATTGATTTTATATTCTCATGAAATATAATTTTTGACCCCAAGTAGACTAAGTACTCTTTTTAGTTATTTTTTATAATTGTAGCTATAGTTATAAATTTTTTGTATCAACAGTAAAATATTAATAAAATATCAATAATAAAAAATTATTTGCACAACCATCAACTTAATGGAAATAGAGACTCGTGGAATGAATCACTAAATAGTACTACAAACGGTCCTAATGCAGCATTTGATATTTAAATATATTAAATTAATAATGAATAAATAATTAATTGGAAAAGAAATAGAAAATGATAACTTTCATGTCCTATTTTATTATTTCGCAAGCCACTTAAAAAAATAACTGTCAAAATTATCATTTAATCGTCTATTCATTTTCAAATTAATTTTTCAATTTTTTTTTCTATTTAGTATTGCACGCATTAGTGATTTTTAAATTTTTTTATCAATTATTTTGAACAAATTTTCATTACCGAAAAATCAATATGCAGGTTTTCACCTATAAATACTTTGTATAGAGATCTTATCATTTCATACAATACACAATCCACACCGCATAAATTCTTCAACTCTTATTATTCTAAAATCTGTGTTCAAAAATGTCGTCATGGCTTAGCATGATGATAAAAATTTTGGTAAAATTTTTAATAGGACTTCTTTTTTTTCAAATAAGTATTGTTTAAATTTTAATTTCAAATATTTTGTTATTACTTAAAATCATCAATTACAACAACTGATATGGCATTCTTTTCTTACAAGATATGATTCGGATCAAAATTTGTAAACCGCTATTGAAATCTATAATATTATATATATTTTTTATTTTTATTTTGTATTATTATTACTTTATATAAATAAATCATTTTAATCGTCCCATACATCGCATGAGAAAAATACTAGTTGTTGTTGTTACTATTATTATTATTATTATTATTATTATTATTATTTGATAACAAAAACAAGTCAGGTTGGAATTATATAGTTAGGACCAAATCAAATTTAGTTAAGAAATGTAATATTATTTAATATTATTATGAATAATTTGATAACAAAAGCAAGTCAGGTTGGAATTATTTGGTTAGGACCAAATCAAATTTAGTTAAGAAATGCAATATTATTTTACTATTTGAATGAAATAAGTGAGATATTCCACCCCACGCAAAACAACAGAGAGAGAGAGCGAGAGAGAGAGATTTGGGCCAAAAAAAAAGTAAAAAGTAAAAAGTAAAACATTTACCTTTATTTAAATGATTTTAGTTTACTGTTTTCCTCTTGCTTCTTGTCGGTATTAAATTTCCTTTTGAGGTTTTTGATTTGACAGTTGTATTCACTACAAGAAATTAACCAATCATTAATTACACGTCGCTGCAATAGGCTCGTGCCTATAATTCTATTGTGGCAACATACTGACGTCGTAATATAATCGTCGATTGTGACGAAATCCATCTCAAAATCTGTCTGTTCCGACAATTTTTATGGTTACAATAATAGTTTCAATATTTACAACCTTATGAGAACAATTATTATCCTCACAATAGGTATTATTAATATTTATTATAATTCATTGATTAATTTTATGTTTTTATTTTTGTATTGCAAAACAATAAAAAAGACGACAACAACAACAACAGCAATGTAATATTAAAGAAGTGAGTAGAGCTGAATAACAATTTTATATATTACAAAGATAAACACGACAATTGTTTTTGTTTGGACATTCAATTTTGACAAAATTATCTAAACCAATCTCATGGACCTCCTAATGACTCGTCACGGTCTTCTTTCTTCAGACCATCATGTTTTCCCTAAAAAAAATAAAATAAATAAGTGGTCCCCAAAGGCATAAAATCGAAATCTAAGCAATCTTCCAGAAACAGAACAGAATATGCTACTAGAAGTTTTAGGCAATGTTGTTCCGACATTTCCAGAATCGTACGTAGAGAAGTGATAACAGCTTGTTGGTTTCATTTTGGGTCGATTTTTATCATTTGTTTTGAGTCTTTAAGCTGCAACTGTGATGCATATCATAAAAGGAGGTAGTCCATAACATGATTCTTGAGCTTGGTTGTAAGAACTAAGCGAGGAAATGGGGTTCGATATTCCCCTTTTTTTTTTTTTTTGGTCGGGTGCAAGAACGTTAACTCGCCTTGTTTTCTCGATTTCTCAGCCAAGAATTAAGGCGGCCACTGCCCAGCCATGTTATATTAATAGAGTTTGGGTTAGGCTAGGTTTGGTTTCACTTATTTTTGAAGTTTTGGCCTATAAGTATTTTTATTGTCAATATTCAATTATTTAATACCAGATATATATAACCATTAGGATTAGCCTGATGGCCAGAACCTTCCCTGGCTAGCAGGAGGTCTAAGGTTAGAAACTCTGTAAAGTCATTAATAATGTTATATTTGTGTTTGTGTCATTCACCCCATGCGCTATTGTTTTGGTTCTTTCATTTCATCATTATATGATTTATGACGCATCGACGCTTGCAGATTCATTCATTCATGAGCCCAAAACGAGTTTGGAATGGATTGTGCTTCAAATGATTTAATGATGTATTCTGATGTAGTATGTCTAGCTTGCAATGTACCATTCAAAAAAAAATACCAAATATATACATTTATTGACTCCTATTATTTATCATATCTTATCTTATGTTAGTTTTTGAAGCTTTGTAAAACATGGCATATAAGATATGTAATGATGCTAAGATTTTATCATTAAAATTACAACTTGCTGGTTTTAAGTAGCATGGTTCGGGTTGACATCTTATATATGATCTTAACCACATCCGAACCAAGATATCTTGATATCATTTCAAAGCTCTAACTACGAGCTTTCAAACTGTTACGCATGCAAAACATTCGGGTGGTCCTACGAGTCACATGGTTCTGTCGACCCAATGTTTTTACAGTAACATGATTTGATCGCAGGAAGGAAAATTTAGTATCAAATCGAAGGTCTCGATATGTACTTTCCAACGGTCTAACATGTAAAAGCTAACTGTGCTTTAGAATACGTACGAAAGCCTCAAAATCGACTGCTCGATCCAAACTTTTACACTTACCCAAATATTGCTAAAATTTCATTTCCGCATGCTTTATTCTCAACTTCCGGATATGTTGAACTACCCAAATAATTTTAATTTATTGTAATTTGGCCTCTAATTTCCCAAATGTTGGGTTTTTCTTATTTTACTCATAAAATCGCAACAATATTTCCTAAATGAATTTAATAACTTATAGGAAATATGCTTTATGTGAATTGAAAAAATAATTTCGAAATTCGTAAAGAATGTGCGAATTTTTAGGGCATTACAATGCTATTGCAATATACAATGAAGCCGGACGTGTGGAATTAAGTGGCATCAAAGATGGCCCACTATCGAATCATAGAGAATTTATGGATTTGGACAAACTTTTCATAGATTATGCGATCTTCATTCATGATATTGACATGAAATTTGGAGATGATATTGTACATAGAGTTTATTATTTTGTAGAATATGCAGCACAATTATTCTTCAAAATTTTGTACCATTTACTTGGGGATGGAATATAATTGTACTGATCCATCCAACTAGGCAAGTGTAGAGTAATGTTCTCCTCTGATGTTGCAATGCCATGTTATACATGATACTGCCACATCAGCAATGAGAAGCCACTATCCTCCCATGGGGGCGGCGAACATCATGTGAGCAAATACATCACCAGCCTTCATCATGCAAAAATCGGGTTAACCAATAAAAATGTCATGCTCAGCAGTCATATGCATGACTTCGAAGTCCAAAGAGGCGGAAACATTTCGATCAAAGAATACAACATACCACCGATACAAAAGAACACGAAAGGAAGAGGAAAATGAAGAACCGAAAACAGAAGAAGCTCGTCAAAGAGGTCCGAGTAGACAAAAACAGTTCATTGAGGACTTGTATGGTGCAACCAAAAGGCTGGGGGTCTAGTTGCTAGCAAAATTGAAGGATGAAGACCCTAATCGTTACCTTTTGCATAGATTGAAGACCCCAAATGTAAGTTCTACTGAGTAACGCTGCTTCTGCTCATTACAGGGGAAAAAGTGCCAGCAGCACCTACAAAGCACCATCACTTTGTTGCAAGAAACAGCAATTCAGTAATATGAATATCATGCATAACTGCATGTTTATGCTTCCAAAAATTGCTCTTGGTATGGAAAATACGTAGGATATATGGTAACCTTAAAATAATCTTAAAAATTAATATGAACAATGAACATGATTTCCTAGAGAAATCTTGGAAGAGGAAGAAACCTTATGGTCGCAAAAGGACGATCATGCCCCTTCTGATTATCCTGTGATTTGTGGCTCCAATGCCAAAGGTCAAGGTCAATCCTGTAAATTTATTGTTACCTCTGTGCGCTTGCAATAACTTTAGACCTTTTACAGCTTCTTTGGCAGCCAATAAATACTCTCAACAACTCCATTGATTGGCAGCTGGCAAATCGAGTCTCAAAGCAGATCTTCTGTCCCAGTTAATTTTGCAAATTCGTTTTCATCAATGGCACCCTTTTTTAGCTTCTTCAGAAGCCGATAATCTCGTTCTAACTCGTCTGCATCTTCTGCAGATTGGACAGCTCGCCTCTGCTTAGCTGTTTTCTTTCTCATGACAGTGGTGGTAGCATTTGAGGTGGCTTTAGACTTCTCTTTTTGCTCTTGCTCTTTTGCAGCTTTCTTTGCTTCTAGGTTTTTCTTCCGTTGTTTCTCACGAGATTTATCCCTAGGTGGGAAAAGAGGAAACAAAAAATAAATAAATAAATAAAAAAAGGGATTGGGGGCGCGGGGGAGAGGGGGGTTAAGGAAAACAAAAAAGGTTTATTCAGGCAATTCAAAAATATAGGGTGCAGTGTGTGTTGAGTTGTGCCCACACTTTGTAGGTCATGTAGCTCACAAAAAAGCTACTTCTTTTTGCCAAACAAGTATAGTCATCACAAACAATCTTAACTAGACAATACAACTTGCAGATAATACTTACTTGAATTTGATATCTTCCAGTTTTATATCTTCAACGGGAACAAAACCCTCGGTAGAAAGAGAGTAACGCTTTACCTCAGGTACTGAAGGAAGCTGCAATAAGCCATACCCCATGCCCAACTTTCCAATTTCAAGCTCTTTCAACCTTTGCATAAAAAAGACAGTTAATCACAATGAAGAATCACTAAATAAAAGGATGATTTTTAATGCTTGAAACAACCTGAAAATATAAGAACAGTGATGCTCTTTGTAAGCACGAATATAAGATACAAAAGCTCTGAGTCCTTTTTCCATAACATCCCGGTCTTTTCTTGCAGCTGCGCGTATCTGCGAAAAGATCATTTCATTCAATCATATAAAATCATAGGCAAATATTTGCTAACTAAACAAATGCATCTCATCTGCAATCCCACAGAGTAAATTGGCGTGAGATCAGAGTATGATTTACAACTGAAAAAAAGTGTAGTCTTCACCTGAGGAATAATATCAGGAGCCTCATCGGAACATTTTCTCTCTTCAAGAGGAACTCTTCTTATCCGCAAGAACTCTACATAAGCTTCCTCCTGGATAAATACCAACAGAGATTGTGATTCAAGAAACACCAAAAACACACATACACAATTACAGACCACCACTGGTAATTGTATTTGTAAGATCCAAACCTTTGGCATTAGGAAAACAATGGCACTTCCTTGACGTCCCATCCGAGCAGTTCGACCAACTCTATGTACAAACACATTTGGGTCCTGAGGGGGATCATACTGCGCATAGAATAAAAGGATCAATCAGACACGGCTGAGGATAAGATAACACTGCCTTGACTTGAATTGAGTTCTTGCAAAATGCTGATAGCATCTACTTCTATGGTAAACTAACCCACAAACTTTACATCCCATAATGTAAAATGCTTAACATAACACTGACCTTCTCCGCTGAAACACAATCTTAGCAGCAAAAATAGAGCTCTCTATTCAGTTTCTCAATGTTGGATTTTGTTGTTAGCATTTCTTAGAGCATGTTGAAAGCTAATTTCTATTGCATTCAATATGTTACCACGTAAATCAAGATAGACGTCTACAAAAGATCCTCGGGATGCAACATTTCAAATGACAATGTGTAGCTGACAAGGCAACACAAAACCAAAGCATTCTGAAGACATCTGTCAATCAGTAGAGCCTCTTCCGGAAGCATTGAGTTGGAAAATTCTTAACATTAGTCTCTCCTCTATATCTCTTTATTTTTATCATTTCTTACATTTTCCCCCTATTCTGATTATTATTTTAAAGGAGATAACATGCATCAGATTAGTAGACCTCATGGGATCAACTTAACTGAAGGACGAAATTTCTGTTACGCACCTGTATCATATACACCTAAAATATAGACCTATGTAACAGCTTTCACTGCACATATTGATATCGGCATATGTCTGGCTAAATGTCTTCTATCAACTACACATTTCGATAAACAACTTGACACATCTCAACAAAACTTCTTCCTCACGTGTTTAGCCAAAACACTTCTTGACCATTCCTGTTTGTGAACACATTTATAGACATGTTTCTAAACAACTGCCTGATTACCCCACGTTACCTGTATTATACAGTCAACGCCAGGGATGTCAAGTCCACGTGCTGCTACATCAGTGCAAAGAAGAACACCACTAGAAAGAGATGTAAAAGATGCTAATGCTTTTTCCCGTGCAGCCTGCATTCAGAAAGTCGAAAAATGCATTTCATAGACAAGCAAAGGTGAAACTCATGGAACAAACTTTTTACAACAATTTTAAAATTACCTGCTTCATCTTTCCATGAAGAGAGATTAATGAGAAGCCCTTCAAAGCAGAAAGACGCGGAAATACAACATCCCAGTAATCGACTGATGCACAAGTCATGAAATATCTGCAAGAGCAAGGAGACAATACCACGAAGTAAGATGTCTTAATTCGACTTCACTGCAAGCGAAAAGCAGTTACCAAACTTTTTACAAGAATAAAAGTCTTCAACTCACATTATGATTTTCTTGGACTTGTTCTTAGTAAGAAGATCAATAAGCTGGGATGGTTTCTGGTCTGCGTCACATTCAATATACTGCAGAATTTTTAATAACCACAGAGAGGGCAAAGAACCATGAGGTTTTGAGATATTTCAATCATCTACAATGACACATTGAAGTGTAACTTATAAAAGAACACATCTAAAGAGAATGATGTACCTCAATATGAAGTCCTGACGGCGTTTTTGATGATTCAAGTTGCTTTGAAGATGTTGATTCATTTAACCTTTTTACTTCAGCTCGAACTTCAACTCTTACGGGATTCCTTAACCCTGCCTTCGACAGTTCTTCAACTGCCTCAGTTTGAGTGGCAGAAAAGAGACCTGTTCTACGTAATTTTGGCAAGCGAGATATAATTGAATTTATCTGCTTCTGGAATCCCATGTCTAATAGTCTATCAGCTTCATCTAAAATCAATATCTGTCCACAAATCCCATTACAATGTTTTATAATTCCAATGATCTTAATCTTCATTGCAATTGATATTTCATCAAACCGAATGAAAATAAAATGAAAAGAACTCCTAAAAACAAAAAGAAAAAGGTAAAAGAAAATAAGTTCAGTACAAAATCCCCCAGCCTTGACCAGAAAGAAAAAAGGACAAAACAGAACATCATTTTTTAACATTGCTACTCTAATATCTTTCACAACATGAATCTTTCAAATCTTCAATTGGTGGAAGGAAAGAATCAGAAAATGCGATACTAATCGAACGTTGTCACTTGTCAGTTTTCATACATTTTGCATTGATTTTGAAGTTTCACAAATCTTTCTGAATATCAAGAAATGCCACACAAAAACAATATTCATGTTTTGCCAGAACTTTTGTCCATAACTCTAATAGTCGCCTACACTTAGCTCAGAGGTCATCCTCATCCCCCTTTAGACTCCTAGCTCAGCAAATATTGTTTCAGGTTACTAACTGATTGCATTCATTATTTCCATTTTCTCTGATTTATTCAAATTTGAACATAGCCACGTCAATAAAAATATGATCTAGATCCTTCACAAGCACATGTATGAAATTGTAAGTCTCAATGCCGTATACCATAATTCAAGAGCAATCAATTGATATATGGTCTGAGATTACAGTTCATGAACAGTTAAATCATAATTCATAATTTCTGGTTACACGACAATGACCAACAACTCACGCTCTCTGTAAACTAAAGTCTCTCACATATATCCTTTTCCACCATTCCGTTCTGTTTCCTGCTAAATTTACTGGAAGATATAAAAGCAGCTAAATATGTAGCAACCACATCTAGCCATTAAATTGTTACTCTTTTCTCCCTCTTACAATATGTTCCACTACAATTTACTCCTAGGTCTATGCAAAGTGTGCCCTAACCAACTCAATCGTCTTTGTCTATGTTAATTTCTCCATCCGTGACAACCCACTAACTAAATCCATATGTCAAGATGCTTAAAGGTATAAGAATCTATAATTAAACCAGTTTCACATTTAAACGCAAGTGAGCATTAAGTCTAATCATTTCATGTGAGTGAAGAGGAAAATGAACCACCTCAAGGTTACGGAAGTCCAATATGTCCATGCGATCCATAATATCAAACATTCTTCCAGGAGTCCCTATCAACAAATTTGCACCTTCCTCTTCAATTTTCCTCACATCAGCTTTCACTTCCACTCCTCCAACCAACAGCATTGGCGTCACATTTGACAAAGTTGAAATTAACGGCTCCGCAACATGAAATATTTGTGAAGACAACTCCCTTGTTGGCGAGATAATTATTGCCATCACCTGTATCCATAAATAATCATGTAAGCTACCACAGAAAATAGAACAAAGTTCCATCTGAACATGATATTAGTCCTGTAGTAACAATTTTGTAAGCTAAAAGCACTTTAAACTTTATATAAGATGATTACTTGCATAACTAATGCAAACTGGTCAAAGTAATTTTTGGCTTAAAATGGGGTACCCTACGAATTTTACTATAACTTCATGAGTTACTTCAACTTCATAATCATATAACCCTCCAGAAACATCAAACTCCAAAACACAGCAGAAAGCTTTAGCCTTTAATGTAATTAATAGGCGAAAGGCTCAAAATAGTAAACTTGTAGTAATACCAGCATAATCAGTAATCAAGAGACTAATTTGAGCATTATGTGTATTCGTCACCTGGTGGGATTTAGGCGTGGTGGAGGAGCGGCGGAGAAGTTCGACGAGGGGGACAACGAAGGCAAGAGTTTTACCGGAACCAGTGGCAGCATCAACGGCGACGTCTTTGTAGCCACAGAGCAAGGGTATCGTGGCGGCTTGAACCGGCGTGCAGAACTGGAAACCGCCGGCTGTAAGGGCTTCGAGGACCGGTTCTGATAGTGGTGGGTTCAGGTCGGAGAACCGGGTGCTTGTTAACGCTTTGTTCGAGTCAGTGTCATACGCCATTGCCGTAATTGGGCTACGATTCGTTTCCAGTTCCAATTAACGACCGAACTAAGGGTGTAGGGTTTACGGTTTTCAAAAATTGCACTGTTGGTCACCCGTCTTTTTCTTCATTTGTTAGATCCTTCATCCGTTCTTTTCTTTGATGGATGAAGTAAATAATCTTCTTTCTTTTCCTTCTTTGATTGCTTTTATTCATGCTCAAGATCCTTTTTTTTTTTCTCTTAGCCTCCAGGGGTGTTGGCATTCGAATTCAAATGTGATATAGAAAGAATTTGTAAAAATAAGTGATAGAGATTTGTATAGTACTTATGAAGTCCTAGAAAATATATAGATGTGATATATTTGGCCAAACTCAAATTTAAATATGAATGAGTTTAATAATATGGTATAAAATTTTTTAACTTCATCATCAAATGTTAAAATACTGGATAAACTATTTGATTGAACAGAGATAAATGGCCAGATTATAGTGATCGTGCTGTCCCATAATCATGCCAATAACAAATCCTCTATTATAAAAAAGGAGCGAACCAAGTGACCTATCTGCACAATAGAAATTGCTTTATTTGGAAAAGAGGGATGTCGGGATGAAGGTTAGCATATACATCGATGAAATTAACGCATATAATCTACAAAACCATCTATTGTGAAGGATATAGTCACAATGACCATCAATAGTGTCTACAAAACCATCTACATATCCATTTTGAAGGTTATAATCACAATGATCCATCTATTGTCCTTATTGTGGTGAATAGTCTGCGACACTATTGTCAAGATATATTGTAGTAGAAATTAATGCATCATGAAATTCTTTCCTCTCCTTCAAGTATGTGTTAGTTTTACCATCTCTAAACTGCTTTGTGACATTTGACAAAGGAAAAAACAAAATGCAACAAATATATCAAACAAAGAAAAAAGTCCAAATCTCTAAAAAAATTATGACTGAAATTGAAAATAGAAACTTGAGAGGGCATAAAATAATGGCAATTGAGGATTGCATCAAAATTTTCAATTAATCCTATTTGAAGTTAATGATGTCCGACCAATTAATGCTATTTACAATTGATAGCCTCTTCAAATGACAAAGGTTCAACTGACTCAAAGGCTTCACCTGAAGCTTAGGCAAAGTCAATCAAATTCGAAGAGATTATTTTAAATTTGGTCTCCCTTGTCTTCTCTCCCTATACCTCACTAATTGACAATTCTCCAAATTAGTACCTGCAAATGTTTCTTCAGTAGAATTCACTATTTCAAGAATTTTAGGCTTATATTCAAGTTTTGGTTCTTCAGTTGCTACCACTCGATCAGATTCAACTTGAGGTTGGGTTTTCCTACCCTCTGGATCAAAGTCTAAAATCTTCACCTCAGATTCAATCTTCTTTTAAGTGGACGATTCCTCTTTCTCAATCTATTTATCTGGGATCTTAAGGTAAGGCATATCTAATTCATATTGAACTTTACATCTCTACCATTGATAATCTTAATGCCTTTGAAACCTAGTACCCACAATATGTAGCCCTTCACTCCCCCTAGATAACCTAACATGACACTAATTTAGCCTCAATCTGGTGTGCAAAGACAACACAACAAAACACTCGAGTGTGTGACAAATTTGGAGGCTGTCCAGACTCTAGACCACAATTCCTTCGCACTAGATTGTAATTGTTTTCCATTCCTGCATACTTGAGATTCAAAACAAGCCTGCTTTGAGTTACAGTTAGATAGGCACAATGTAGGTTGCACGGAAATGGACACGGGACACGAAACGGGATACGAAACGAAACGGAGAAACGTAATTTTTGAAAAATCTAGGATACGAAACGTTATGGAAACGTTATGTGGTAATTATTTGCTTTTCAATATAATTTCAAAATTCAACCTCCAAAAATTATTTAATATGAAGTAGCTAATCAAGATATCAAAATCAAACAAATTTAATTAAAATTTGAAATTTTAATGACAATTTTTGGATCCAAATTTCACTTTGCATTTTAGGTTAATTAATAATTAGAGCTAGTTGCCAAGAAGAATTCTATTTAGTTTAGTTTTTTAGGTTAATTACTTAATTAACATTTTTTGTGAACTATAATTAATTTTTCTTTTTCTTTTTTTTTGAAAAAATCTAAATTTTTGTCACAAAGTTTTCTAAAAGATTCTTAAAAGTTTCTATAGAGTGTTCATAAAGTTTCCATAGAGTTTCAGAATTTATTGCAAAATAGGAAACTTTTTTAGAGTTTCCGAAACGTTTCCGGAGAGTTTCCGGAGTTTCGGTTTCCAAAACGTTTCCAACACGAAACGCTTGTTTTGTAGGAGTTTCCGTGCATCATAGGGCACAATATTCATGTATGGAATTGTAATCTGTTTCCTAGATGGACCACCGCAAGTAATTATATGCTACTCTGAGGAAATTAGATAGCACACCAATATTTATTTACGTATTACATTAATATCTAGATAGGGAAATTGGTGCATTTGGTCCCAAAAAAACTTGCTTTAGTGCGTTTTTGGCTCAACTTAAAAAAAGGTAGCGTAGTTGGTCCAAAAAATTTGGTGCACGTTTGGTCCATTTGGATGGAATCCGTCCGTTATATTGTTAGTCAAAGTCAACTGTTGAAAAATTGGCTTGCATTTGGTCCATTTGACTTGAAATAAATTGCACAAAAAGTCCTAACATTTAGGTATTATTACAATTAAGTCCTAAAGTTGGAAAAATATATACTTTAGTCCCATATTTAATTAAATTGTATAATTTTACATTTTATTTTTCTATAGATGCTTATTTGGTCCATAATTAATTTTATTGAATTAATTTGATACTGATTAAATAGTTTTTATCAAAAATTTTTAACACAGTAATAGTTATTCATATTAATATAATAACACAATTTTTGAAAATTTTCTTTAACATTGGAGACGAGCATATTTTGATTTTCACCAACAATTAATAATAAATATAATTATTATATACGCATAAAATTTTATTGAATACGAAAAATTAATCAAATAAAAAAATATAAAAAAGAAAATCAAAAATAAAAAAACCTCCCCCACCTCCACCACACACCACCCCAACCCCAAAAAACCACCACTTGGGCGGCTTTGAAACCACCATCACTGCTGGTTGTCTTTCGAAAATTTTCACTAGTATTAGATACGTGTACATTGTCATTTTAAGCAATAGTTAAAGATAAATGTAATTATTGTATCTAAATAAAATTTTATTTGGAATATATTACTGTAAAAAATATATCAAATACAAAGAATTAATCAAAAAAAATAAAAAATTAAATTAAATGTGCGTAATGGATGTGGATAACGGAATTAACTTTGTAAAATGAGAAAAATCTAATAATAAATGCTATGTTTGATAAGCGTAAACGATAAATCCTGAAAGGCTAATATTTTTATAAGCAGTGACTAGTAAGTGGTTATATAATATTAATTGATTTCGTATCTCAAATCATATATTTAAGATAGGAGTTAAGGTGACAAATCAATTACTGTCGACTAACTAACAAATCATCGGTAAATCCGTAAATGGTAATATGCCATTGATTGATTTTCAAAACATGAGTGGAAAGTCTATAAATGTGTGAGTGAAACGTTTATAAAAATTAATAAAGTGTCAAATCAATGAAACCAATAAATGAAAATGACGTTCGAAGAAAATAATTTTATTGACGGATGCCTCAACTTAAAAGCTCCTAAAAGCAAGGCAATGTCATTGCCGAACTGCAAATTTATTTGAATTACCAACTTCTTTTAGTCGGGTTTTACACTTTTAAAAACATAAGTTGTCATAATAGTCTCATATAACTATTGTAGTGTGATTTATCATTTATTCAAATATTGTAATAGCAATTATTGGCATAATATTTATTCAAAAATGCACCTGTGACTTTTAATTTGATGATATGTTAACAAAGATTACTGAAATAAGTATCACTTTTGAACAAGATTTCATTCATCAAATATTAATTACTACAAAAACCTATGAATACATTAATAGATGAATGTTCGAAAAAAAATTATAATTTTTGGATGAAAGCATAAATAAATTAATATATGTATGAATATAAATGGTGGAAGAACGCATTTAATTATTCAATAAAGAATAAAATGTTTGGAGACAATTTGAGTATTTGTCAAAACTCGATTACAATTTCATGAAACAATAATGAAACAAAATAAAAACTTACTGCCTCCAATGAGATAATTCTGTGCAAAATTTATTTTTTAAGTCTTGTTCACATGTAATAGACATTTTTTTTGAATTTTTATATATTTATATTATATAGCACAACTCAATATATGGCATATAACTGGATATACTCACTAGCTAACAGGATTGTTCACATGTTGGATTCCAGTCACATACTAGATTCAAAACCAGCATAGCAAAGCGAAACTCCAACAGTTCGAAAAAAATTTCAGCTACGCCGTTGACCGATGACCCCAAACTTTGACTGGCAGTCAATGTTGTCATTGGAAAATTATACGGACTGCTGAAGTTTCGCTTCCCTATATTGATTCTAAATTTGATCTCGATTTTCCCAAAGGTATCATATATGACTGAAATCGACGGTCAAAACTCCCACTAATGCCATTATAGCACTAGCATGAGCACTTGAACAATACCATACTCCCTAAATGTTTTTAATATAAAAATGGTAGACAACAAGGTTAATCTTTGGTTACTTTTAATGTTTATCCTCACATTACCAGTATAGAAGTCAGTTCGTCATTTATGTGATATCACACGGAACATATATGCTTAGCTCATTAGTTTACTTATCATTTATTGCAGAACAGATCTAAAGATAAGTAAATTGCAGGGGCCTATATCTCCTTTGACATGGAGACCTTCGTCCACATTTATATGACTCGATCTATATAGTTAATTAGTTATGTCATGTTATTTTTATTTTGTCTAAAAATAGTAGTGGAAAATGAAAACCATAACGTTACCTTTGAACACTTTACTTTATTATATAAATAATTTTTTAGGGCAAATAAAATTGAGAGAGCAACAAAACGATGTCCAAGGCATAATCTTCATTTTAATTTCACATATGAGACAATGTTATCTTGACTATGGAAGAAAGAGATCAAAAGACACAAATATAAATTTGTTAGAACCATCCTACAAATGTTGGGCGCATATAGATTGTATTTTTGTCTTTCAAATGTTCACATATTTGAACTTCTGCATTAGTCGATAGTCCATTAAGCAAATAACTTTGTAGGTTGACTATCACATCAATATCATGGTTCTTCGGTTTTACAAGAACTAGTTTCTCTCAGTTTCTTGCATTTTTGAGAAAGAATTTTTCTATTGCCGATGGCATTTCTTCTTGCCTGTAGCCCTTAATTTTGACGAACTTGAGAAATTGTAGTGAAGCATTGCACTCATATAAATCTTTCTTCTCGTGCAAATCCCAATAGACTATTTTGAAATGTATGATCACGAAGCTGCAAAATGATTGAAAAAGCGATTTTAGTTAATTCATTAATGAATAAGAAATTAGAAAAAAACCGGGCGGGGCCCAATGAAAACTAGCTCTCTAGGAAAACGCTACTCTTGACAAACATCGCAATGTCATCTATATATATATATATATACCAGAGTATTTCATCCTATTTTTTAATTTATTTTTTTAATATTTTCCCGCCTAAAACCAAGGCTTTTTTTGTCTTTTTATTTTTTATTTTTTAATATTCCTATTACCAAAATAAAAAAAAAACCCTAAATTTCCTAAAATTCTACACATCCAAATCTTAATAGAGTTTCCACATTTAATGAGATTTCTACCACTTGCTTTACCAATTCTATGCTATCTAAATATTCTCTCTCTCTCTCTCTCTCTCTCTCTCTCTCTCTTTCCATTTTCTAAAAATAAATTTAAATTAAAAAAATAAAATCATTACTTCATTTTATTTGACTCGAGGAGAGCGTTAAAATAAGTATAGTATCAATATATAAATTTTTATTTTTTAAAATTTAACGCAAATATATAAAATTAGTGTCTAACATAAATACAAATTGATATTAACATAGATTAACAAGATAAAAAAATTTTGAATATATATATATATATATATATAATATAAAGGCAGTCTTAATTTTTTCCTATCTGAACACATTATTTTCCCTAATTTTTAGTCACTTTTCTATTCCACATCATCCAATTTTCCCGCATATCAAATCTACCTAATATATGTGTGTGTGTGTATATATAAATATATATATAAAATATAATATCATAAGCCTTTTTTCTTATTAACTTTTCCTACTCAAAAAATTATCCTTATCCGTATTTCCTTATTTGTTTAATGGAATAAGATCTTATTTAATTTAATTTCAGTCTTTCCTTATTCAAGTTATTCAATAATTTTTTTTCTTGGATTATATAACATAATTATGCTACTTACATACGATTTGATAAATCGTACTTAATTATTGTAAGATTGTATATCAATTATAAGAAGGTTCAAATTATTACAATACTAGGATTTTTTTAGTTATAAAGAAGATATTTCTCTTGATAGTATCTTATATCATGACAATCAGCAAGAGCCAAAGAAGTATTTTTATTTAACGAAAATTTATTAAATACACCTTGTGTTTATAGTGTGTTTACAATTTGCCTAACATGTTTTAAGACATTATATTTTATACATCACATTTCATTAAGTCTTAACAAAACACATCCTATGTTGAACAAAAATTGGAAAAAAAATTAAAAAATTACTTATTAAGATGAAATTACTCAATTAAGTGCAATGATTCCATCAAGTATGTTGGTGGGAAATATTTGTTTTCACAAATGTCGTGAGAAATTATAATTGCAATATTTTTTATTTGTTCTTGACTTTATTATTACAATTAATTATGCACATGATGCTTACATTAATTGAGTTGTATTAACTAAATTGGGGCACTCTAGAAAATTAATTTAATGGTCTAATTTTAGTGATAAGTAAATAAATTTTCAATTGCATATTTAATGAATAAATATTAAATAAGTTGACATATAAATAAATACCTAAATTATTTGTTACATAAATTATGCATTTAATAAATAATTGACTATCGACTCATTCAACGATTGAAATTATGCAACTCAATCAGAATTTCTCAATTGTCTCTAGACTATATTAAATATCTATTTAGGATTCTATTTTTTAAATAAATATTAAGAATTCCAACTACTTTAAATTATTTATTTTATATCAATTTTTATTTGTTTAGATTTTATTCAATTTTTTAAGATCATCGAGTAATTTGTCTTTTTTAATATTAATCTATATATTTCAATTTATTTATCTTATCCAAATTAATTTAAATTTGATTATAGCATTAAATATGGTAAAAAATATTATTAAATATCTATGATTTTTTTATCGACTACATTAAGAAACCTATATAATTTAAATTATTTAAAATAAACATCTAAATTGATAAGTCCAAAAAAAAAGATATTAATATGCAGAATATATTAAATTGGTGAGTTTATGCCGCATATGTTAATATATGCATTTACTATGTTTAGAAGGTGTTTATTGAAATAGATGCTATTAACTTTACTCTAAATAAAATGTGATATATTATCATAATTTCTATCACGAATTATCATTCCATATGATGGACGGGTGTAAATACTAGGTAAGAGCACGGTGTAAATTGACAATTAATTATTCCATTAATATTTATCAAAATTATTATCTGTAGGAAAATTATTCTCGTGTAATGTACGGTGTGAAAAATATTAATCTTTTAATGTTATAATATTAATATCAATATGATTTATTAATGTTTTGAACATATCACCCCGTGCAACGCACGGGTAAAAAAAGGCTAGTAAGGACTAAGACGACTGTTTCTTTTTATTATCAAGTGTAATTCCTCCAAGTTCCGTAAATGATAAAACATATCTCAATCGAGTTGCTGCTCTTAATTTGTGAAACTTGTAGGTAGCTAGCCCCTGCAAATTTACTAAAAATTTGAAATATCTCCTCAAAAAGGCTAGTAATTAATATAATAAAAATGGATGGAAAATAAGCTAAAATTAACCTCAACAAAACCTTGAAATTACTTTTTATGTTGGTATTGATTTTCTGAATATATTCCTACAATTCTTTATCACCAAAACCTTGAAATTACTTTTTATGTTTTGTGCCATTATCTTAAGCAAGGATACATGACCATACTCAATCAATTCTAAGCACTCCAAAAGCTCGCATTTTGAAAACACAGCTTCAATACTTCTTGTCGAGCCATTCACATTTTCTACCCTTACGCTTACCAAATGCCTAAAGAAGTTGTTAATGGTTTCTCTTAATTTAAGATTGCAACTTTTGAGTTTCAAAACTTTGACTCGAAAGTTTATAGTTGTCCTGAGTAATCTGATTATCGTGATCAGATGAGTATGTGATGTGTTCTATTACTCAGATTCAACTAGTAACCGTTTACTATTTAATGTGAACTGTGTATGCAAATTACTGTAACCTAGATGTATCTATGTATGTCAGATGCGTCTGGATCGCGAATGCTGAAATTAACAGTAAGCAGTAAAGCAAACAGTAAGAACAAGAATTTTTTAATGTGGAAACTCAATCGGGAAAAACCACGTGCTCGTCGCCTACGAGCAAAACTTACCAACCAAATCCAATCAATTTAAAACTTTACAATAGAAATCAAAACTAACAATTACACATAATTGATTGCAACATCTAAGAAATAAATGAAAGAACTCACTGTTCAATCTTCGTTAGCATGTAATGCGAGCAGACGTCCCGTCTCTCTTCAATGATTCCTTGTAATCGCGTTCCCGTAACGAATCTACACCTCCCGTGTTGATTCCTTCCAGTTGTGGGCAGATCTATTGGTTGGAGGACTCCCTCCCGGAGATTTGAACCAAGATCTTCAATAATCAATGTTGATGTGCATGAATTTGATCAATTGGAGATTGAAAAATTCATGCACGGGGTAGGGAGAAGGACATGTTTCTTGAGTGTATATGGGGCTGATTTTTAATGCTCCAAACGTGTACCTATAATCCTCCCAATTGTGGTGTTTTAATACTACTTGGTTGTCTTGTCATGCAAGTAACCTAGTTGCCTTAAAACACCAACTCCTACAAGAAATAAAATAACTTATTAGTTGTAGAATAAGCAAATAAGGTAAATACAAAATATGGAATAATAATCTTACCTTATCTTGTATCAATACAATATGGAAAGAATCTTACCAAATCATATGATACGTCGAATGTGGACACGGAGGCTACCCTAGGTGTGTGCTAGGGTTTGTGTCCTACTTGAACTCTCACTTATTTAATTAAAATAAGAAATTATCACATGTGCTAACTTAAACCAAGATAAACTAAAAATATAATGTGATAATAAGCTCATAAAAAAAATCATAATTAAATTAATAAAACATAAACTTTAACTAACTTAATTATTCATGTGGAAAAATTAAAATGTCAATTATTAACCTAATTTTGCTAAGGAAAATAAAGCTAACAATCTCCCCCTTTGGCATTTTCTATTTTTCCAAAACACAAGTCTCAATCTTTTGCAAAACAAGAAATGATTGAAGTTTTAAATAAACAAACGTTTACCCATAAAAGCTCACCATCAAGCAATGAGCAAAACCAATCAAATGACAGATGGAATCATGCAAAAAGTGAGCACGAAAGATCACATAACTAAGACGGATCCACCCAAATGTCATAAACTTCAACAAGTAAAAGAGAGAAAGAGTTAGTTTGACTCCCTCAAAAAGAAAGAAGAAAGATATTCTACTCCCCCTTTTAAACAAATAGAAGAGCAAATGGAACTAACTATAAATGATGTCTTGTAACCTGCCATAAAAAGTCATCAACCACAACCAAATATCAAGGGGTCATGCGAAATAGGCAATATTTAGTTACAGACCAAAAGTAAGAAAATAGTCATAACAACAAGTAAAAGTGAACTGAAATGAACAACCAGATAAATTTGGAGCAGAAGTCACTGCCCAGATGTGTCTCAGGTCTTCTGTGTCTTCTTGGGGGCTCCAGATGGATTTGTAGATGACTTTTTTTTCTTCAAAGTCCCGTGAATCTCACTAGGAGTGTACCGAGCCATCAACAGTGCAATCTACTCATTTTGTGATCTCACAATCTCAGTCAACTCCGTAACTCAAGCCTCAAGGCGAGCAATCCTCTCATCAGATGTATCTGGAGGTGACGGAGGACCGGATGTAGCTAGGGGTACATACTTCCCAAGGATCAACTTCTTTGCCTTAACATATCCATAAGTCTCAGGAGTGGTCCAAATGTCCTCGGGACGAGTCATAACTCCATTTTCAAGAAGATAAGATGAAATAACCCATGGATGGCAGAGATGACCTCTAGTACTCTTGCGGGGTCCACTACCCGTCACTTGCTCGATAATATTGCCCCAAATATGACTCACCACATCAATGTTCTGTCTAGTCCCAAGCAAGTAAGGTACTAAAGCATGCAATCTAGTCAAGCTAGTAGCATGAACCGTCTGATCAACATTCTTCTTAACAAACCGAAGCCACACTTTATATTTCAGTGTCAAATGAGAAGCTGCAATCTTACCTTTAACAAACTTAGTTGCACCATTGGTCAATTCATGTGCAATGGCACTCTCTGTAGCCTCAAAGGAATCAACATCATCAACACAATCGGGTTTCAAACCCAACCAACTCCTCAAGTCATCGGCCGAGAAGCGAACCAATGTGTCTCTCGCATACAATTTCCAAGAAAATATGCATGTCTTACTTTGGCAATCAATAGGGATGTTAGCATAAAATTCCCTAACCAAAGTCTCATTGACTTTCCCCTCACATGCAAATAAACCCTCTAACCCAAAGTGAGCAACAATAGAACCAACTGCAATATCATCACAGTGTCTAAACTGATAGATAGGAATACGATACTCAGAATGAAATGATCTTGCAATCATAAATTTATGAAAATCAATATAAGCACCAGATGACAAAAAACGATGACAAAGAAGAACGAAATCACCTCTAGCAGCTTGTAGGCTATCCCTAATGAAGGTGGGTGGATCTCCAGTAGTGGGATCAGGGACAGCAGATATATTAACATCATGTAGGAATTTTGTGGTCTTGAGAGAATCCCAATCTTTCTCTTTCCCTTCCGAGCAATTTCGTGTTCAACGACAAACTCATCACCGCTAGTTTCTTCAGATTTGCCTTCGTCATTCAAATTCTTTTCATCTTCAAATTCTGATCCAGATTTCTGCTGCGGATGCATTTGGTTGATCATCAACCGGTTTAGATTCATCTGAGTCATCTCCATCAGTTTCTTCTTCTATCTCAACATCATTATCAGTACTTGTTTCAACCGGAATATCCAAAACAACATTTTCAACAACATGAAAGTCAGGGCCACAATCTTTAATCACATTGTCAACCATACTATCAATCTCCACATTCTTCTCTAAACTAGAAAAATTCAAGTTCTCCCTCTCAACAAAATCATCATCAATCTCCTCAATAATCACCTTAGAAGGTGTTAAACAACTTGATACATTAGCATTAGAGGAAGTACCAATATCATCAATACTAGTGGAAACATTACCAACACTAGTTTTTCCCAAATCAACAAGTATATTAGATACTTCATCCACACCAAACAATCTAGATGCAAGCTCAACAATATCTTTATGATTTCCCAAAGTTTCAAGTAAATTTCTTCCAAAATCTTTAGAGATAAAGAGAATTTTGGAGACATTACCACTAGAAGAAATTGGAGCACCCAAGTGTAATGGAGTGATAGCATCAACTGGAGGAGACGAGAGGAGGTGGGAGCCGACAGTGAAGACGGCGGTGGTGGAGGTGGCCGTCGGTGGCGCGGCCGAGATTGCCGCTTGACTCGAGGCTTCTTGAGCGGCTCGGGCCACCGTAGCCGGTGGCTCGGCTATGGTGGCTAGACCCGGTGGTGGTTTTCAAACATGGCGGTGAAAATGGTGGAAAAGAAGAGATACTAGATTTCTTGAATTTTCTTGGTGAAGTTCTCAACTTCTTCCCTAAATCAAGTCTCTTGGAAATGGATTGCTTCTTATTCATGTCAATTTCTAGTGGGTCTTTGTGATTTGGGAGCTTGGTGAAGATGGGTATGGAGTTTTGGAGAGTTGGAGAAGAAGATGAATAGTAGAGATAGAGGTTATGCGTGTGTTAGTGTGTGTTTGTGGAGTTTTATGTGTGTATCATGGTGAAGGAGTGGGTTTTTACCAATTTGACTCAAATACCAAGAATCACTCACCTTTTAGAATTCCATGCAGATGAAAATTTCAGATCTACTCAAATAAGGAATCCATGTACGCGCTAAATTTTGTTTCTATTCAAATTGTAGTTCGTTAGTTTGGGAAAAAATTAAAGAATTAAGGAAACAAAAAGTTACCAAAATTGGGCTCACAACTAACTGACTTTTCCTGCAAGACACTCGCACATAAGCCCACAATGTACTGTCTTTAGACAAAAATTAACGAAAATTAAAAAAAATTACAAAATTTAGATCTAAATGCATCTAGTACCTCCAGATTTAAACTGGGTAATCGCTTTGATTTCAACGCTGATGATACATCGCAAAGTGTACAATCCACCACGCATAAATACAAGTCAATTACGGTGTGTGTAAATCAAACAACCGTTGGTCAATCATACATCACCATCGAATACCTTATGGTTGCACTGACTTATTGGCTTTTAACTGTAGCGCACTAGCAGACTGTAGCGCACTAGCAGACCGTTCAAAATCTGTTAAAGTGTGAATTCTCAAGTCTAGCTTTGCCGACTTTTTCAATAAAATGAAATTGTCTTTTGGAGGTGGAAATAGTTACGGTCAATCCCCAGAAGTCATCTTTCTTACTTTTCCCCCTTTTTCTTTCAATTTTAGCTCATTTTTTTCTCATAATAAATTTTTTTTGAAAGAGAGATATGGACTTGGCTTGGATTTCCAACCTTCGTTTCCATGACCCCTGCCATTGGACAATCAAACCACGTACAATGCTAAAAGCAAGATTTTGAACGTAGATCTACATTCAGATATAGAGCCTCAATCAGAAATAAAACCTTATAGCATTGACGGTAGTGACTTATTCCATTGGATTGTCCGACTGAAGTGCTATCAGATTAAGTTGAAGGCATGTTAACTGTCGTATGCCAGATACATCTGCCTCAATATCAACTTCCAGCACTCATATTCATCCTGCAGTAACCAGATAGTTTACAATTAGTGATACTCACATGAATAGGAAAAACTATCTAAATGCATGCATGAAATTTAAAACAAATGCGAAAAGGAAAATTAGACAATTGATGTAAATTGTTTTGTTGTTTTCCCTTTTTTTAAATAAACAAAATGTATGGCCTATTCAGGTGGTAGGAAAACCCCAATTTATTTCCTAAGGTTTTCAAATTTGGCAGTGTCGGGGACCTTACTGAATAAATCTGCAAGTTGTAGATTAGTCTGTATGTGCTCCAGATTGATAATCTTTTGTTCCACCAATTCCCTAATGAAGTGGTGTCTGATATCGATGTGCTTTGTTCTGGAGTGTTGTACTGGGTTTTTCAAAATGTTGATAGCACTGGTGTTGTCACAGAACATAGTGGCTTGATCGACCGAGATCCCGTAGCCATCTAACATCTGTTTCATCCAAAGGAGTTGAATGCAGCAATTCCCAGCAGCAATATATTCTACTTCGGCTGTGGATAGGGATATGAAATTTTGCTTTCTACTTAGCTAGGCCACCAAATTGTTTCCAATATAGAAACAGCCACCAGATGTGCTTTTCCGGTCATCAATATTACCAGCCCAATAGGCATCCGAGTAACCTGGAAGATGAGCAGTAGTGTCTCGAGCATAACAAATACCACAGTTATATGTACCACTTACATACCTGATGATCCTCTTGACTGCTACCAGATGCGACTCCTTGGGTTCGCTTGATATCTACGCATACACCTACGCTGAAGGATATGTTTAGCCTGCTGGCAGTGAGATATAGTAGACTGCCAACCATACTTCTGTAGAAGGATACGTCAACCTCTTTGTCAGTTCATCCTTAGATAGTTTCAGCGTGGTTGCCATGGGAGTTCTTATGGGCTTTAAGTCTTGAAGCCTGAACTTCTTCACCACGTTCTTGACTTATTTTTTTGTGAGATGAAGATGTCAGATGCATCCTGCTTCACCTGCAAACCAAAAAAGAAAGTCAGTTCACCAACCATACTTATTTCAAATTCTCTTTTCATAACATTCACAAATTCATATTTTGAACTGTGAAGTAGAGCTAAATACGATATCATCCATATATATTTGAGCTACAATTAGCCCAGAATTTAAATGCTTAATAAAAAGAGTTTTATCAGTTCCTCTCTTTTTATATCCTTTGCTGAGCAAAAAAGATATGAGCCTCTCATACCAAGCACTAGGAGCTTGCTTCAGACCATATAGAGTGTTCTTGAGCCTATACATATAATCTGGATAGAATGGATCTTCAAACCCGTGTGGCTGTTCCACATAAGCTTCTTCGTTCAATACACCATTCATGAAGGCCTTTTTAACGTCCATCTGGTACAATTTGAAGTTGATGTAGTATGAGACAGCTAACAACAACCTGATGGATTCAAGATGAGCTACGGGAGCAAATGTCTCCTTAAAGTCTAAACCTTCAATTTGTGTATAACCTTGTACGACTAGCCTAACTTTGTTTCGCATAATAATGCCAGATTCATCTGACTTGTTTTTGAAGATCCATTTCGTGCCTATTATATTCTCTTCTTTCTGACATGGGACCAACTCCCAAACGTCATTTCTCGTGAATTGGTTCAACTCTTCTTGCATGGCTTGAACCCAATTCTCATCTTTTAATGCTTCTTTCACATTCTTCGGTTCAATTTGTGAGAGATAGCACATGTTTCCCAAGTACAAACACATGTTGTCTAGTTCAGCAGCGAACTTTCTTTGAGTTACCATCCTTTCAGAAGGGTCTGTGAGGATATTGTCCAAAGGATGTGCCTTTTTGACTCTCGACGATGGTTTTTTTGTAGTTCTAGACTACTGTTTTGGTTCTGCAGTGCTAGATGTGTTTGGTTCTGATCGTTCGGTGTTAGATTCATCTGCCTGCGATCCTTCTGTGGTGCTTTGCATTTCTGCTGGACACTGATTTTCTGCTTGTTTATCAAATTCAACCAGCTATTCTATCTGATCTTGTGGAAATTTCAGTGGGTCAAATTCAACTGCCTGCAAATGAGAATGTCCATCGTTAGCCTTATAAACCTTTACATTAACAGACTCAACAACAGTTTGAGTTCTAAGATTAAAGACTCGATATACCCTATTATTCTCTGAATAGTCTAAAAACACACCATCATCAGATTTTGAGTCAAATTTTCCTAGATGTTCCCGATCTTTCAAGATGAGATATTGACTCCCAAATACATAAAAGTAGTCAATCATAGGTTTTCTACATTTCCAAATTTCATAGGGGGTTTGTTTAGTGCCAGTTTTAAGGACGACTCTATTGATGATATAGCAAGCAGTGTTAATGGCATCAGCCCAAAAACGAGTGGGCATTTGTTTGCTGTTTAGCATAACGCGGGCCATCTCTTGTAAGGTCCTATTATTTCTTTCCACAACTCTATTTTATTGTGGAGTTTTTTGTGCGGAAAACTCTTGACTCATCCCATATTGGGAACAAAAGTCAGCAAAGTCAGAGTTTTCAAATTCTCTTCCATGATTGCTTCTAATTCTCTTGATTCTTACATGTTCATCATACTTTTCGTTTCTCAATTTCTGAAATAAAATGGAGAAACTATCAAAGGCATCAGATTTTTCGCGAATCAATATGACCTAGGTGTATCTAGAAAAGTCATCGACGCAAACATAAATGTATCTCTTACCTCCAATACTTTCTTTTTGAATGGGACCCATCAAATCCATATGGATGAGTTCGAGTATATGAGAAGAGACAAGTGACTTACCTGGTTTGTTTTGGCTTCGAATTTGCTTACCCTTTAGGCAATTATCACAAACTCCCTCTGGAATAGTCTTCGGATTGGGTAGTCCTTTGACCACTTGGGTTTTTGCCAACTTTACGATATCATGGTAGTTTAAGTGGCCCAACCGATGATGCCACAGTTCTTCGGCTTGGACAACAATCGAATTACGGAACAACATGATCAGATAGAATAGCTGGTTGAATTCCTGTTACAACTCAACACCTTGCAATAGTTTTTAGAAAATATAACAAGAAGATTTTCATCACACAACTGTCCTACACTAATCAAATTTGATTTAAAACCAGTCACAAATAGTACATTAGTTAATGTAGGTAAACTTTCAATATTGATGATACCCGATCCAACAATCTTACCCTTTTGGCCATCACCAAAAGTGACAACACCTGTTTCTCCTTTCACAAAACTTGATAGTAATGAGAGGTCACCTGTCATGTGCCTAGAACAACCACTATCTAAGTACCAAGTGTTAGGAATCAAGGCACTAAAAGACAATTGTACCATATATGCATTTGCCCTCGTCTTCCTAGAACGATAATGTCTGGGAGGGCCCTAATTAGCTATAGGTCGTCTCTTATGAGTATTAATAAGGTTCAAATACTCATGGCAAATAAAAACATCATGTCCAAGTTTGGAACAAAAATTATACGTTACCGGTGCAGCAGATGCATCCCTCCTGTCCAGATGAGACTGGGTTTGTCTGTTTACCTGATTCTGGACAGGGGCCCTAACATTCTGAACTGGAGGCCTGACATTCTGAACTAGAGCAGTTTCTGCAATACGAATAGAACGTACGCCAGATGCATCCTGTAGGCGGCTGGAAGTCGCAGATACGTCTAGATGAGGTCCACTTGAAAGGTCGGGTTTTGTGCCCGTTTCCTCCACAAACATAGGGACTGCAGCTGGACCATTACTTTTTCCTTCATAGCCTAGGCCACTTTTGCTGCCGGCGGGCCTTCCATAACTCAGAATTTCATCAAGGCAGGCTGTTCCAAGTACCAAATCCTTGATTTTTTCATGTGCTTTAGCAAGTTCATGACTTAATCTGCTTATTTCAGCTTTTTCAGGATTTTCAGGTGCAGATGCATCTGGTTCATCCTCTCTGTTGGATTCGATTGCTATCTACAACAGATGGATCATCTCTTCTGCTTTCTGGAGCTGTCTTTTCATATCTTCAACTGTTATGCCAGATTCATTTGGGGTGGTACGTATAGGAGACAAGGTTATAGAATCAATACCAGATGAATGTAAAACAGTGAGGGTGGTTACCTGATTATCAGACGAGTTTTCGTCAGAATCGGATCCAGATGCGTCTGACTGAACATCACTCCACGTGATGTTCATAGCCTTCTTGTCTTTCTTTTTCAGCTTGTAAACACACTCAGAGGCGATATGTCCATAACCTTCGCATTCTCTGTATTGAATGCGGTTTTTACCTTTCCCTTCAAAAGAATTTGAAGAATTTGAATTCTTCTTTGTATTGAAGTTGCTCTTTCTTTTAGATTGTTGTTGGCGCTGATTTTTCCTTTAAGATTTTGGGTTCTTACCCTATTGCTGACCTTTGAGAAATCTCTTGAATTATTTTATGAGGAGATTGGTGTTTTCATTCTTATTAGAATCTCTAGATGCATCTGGCTCTTCGCTGTTAGCCTTAAATATAATTCCAGATTTCTTATAATTTTTACGTCGGCCCAGATGCATCTCAAAGGCCATAACATTACCAACAAGTTCATCAACTCTCATAGATGAGAGATCCTTACTTTCTTCAATTGTGGTTACCTTTGCTTCAAAGCGATCAGGTAGAGATCGGAGTATTTTCTTGACAATCCGTACCTCGGTGAATCTTTGACCGAGGGATTCGGCTGAATTTGTGAGGTCACTTAACCTTGCATAAAAGCTTATAACGTCCTCATTCTCATCCATAATAAGAACTTCAATTTCATGAGTAATCATCTGCAATCTAGATAATTTAACTGTAGTGGTGCCTTCATTAGCAATCTTCAGGGCATCCCACGCTTCCTTGGCAGTCCTCAACGAGGAAATCAGCTTGAATTGATCTGCATCCACCTACGAAATAATAGCATTAAGAGCATTAGAATTAAAAGAAGCAACAATGCATTCTGTATCAGTATAAGTGCTCCTAGGTTTAGTGGTGACCACATCATCAACAGTGACAGTGGGTGCAGTGTATCCATCAAGAGTGGTAGTCCAACAGCGCTCATCAATGGATTGAATAAAAATTTCCATCCTAATTTTCCAATAGGGATAGTTAGATCCATTGAGAATATGGAGTCTAAGAGTATTCGGCGACTCCATTTAGACAACTAGATCTCACTTTGTAAATGTGAACTCGCTCTGATACCAATTGAAAGTTTATAGTTGTCTAAGTAATCTGATTATCGTAATTAGATGAGTCTGTGATGTGTTCTATTACTCAGATTCAACTAGTAACCGTTTACTGTTTAATGTGAACTGCGTCTGCAAATTACTGTAACATAGATGCGTCTACGTATGCCAGATGGGTCTGGATCGCGAATGCGGAAATTAACAGTAACCAGTAAAGGAAATAGTAAGAACACAGAATTTTTAACGTGGAAACCCAATCCGGAAAAACCACGTGCTCGTCGCTTACGAGCAAAACCTACCAACCAAATCCAATCAGTTTAAAACTTTACAATGGAAATCAAAAGCAACAATTACACATAATTGATTGCAACATCTAAGAAATAAATGAAAGAACTCCGTGTTCGATCTTCGTTAGCATGTAATGCGAGCAGACGTCCCGTCTCTTTTCAATGATTCCTTGTAACCGCGTTCCCGCAACGAATTTACACCTCCCGTATTGATTCCTTCCAGTTGTGAGCAGATCTATTGGTTGGAGGACTCCCCCCAGAGATTTGAACTAGATCTTCAATAATCAAGGTTGGTGTGCATGAATTTAATCAATTGGAGATTGAGAAATCCATGTACGGGGTAGGGAGAAAGACACGTTTCTTGAGTGTATATGGGGCCGATTTTTAATGCTCCAAATGTGTACCTACAATTCTCCCAAGTGTGGTGTTTTAATACTACTTGGTTGTCTTGTCATGCAAGTAACCTAGTTGCCTTAAAACACCAACTCCTATAAGGAATAAAATAACTTATTATTTGTAAGATAAGCAAATAAGGTAAATACAAAATATGAAATAATAATCTTACCTTATCTTTTATCAATACAACATGGAAAGAATCTTACTATATCATATGATACATCGAATGTGGACACGGAGGCCACGCTAAGCGTGTGCTAGGGTTTGTGTCCTACTTGGACTCTCACTTATTTAATTAAAATAAGGAATTATCACATGTGCTAACTTAAACCAAGATAAATTAAAAATATAATGTAATAATAAGTCCATAAAAATTCATAATTAAATTAATTAAACTTAAATTTTAACTAACTTAATTATTCATGTGGAAAAATAAAAATACCAATTATTAACCTAATTTTCCTACACTAACAGACTCTACTTTCAGCAACAGTAGGAAATCTAGAAATGATTGGGAGTGAAGGAAAATTTATCTTTTGCCGAAGAGAAGTCCGGTTGTAGCTCGCTAACCCAGAGACCGTGTACGTGCGATCTACCTAGTGAGAAACTTCTGGTCACATTTTATCATCAAACATTTATTCAGGTTATGGACTTTTTGTACCTTATTTTTGACAAGTATTCATAATTTCCTATGGACTTTCTGTACCTTATTATTATTTTTTTTATAAGGGAGAATTTATTTAATTTCATTAAAGTTACAAGGTTTTTCCCTATTCGTCTTTACCAAACTTGAGAACAATCAACTCATTTCTCTTCAGATTGTGAACATTTTCTTGCATTATTTTTTTCTCTTAGGGTGTGTTTGATTCATACTTTTTTTTTCCAGAAAAACTCATTTTTTAGCTTTTTTTCCACCCGTGGCTGTTTGATTGCACTTTTTTTTCCTGGAAAAGGTTTTTCAACTTTTTCTCGATTTTCGTTATTTTCCTTATTTTCAAGGAAAACATTTTCCTTGGGGGGAGGTGGTTTTTGTTTTCCGGGGAAAGTTTGGCCCTTTTTTTCAATTTTTTTAATGGACAATTTACTTTAACTATAAAGATAAGAAAAGTGATCAAATTTCATGGGAAAAAACACAAAAATAAAGAAAATAACATCATTTTCCAACTTTCAAATTAATCCAATCAAACACCTACAACTACTATTTTCCCTGGAAAACCTTTTCCCGGAATTCATTTACCCGGAAAACATTTTCCTTCAAACTATTTTCTGGGTTTGCAATCAAACACACCCTTAGAGCACCGGACTCCGTCTACGGATACCAATTAAGACCATTCATTTGCACATATAGGATCACATAATTCACTTAATTGTGACCTCTCATGTACATATAAATGAATAGTTTTTATTTTCCATGAGTATGTACTAGGTCTTTAGTACTTTAAAGAGTACAATAAATTTTTTCTCCATTATTTATCCCAAGCAAAATATAAGGCAGCAAAATGAATGATCCTTTATTAAGAAAAATAAATAAATATAAATGATTCTAATTAGCAATCTAGAGAAATTAATGTATGGATATTCAATCTCCTATATATACATATACATTTCTTATTAATAGGCATTTAATTAACTGATATTAATTAATTTTTCATCATAGTTGTCATCTTGAAAACAAGATTTGAATGATAAACCAATCAATCAATTAATTAAATTACATTCTCTAAAAGTATTACAGTTCATAAATTACATTGCTCATGTTACAATCATCAAACAAATTAACTGTCAATATAATAAACTCAAATATAGTAAGGCAATTAAAGCAACCTTAAATCTAATATAATTTGTATCCTCATTAATTAATTAAAATATTCGAACAAATTCAATACAAATTGCGATAATCTCATGTTTACATCAACGTAACGTATAGGCCAAAAGGGGCCAAAAGGAGGAAAAGGAAAAGTAGATAGAAAGTTCGATCAATAAAATATATATATATATATATATATATATATATATATATATATATATATAAAAGATGAAAATCTTAGATTTAGTCCAAAGTAAATGAGAAAAAATAACAACATAGGTACATATATTTAATGGACCAACAAAACATATCAACAAGTGTTAATTACACGATATAAAAAAAATCAATTCGTTGAAAATGCCAAATGAGAATTTTACTGTCAAGAAGAATTGAAGTTGAATTTGTCTGTCATTGTGATACTAATCTTATACTAGATCGCAACATATATATCATCCAATGGAGAGTTACCTCAAAAGTACTATATGACATCCTCTGGCACTCTTTGAGTAGGATATGAAAATGATAACAAAACGAGATTAAAGATAGTTCACAATTTTTTATTTTTTATTTTTTTAATGGAGCGCTTGAGAGAGAAGGTTAGGGTGTTTTGTTTTTGTTTTTGTTTTTGTTTTTTTATATCTAACGGCTAAGAGAGAAGACTATGGTAGAGATACGAACAGTACTATATATGAGAGCGATATAACATTTCAAAGAGGAACTTAGTCAATAAAATGGTAGGTAAAATAAACAGCACAATATATGAGATTTATAGAAATATTGAGGAATGAAATCGTGCATTAGAGCTTGAATCTTTTACAAACCTAATTTTGTTAATGAAATAGTAAGATTTTTGCAAAATGGCAGTCGCATTTCTCATGTGAAATTAGTAAGATAGGACATCAAAGATTAAGAGTTTAAGAGAAATGCACTTTTAAGGCTGAACTAGAAGTTCTCTACAAACCAAACTTTTCTAGCTAGGACCACTTCACTTCCACACCAATTTAGATGGTAAAAATATGCCTGGTTTTGTTCAAGTACCCACAATGGGTACATACCCACGCCATGTGGCACCCTGTGGTGGCGCCACATCACCCATCCATTTTTTTTTTTTTTTTTAATATCTACGTTAGGTGAGATGAATAATACATAACTTGCCCCTAATGGTGGGAGGCCTCACCTGAGCCCCACAAATTTTTTTCCTCGACTGTGGGTCAGTGGGTACCAGATCAACACTAAACATATGTCATCGGCGAAAGTTCTATCTTTCCATAGAAATCATGTTTATAGCTTGTATCTTGTGCATGAATCATATAAAGGATACCTTATTGCATGCTCAAAACACTTTCCAACGGATCGGAGGGTAATACCTCTAAAGCAACGAAACTACGAAAGTAGAACAGAAAATGTAATGGCTAGTATAAATTAAACAGTATATGCCAACACTTAGGCCTTGTTCTATCCAGGATAAATTTTATCCCACACTCTTCTCTCTCCTCTTTTCAACCACATACACACATTTTACACGGAATACCGTGCGAATAACTTTTATCCCCAATCAAACAACCCCTTAGTGAAGTCAATACTCTAGTCATGCATTTACTGTTGATTACCTAAAAAGATTTTTCTCACTATCTAAACAAAAAGAAAACAGTGCTCATGAGCATTAATTAAGTGCAATTTGGCTCTGGCACCCACTGTGGGTACCTTACAGTACCCACAGTCGGGGAAAAAAATTATGGAGGTCGGGTGAGACCCCCTGCCATCAAGGGATAGTTATGTATTATTCATCTAACTTAACTTAGATACCAAAATTTTTAAAAAATAAAAAATTTTTCTATTTACGTGGCGCCACCAGGTGGCGCCACGTAGGCGTGGGAATTGGCTTCTGTTCCCCACTGTGGGGAACTGTTCCCCACTGTGGGGAACAGTGGGGAACAGAGCCAATCCGTAATTAAGTGTGGATATACATCAAATCTAGTGTAGAGCCAGGGCAAAGGATATCGCCCAAATTTTATTTTATTTTTTTATTTTTATAAAAAAATTTCATTTTTTTATTTTTATTATTATTATTTTTTTTAACCTTGTTGAATTTTAAGCATGACTGTGCAAATCATGTTAGTCACGTTGTACAAGAAGAAAATATGTCACGGTACATTGATAGGATACAAAATTCCAAACGTCGAGGGATCAAATTGCCCAAGCATTGGCCCAATTGAGCGAAGTATTGCGATTATTTTAGCAAAGAATTGGGACGAATATTGAGGAGCAAAGTCACTAGGGGTTTCTTTTCTACGGTGAAGGATGGCTTTTTAATGAGCTCAATTTACTTGAACGACAATGAGAATTAACGACCTTCAAATATGATATGTAGTGCTTACCTTAATCAACATGTTATGAAATTCGAGGTTAAGGCCGTGTGATAAATGAAATTTATTTACGTAATTATATCACTAAACCTATTAGTTTGCCTGACCATTAATTGTTAAATTTATATTTGCCTTAATTTGCCTTCGTTTTCAGTTAAAAATCGAAATTTGAAGAAAAGGATGAATTGTATACTAAAAGGGACTAAATCAAAGTTTAAAAGACCTACTAGGAGGGACTGGAGTAGATTGAAACTAAATAAATAAAATAAAATAAAAATAATTTTGGGCTAAATTGAAGAAATTAGAAGTTTAAGGATTTAATTAAACTAGATTGGAAGTAGAGGACCACAGCTGCAATTATACTGTGAGGACCAAAATGAACAAAATCAAACTCTGGATCAAATAACCCATGCGGTAACATCAGCAAAAGCCATGTGGATAGCATAACTTGTCAAAGTAACCAGATTATATAACCATACGATCACTGGAATTTCAATCATGCGATCGCACAATTGTTGTGGCAACAAGAACATTTTCTTTTTTCTAGGTTTTGTCAAATTAAAATATAATTCTTACTGAATGGAAGGATAGAATTTTCATTTAATCCTCAACAGTACTTATTTTGCAAGAAAACTTGAAAATAGGTCTTAATTTGTCTAAAATTTTTAAATAGGTTATCATTCTGCAACGACCTTAAACTTCGGGTCCTAATTACTCCAACTACCCAGATTAAAATTTAGAACATTATTGAACCATCAAGAGTAGCGTGATGATCAAAACCTCTCATACTAGTAGGGGGTCCAAGGTTTGAACTCTGTAAATATTATAATAATATTATATTTATAACCTATATAGTATTTATGGTTTATACACTCTTACGTAGTGGTTTATTTATTCCGTTTGTTTCCATTATTTCATTGTCATATGATGATTATGAAGCCCTAGAATGCTCCACCAGATTCATTCTCCACGAGCTCCAAGTCAAGATTAAAATGAATTATATTTTAATTGATTTAATAATATATTCTGATATAATATTTTTAATTTGCAAAGTACCATTAAAAAAAAAAAAAAGAGCATAACCACGATTAATAGTATAACCACTCCCACCCACCAACTGATATATGTCAATAAAATATCCTGTCATGTCCATCTACATTCCTTTAACATAAGCAAGGATTGGAGACTGAAATGACGCATTATACATTATATAAAAAAGTTAGTGTTTTAAAATGCATAACTCGTGATAAAACATGAACTTTAGAATTTGAGTTTAAGTAGGTATAAGTATATATTGTAGAAATAAAATTGTTAACGAGACTTCAAACGGCAATGTCAACTTCAAGTTTAAGCGTCATTTAAATGAGATCGAAACAAACTTTTCCAAAAAAAAAAAAAATGATTGAACTGTCTGGAGCAGAGATGGCAAGATGCCAAGATTGTAGCACCATCATGCGGTTAATGTCACAAACAAACCAAGCTCGATATATGTACAATCAAGTGATATTACACATTCTTGTTGTACAACTAGCACTATCATAGATGATAATTACAGTACTGCCAACTAACGAAATTGAAAATAACATAATTTCAATATTTTCCCACCTAATACCTTACCAAATCATTATACTTTATATATTATATTCCTCAACCCATAATATGTTATGAAAATGATTTGCCATCTTTCACCATATTTCTTATATTACAAGCCAAGCAAAATTTCAAGCCTCTCAAATTAAGTTCAAACCATATAATGATGAAATAGTTGAATTCCACTAATGACGAGTTTAATTAGTCTCATTTTTTCTTATTAAAATACCTACCCTTTGCGACAAATTTACCTAAAATATAGACTGAGTCATTAATTTCGTAAATGATATATTTTTATTTAATAGTTCACATCTCATATGAACTTATCAATAAAACATGTACAAAATACTCTTATTCATATTCACTAAATAAGAATGAATAACTAAATAAAAGTATCCATTATTTCTACCAGGTAACTTTGAAATAAGACGTTAGCAATGGAGAAGGAAAATGACCTGTAGACGACCAATATAATAGATGATATGACTAAACCAATATAATATCAATTTCTTTTTCTTTAAGACAAATTTCAAGATTATTAGTCTTTCTTCTACCCGTAGTAGTATTCATGTATTTTATCCCATCCATTCATACTCGCAATGATACAAAACCTTCTCAATTAACAAACCAAAGTTGATGGAAACGAGAGAGGCCATTCCAAAGGCCTACAAACCGATGAAGCCCCTGCTGTCTTCTTCTCCCTCGGCCGCCCTCCCCGTAAAAACCCGTGTCTCGTCTTATCTCTTTGCCTTATTAGCCTTCATCTTCCTCGTCACCGTCCTCTACGGTGAAGATTTCAATTGCATCTTTGGCGAGTTTGATTCCGATCAACATAGTCATCAACACACCATTTCAACCAGTAAGTGACTTTGAAGTTTAAACACAGACATATTTGATACGTTAGACTGCATGGAGATATAAGCTAATAGCCTAATTAATATTCAGTCGAGTCTATGTCTATCTGTAGTTCGTGTAATGATATTCAGTGATTATCCATCATTCGTCACGTAACGCTAATTTATTTGTTTATCTTAAATACTATACTGAACATGACATTTAAGATGATAAATCAATTATTGTCAACAAACTGTTTCATCACTGATTATCAAGGAGAGTAGCGAGTATCTTTATTCAATTCATAATTATATGTGGTGTAATGGCTAAGCATGGGCCTTTTGTTGATTTGTTTGGTGTTAGAGAAGAATGGAGAAAAGTTGGCTTTCGCCATTGGAGAGACTAAGAGGGGCTGCGATGTTTTCAATGGAAGATGGGTGCGGGACGAGGCGGCTCGACCGCTTTACGAGGAGTGGGAGTGTCCGTACATTCAGCCCCAGTTGACATGTCAAGAACATGGCCGGCCGGACAAGGAGTACCAGCATTGGAGATGGCAACCATATGGATGTTCTCTTCCAAGGTATGTAATACAAAGAATAATGAATTTATCATGCCTTAGTTCAAATTCTTTTTGTAAGAATTAGCATTTTTTACGGTGCAGTAAAGTCAAATCTAGCCTCACATTTCTCGTTATAATTCACAAATTTTATGATGAATTTAGTTTCTAGCAAAATAAAAATTTATCCGACTAATATTAACCTCCGTGTCCGCTGTTGTATTTCTAAATTCTCCATTCATTTTCCTACTTACGTCCAAAACCTTAATAATCCCAATTAGATTGTCATGGACGATTATGTGAACATTAACAAAAGTATGCTATGTTGTTGATCCTTGTACACTTTTTAGCCGCGTTTCTTTATATATGCACACATATACGTTTCTCCACTTTTCTTGTTTTATTGTACATTCATCTCCCAAAATCCATCAACATCGGCCTCTCTCTCATCCATCCAATGAGGAAAAACATATGCCAAATAATTTTTGGTTTTCTAAACTCACAAATTTAATTGGCATTTCCATAGTCATTTATTGATTGAGGATTCTAAAATATACAAATGTATATGTTTTCAAATTTTCAAATATTTTTATTAATTGACTTGTATAAAATATTTGGTCTTATTCTTCCATTTCCTGCTTTCTAAATGAAGTTTGTAATGAAATTTCAATGGAGCCTAATTCAATTGCAACTCCTAGATATTTGTCATTTGAGACATATCCATTTTCCAAATGATAAGCATCTCGCATATGCTTCTATATTCTTAGATAGATGCTTATTTTTTTTTATTGATATACGTTTGTTGTATTAGGTGCTTATATATTTAGAAGTGGAATATTTTCTACTCGACTAACTAACATAGCATAGGTATTGAAATCTATAAACCTCAATGCTTGAATTAACCCATTATATTGTTGCCAATAATAAACCTTATTAATTATAATTAAAATCTCTATTTAATGATTTATTCATTTATTTTGACAATAACAAATTAATTGAATGATGACCGACGATTTTAATTTTATTTCACCATTTAATCACAAAAATTGGAAATTGAGTTGAATCAATTCGCAATATAACTATTAAAACACTAGATTTAGAGATCAATTTAAGGATGGTTTAATTGTTGGTCGGTGTTATTTATTATTTTAAAAATTGAAATTGTTATTGTTAATGTGATAAAAATTACAAAATTTTGGTTGATTTTCAATTTATAAACATATATATAGATAAAAGAACCTAATAAGAATTATTTTATTTAATTTTCTTTAATAATAATCAATAAGAAGAAACTTATTATATATAAGACCCATGAGCTATAGAATTGTCCCAACCCACGAGTTCTATGGGTTGGCAAAGAGGCGGCCGGTTCAGACTTTAGACCCTCTAGTTGATCCACGAAGTAATTTTTTCTCACATTGAATTTTTTCTTTAGCAAATGGTGAATAAGATAACGGTGAGACACTTCATTGTAGACTTCTAATTTATGACTTCAAATATTTTTTCGTTTTCAAATTTTCAAATATTTTTGCCTATATTAAACTTTTTAATTTTAAAAATATAATTATATTCGTGGTTAATATGAGTGGATAAATACCTGCCCGAATCCGTCCCAAAAAAAATTGCTAGTTACAAAATTAAAATTCATCTTTGGGCTCTAAATTATATCTTGAACATATAATCATGAAAAAATGATCTTCCAACCAAACAAAATAAGTGATGCTAAATATAATTCACACTTTTTAGAGTAGATTTTTGAATGTAAAATCCATATTTCGTTGAACAGTGTTATCTGAAAGTGGTTCAGATTTCCGTTTAAGGAAAAATAAATAAATAAACAAATAAAAATTTGAAAATTTGAAAAACAATTGGTTGAAAGTTGTGAATAATCTAAATTAAACTTGAAAAACGGAAATGTGATAAAATATAGACCAAACAAACTCTGGCATTAAAATAAAGTAAAATTACATTATTCTGCACATGTTAGATCAACCACTGCCAATCTGCCACTAATTGTTAGTCAATAACTAGGGACCATGTTAATTATAATAATACCAACTTATTAATTAGTCATGTTGTACTTATTGTGACACCAATATAATTAGCACATGAATCATTCTCTTCTTTGATTCTTGCATTAGTTGGCCATACAACACCTTTAAGTTTCAAAATCGATTTTACTAACACTATATCAATATCAACACAAAATAATAATAATAATAATAATAATAATAATAATAATAATAAAAAATTAAAAAACACACTATATCAATATTAACACGCTATACACTTCCGATCCCCTACCTACGTGTGACGTGTGAGTATGTTAATATGCATACACTATAATATGATAGTTTTCGAGTGGTCCAAATTAGAGTGTTTGGCACGCTAATGAAAGGTGGCCTTTACTGTATTCTAAAAAAAATTAAAAGATACGTATAAAGCGCATTAAAGAGCTAATCCCCGATAATAAACTTTTGACCTTAAATATGCAAAAGCTTAAAAAAAAAGAACTTTAAAAAGTCTAGCAAAGACTTTTAGGGCATATTATCATACTCATAAAAATATATTATTTCTCATACTTTTTAAAATTTAAATTTGATCAAGCAAATTATATCCATATATCTCGTAAGGTCCATTTATATTATTAAATCTCCACCATCCAACTCAACTGATTTTCTCTCTTCCTACTCATAAAAATTTATTATAATTTATATGCTAACACCTTTAAACGCATATATATATATATATATATATATATATATATATATATATTTAAAAGGTCTAGCAAAGGCTCTTAAACGCAAAATGCGCGAGACTTCCCTTGTCATTACCCGCATCAAGTGCGCGTGATTAAAAGATCCAAATTTAGACCCGTCAGTTCATGTATTTAGAAATGTAGGCGATGCCCAAATTTGAATTGAGCAATCGGCTAGTTCATTTTTTTATAAATTACATAATACTCTTGTACACTTCCGATCCGATGTCAATATGATGCTTGGTGCCAATTATGTCCGAATGGTGCCAACATGCCCCCACCATTAGGAGGTAGGTGGGTGTATGAATACGTATCAACGATCCAGTTATAGTTGGCACCATAAGATATCAACTATATTAGCGAGTTATCGGTAGTTTAGTCTTGTAATGCATTACAAAAAATACCCATTGCATGACCAAAAGCACACAATGGCCCTATAATGATGTTGTATGAATAGAGTCCCTAATGGATTATAAATAATATGCAGTGAATATTAAGCATTTTAAAAGGAAAAAATGTATATACTGAGCGAGCGACCGCCCAAGTTCACACCGAGCGATGATCACATAGTTGAACAATTGGTCATTGCAGCCAAATTGGGAAACTGGTCATCACCCTGCTTTGTACTAATTTTTATATTGAATGATCGCATAGAAGTAAGAGCAAAATTGATATGGGTATATCAATTGAGGGCTAAAATCCAAATTTGGAGGCTATTCTCCAACTTCGATGTTAAATTTGGCCCCAAATTTAGAGAATAGTCCTTTCCAACTAAGCACACAAATTTTTCTTTTGTCAAATAACATAATGCCATGTGAATATATATATATATATATATATATATATATATATATATATATCTTTTCAACCCTTAGTGATTAATTTATTTCTTATTTGTTATTTTTTGGAAATTAATTTAGTTAAAAAATAATTAGAAGTAATTACTAAATGGTTGATAAACAATCTAGAGTAATTGATCAATAAATAAATTTTTTGGAATTAATTTTAAATTTAATGATTAAAGGGTTTTTCTTTTTTAAAGTTACCTAATTATCAAACCAATTAACAGTTAATGACCAACGGCTCTTGTGACTAATTATTTTCAACAGATTATTACCGGCCTTTGTTTTCCTTCTTTGAGAGATATTGATGACTAATTGTTAACAACACAATTATTCTAAAAAAATAAAAATAAAAAATCACACAATTCAAATGTTGACGACTTGTGAACGCACGAATTTGTAGGACAAATTTGGCACGGGCTCCTGGAATTTTATACCATTGGAAATTCTCAAACAATTTTGAAGCATGAGGCTAACGAATTTTAAAGGTCGATTTGTTCATGCTATGACTTTTTTACTTTTTCCTCTCTTTTTCACTACACATCCTCTATTCTCTTTTCAATCCACCTAATCATCTTCTCTCTATCTCTCTCCTCCACATCACACCTTAACATCCACTACTATTGGAGATGCCCTAAGTTAAACGGCATGCCAATAGTGTTATGTGACGAATCCACAAAAGAATAATGCATATAAGTGTCCAACAAAAATAATGTATAGAAGTGTCTAGTCTTGTTTCGCTCCCAGCACTGGGCAAATTAACTGCACACAACCTCACTTGGGGCGTGGGGACATTCAAGGGGGGCTGTGAGTGGATTTCTCACGCTGGGAATATATCAGTAAGGATACAAGTGTCTAAAATCAATAAATAATTCAAGGTGCTATAATTTGGTACTTTCATGCAATTAATTTGAAGGGCGAAAATGCTTATACCCAAATTTTCTCCCTAGTTTTTCCTCCTAAGCATTATTTGAGAATGACTTTTTCCCCTAGTTTTTTCCCTCCATTATCAATGTCGTTTGTTTTTACATTATTTGAGAATGACTTTTTCCCCCCACTTTTTTCCCTCCATTATCAATGTCGTTTGTTTTACAATCTTCACAGTTTCAATGCCACACTAATGCTTGAAACCCTCCGAGGAAAGAGAATGTTGTTCGTTGGAGATTCTCTAAATCGAGGCCAGTATGTTTCAATGATATGTCTTCTTCATAGAGTCATCCCCGAGCATGCCAAATCCATGGAAACTAATGGTTCTCTAACTGTGTTCACAGCAAAGGTGACATCCACCACTTCGTTTGATTCTAGACCTGTTTGCATTACACACTCTCACTCTTTCTTGATATCTATAGGATTACAATGCTACAATAGAATTCTACTGGGCACCATTTCTTCTAGAATCAAACTCAGACGACGCAATTGTTCATAGAGTAACTCAGCGTCTCGTCCGCAAAGGTTCCATAAATAAGCATGGCAAACACTGGAAAGGAGCTGATATAATCGTCTTCAACACTTATCTTTGGTGGATGTCTGGCCTTAGATTCAAGATTCTGTAAGATTAAAGATCCTCAATCCCAAACACACACTAGTCGCTATTCATCCCCTTGAATTTAAGTTCTTGAAATAGTTCTTTTCATACAGACAAGGATCTTTCAATGATGAAGACAAAGACATAGTAACACTACCAACGGATGACGCTTATCGCATGGCAATGAAGAGCATGCTGAGATGGGTCCACAAGAACATGGATCCCAACAAAACCAGAGTCTTCTTTACCAGTATGTCACCTTCACATGAAAAGTAAGTACAACAAAACATGTATTTATGGTACACTAACCTTAGCAGACGAAAAAATATTTGACCATCCATTTCTGCAGGAGCTATGAGTGGGGTGGTGATGCAAACGGCAACTGTTACAATGAAACAATCCCAATAGAAGATCCAGAATACTGGGGATCAGATAGTCGGAAAAGCATAATGCGAGTGATCAGTGAAGTGTTCAGCAAGTCGAGGGTTCCCATTACCTTTCTGAACATCACACAGCTTTCGAGTTACAGAAAAGATGCACATACTGCTATTTATAAGAAACAATGGAGTCCGTTGACACCAGAGCAGTTGGCGAACCCTGTGAGCTATGCTGATTGCGTGCACTGGTGTTTACCTGGGCTCCAAGATACCTGGAACGAGCTTCTATTCGCCCAGCTTTTCTATCCATAAACTGCAAAGACTAAAGATTCTTGAAATCACACAAGGTTCACAAGAGAACTGAGGACCGAAAATTCTTTTCATTTCATGCCAATCCTGTAAGTTTATATTTTTTGTAACTAGTCATCACCATGGACACAAGGCTGGTAAATGAACAGAACATTGAACAAAAACACCAACAAGAAGACCATATCAATAAATAGAAAACTTCACAATGTTGTAACAGAAAACAAAATGCAAAATCTATGTTCACTGGGTAAGTTTTTGTCTGTACAAAAAGGGAGTTATTGCTTGAAAGAACATCAAACTCTAAACTACAATGACAATATTTCATCCAAACCTAAAACCTTGGATATCTTTTAGCATAGAAGACAAGGGAAACTAGCAAGACAAAACATACTCCCCTGTCAACTACTGTTCTTATGTTCACTGAAAAGGAAAATGAAAAAAAGAAAGAAGAAAGCTTCATTTCGACCAAACAAGGAAGAGGGTTGAACTTTGTGCATCATCTTCAACACATCAGTGTTAAGTTGGGATCTAGATCGAGAAACAAGTCGTCCAACGTGAAATTAGAGTCCTGATGTCTGACAGGTTCCAAGAAATCAAAACTATAATCGAGGTCCAAAGGTGCCTTCTTAAAATGGGGAAAACTGCCAACCAACTTATCTTCCGCATTATTCAACTGATATCCAGAGTCCGGCTGCCCCAAATTGCTAAAGGCCTGCAGGCCCACTTCATCATTAGATGATCCCACCCCATTGTGAGGACCTGTATTATGAGGATCATAATCTAAAGCTGCCAGTAAATCGTCTGCATCAAACATCTCCTCAAATGAAAAATTCTCCAATTGAGGTTGTCCTGTCTCAGACACCATGTTGTTAAAACGAGATGGCTCGTCCTTCATACCAACTGAACCAACTCGACTCTCGTTTGATGTGTCCTTTAAAGGTTCTTCATTTATCTCCTCTTTCACATTGCACAATGGCCAATCAAACAAAACAGACCTACTCTCACCCGTCTTCAAAGCATCGGTATTTTTCATTGTGACATCATCAGGAAGGCAAACCTCGGAGTGAGTTGACTCCACAGATTCAGACACAGAAGTAGTTGGCATTGAAGGCACGTCTTTGTCTTTGTCTTCTATTGAACAGTAACCTGGAAAATTAAGCCGAGCATGATTTCCATACATGGCCCTAGCAGCTTCATCATAAGCACAAGCCGCTTCAACTGCATTACTAAATGTACCTAACCACAGCCTACTTCCACCATGTGGCTCCCTAATTTCAGCAACCCATTTACCCCATGTTCTCTGCCTAACACCTCTGTATTTGCATCGAGCATTCTCAGGGACCTCCTTTACCCTTCATACATCCCTTTTTCGATCCCTTTGCAGGAGCTCTATGCCTACGCTTATTTTCAGAGTCTTGAAATTCGAGTTTATTATTGTAAGCCTTCCACATTGCAAGTGTTTCTGCTACACTTTTGGTTCCATCCTTTCTTTTTCTTGACTTCCTCTTTCTTGAAGAATCCAATGATGGATTAGAAGCTTGATTGGGCGCTGCCATATGAGTTTTTTCTGCAAAAATAACAAATTTTTAGCTCTTTCCCCAAATACACAACCAGACTACACAAGCAAAACAAGACAAGCTTAATGGGAACTGAGATTCAGTTTAAGAATCGAAACTGAAAACTAGGATCTGTGCCTCAATCTTTCAATAGAAACACATTAATTAAGAAAATTATCTTAAATTTATTAAGTTATTCAGACCTAGCATCGAATTTCGAAAAACTCTGCAACTAGAACAAATAAGTTTCTAAAGAGACCACGTGAAAATCAAATCACAGATTAATTCTACAATCCATTCTCCGGTTATCATTAATCAAATCCAATCCAATCCAATCCAATCCAAGCACAAGAACCCTAATCAACAGATATTAACAAGAACACAAATCCTAGCGACGAAAAAGGGAACTACACGAAACAGGCCATGGGAATCACGCGAACATGCAGATAAAAGTTATAAAAGGGCTTAAATCAACATACCTTTAACAACTTCCGTTACGATGCAACTATTCAAATTGATTATTGATATCCACTCCCTCTGGGCTTCAACAAAAATTCAGTTCCTTTCGCAGTATCTCGGTTTTACCCTGTTAACCGTTCGGTTTAATTACTTGCGTCTGTTTTTCTGTAAGTCGAAACTTGTTTGTAATTTTGCGGGATAAATTCTTCCAATTTTTTTTTTTTTTTTTTGAAGAATCTTCGAGTTTTTTGTTGAATGTATACTGATATACAAGAGAGAAATCGAGAAATCTGCGTTGATGAGTTTTGCAGAGTATTTATAGCCTTCTCTAGCGATATCCTAATGATATTATTATGCCGAAAATATCTCGAGGATTCCTATTTTCAAAAGTATTTGATGATGACATGGCTTTCAGAGCACCGGGGCATCCCACGTGTCAATTTATCTTCTGATCCGAACGCCCGTCGTTGGGCTTCGGTTACAAATAAAATTCGAGGCAATTGTGGTAAATCTAAAATTTAAAATTATTTCATAAAATCTATTCAAAAAAAAATTATTTCATAAAATGCTTCTCCTCTAAAATTATTTTATCTAGCCAGTATTGTCCCATAGGATGCAAGGGTTGATTAAAATAATTTATTTACATAAATCAATATTATTCCCTTAATCCTATAAAAATATGCTTAGTTACTGCTTTTATTTTTCTTACGAAGATAGTCATCTTTTCTTCTAAATTATTAGTCTTTTTATATGCTCTTATTTAATGTAAATTATTGTTCACAAAATAAAATTATTAGAATATAATAATTAGTGGAATAAAAGGTATTTTAGAAAAAATATCCTTAACTTTTATTTTTCCAATAACATTAATTGATATTTTCTTAAACTGTGTGAAAAATCAACAAGCCTATCTTTGTGGGATGGAGGGAGTAATACAAAAAACCACGGAGCATATAAAATATTATAGATTTCAATAATTGTTTACAAATTTTGATTCGAACAATTGTCTTGTAAGAAACAAATTTCATATTAGTTATCCTAATTAATGATTTTAGGTAATAACAAAATAATTGTAATTGACTTTTTCATATTCAATTGTGTTTTACTTTTTTATTTTTTTATATAAGAAAAGATTTATAATTACACTGTTGAATGAGATCTCTATGCTAATTAGTATAATATATTAAATTATTCACATTTTCCTATTCACGCTTTTCTATCAATCGTTCAATCAGTGATTTTATGCATGTTCAATTTATGCTAATTAGTACAGTTAGTAAAATAGGCTAAGAATATTAACCCTAAATCATGATCCACACATCCATCTTTTTACCTTTTATATTAACAATCGTAATTAATACGTGTCATCTTCTAAATACTTTCCTTTTACAGTGTATGTATTTTCCAAAAATTTCTCCTAAAGACTTTCTTTTTACAGTGTACACAGTTTCCAAATATCACTCTTTTTCACTTTTAATTTTTGTTTACAGCATTCAAGAGCCACGTTTGCACTGCTCTTCATCTTTTATTAATAGTTAGAATATATAGATATTTCCTAATTAAATCCTAACTCTAATCATAATTTTGGTTAGGGTGGTTCTAGCTCACAACTAGAATCAGAACCACCTCTAAGCACTGGTGGTGGTGATCGTAGTGGGGCGAAGACAACGGTGATAATAATAGAGTTGTTTAAACTATTTTGTAAAGTGAATTGTTGATAAGTATTTTTAAAAATGTTTTAGAGTCCAAAGTAAATTTGAAAATAGTTTACTTCTTTTAGCAGTCCATAAAGCCAGTAACATCAAGGTTCTGTTCTGACATCACTTCCTATAAAAATACTCTAGTTTAGTTTTGAAATTGTAAATATACAGTTGTTTCATGTGATGGCAGCGCGAACGCTAGAATTTGAACTATGCGATTGCATGATTTCACATGTTTAACCAATTTATTGCACGCAAAGGTAAATTTCTAATTTTGCCACTTAAAAAAAAAAAAAAAAAAAAAAAAAAGAGAACACCACAAACGAAGGTTTAAAAAACGACATGGGTTCTAAAAAATTGACAAAGTATGCTCAGTGTTGAAAGTGACAAATCATATGACGCCTCTACGACCATTGCTGTCCAGCTTGCTTCTTCATTCTTCTTTCTTTCCTTTTTTTTTTTTTTTTTTTTTTTTGGGATAGAGTCTGAAATTATCGAGCTAGCCTTGCCCATTTACATCCCATCTACAAAGATTTTTTAAGATGTTTTAAGTAAAAATAATATTTTTCTTTTCCCAAAGACCGCTTATCAATAATGAATCACGCCACATGTGCACAAGAAATTTGGGGAACTATTGTTACAAGCTCTCACTTTTGAGGTTGTCCAAGCAGTAACTTAGGCGTTGCACTATCAAAGAAGGCCCCTGCAGAGATAAAATGTTTTCCTAAACTCGTGAGGCGAATCCAACCGGGACACTATAACACCTCGTCTTAATCTTAAAGCACTTCGACCAATCATTAATGCCAACTTACCTATTTATTTGACAACATTTATAATTGATGTGATAAGAATACAAGTAACACGCAAACGTTAGACCTTGCATCAATCAGTCAATCATTTTGAAGCAATATAGCATTCCAAGGGAGTTTTTGACAACACGTAACTATCGCTGTCTCAGAAAAGATTAGCAAACAAATAGAAGTCTCTTTTTCCTTTTTTGGGGGTGGGAGATGGGATTTTCACTTGGACTCTATCAATACCCGCTCACAATCTACTATATGGAACTCTCTAGCTCTTTACACTCTGACACTCACTGATATCTTTCCTTATAGTTGGTCTTTCATAATGTCTCGATTAAAACTACCACTTTATTTGACTCTCACATTCTCTTGTCCAAGATATATACACTATTTGTGTAATATATGTAGGTTTCACAAAATACATGGATATAATTGGTTTGAGCAAATTCAAATTTGAAAGAGAATATATTAAAATGAGATAAATTGAGAAGTATAATATGCATTCAGTGAAAGAGCAAAAACCAAGGGCACACAAACGATTGCTGACTTTCATCCACGAAGGTCGGGATACTCAATTATCATCTCAGAGAAAATAAACATTTACATCTCCTAAGAGACATTCACATCTCCAAAATCCAACTCCATCGTCGACTTTGACATATATATATCATGGATTAGGTTGCCTCTTGTCAGTCGATTCATACAAGTTTTGCTAATAGAAACTTGAATACTTGATGGATTATGCTAGTCGAATGTCCAATTAAAAATTAAAAATAACATATTATAATTCTCAAATAAGAATATGAAGAAGAATTTGTAAATACCAATGACGTGTAAATGGCTATATTTTCAGTATTGACATCTAATTTTAATTGTATTATAAGAATTGATGTAATGCTTATATTAATTCAGGTGGTTGTATTTACAAAGTATGCATTACCTCATATTAAATGGCATTTAGATGATCCAAAGGAATCATAGATTTAATATTTAAGCGATATACTCCCTTCCTCCCACAGAGATAGGTTTGTAATCATTTTTGCAAGGATTAAGAAAGCTCAATTAATAACGTCAGAAAAGAAAAATTTATGAGTATTTTTCTAATATGTCCTTTAAATTTATTAATTATTCCACTTTAGTAAATTTGTTTTGTTAATAACAACACACATTCATTCAAAATAAATAAATAAATAACAACACACATTAAATAGGGTGTATAAGAAACTAATATTTCAACTACAATTTATAAGAAAAGTGGACTATATTTATAGGACATACGAATATACCACATCACGTATTAAAAAACATTTTATTGGATATAAATATGCCACATCACGTATTAAAATATTAACTAAATTTAACAAAAAATTGACATATAAATAAAAAAATTCTTTTAACATTTATTTATATTAAGACATTCATTGTAAATGTAAATTCATATTTAATTAATTTATGACCTCAACATCTTAGCTTTAATAAATTCATCACTGTGGATCCTCTAATTTCTAAGCACAAGTAATCCATACTCACGTGAGCGCGACCACGGTTACTTCAAAGATGAGTCGCCCTGTTAGCATACTCATCAAAATGAGTTTTAATATATTTTTTTCAAATTTCAGATTTGATCAAACAAATCACATTCATATATCTTTTTCCTCATTAAATCTCCACCATCCAACTCCACTTATTCTCTCTCTTCCTACTCATAAAAATACATTAAAATTCATCCGCTAACACCCTCGTTGACACCATTTGTTTGTCCACTGACATTCTGGAATAGAAGATCCACTTTGTTTGCCCATTATCCATTTATCCTACAGGATAAGGTGGGACCAAATGTGCCATGGAGCGCGTGCATGGTAGCAACGTGTCGATTTGCTGCAAGTTAAAGGCTCTACCACGTGTATACCCTTTTCAAGATGCACGTATCAACACGCAAATCTAATCTAGTGACAAGAGTTAAGAACTACCTAACGTGCCAAAATTAGGACACACTTGATGGTTTTGAAATCATACGATTTTCGTTGCGAAAATTTAGATCATGTTTAGAATCACCAAAGTGAGATAAAACTTCAGTAATTTAAAAAATTTTTCAACGATACTGTTTGCTCAAAATTAAAATTTTTGACCAAAAATTTTAACTTTAAACAAATAACATCGCGGGAAAATTTTCCAGATCGCTGGAGCATCGCATTGCAGTATTGACTCTAGATTTGGTCTCACTTTTCTGAACAAAAATCACATGGGACGGAAAAGCCATCAGGTATAAGTTATGACGCTCGATAGTTCTTGAACTTTTCTATCTAATAAATTTTTGTGTTTGGATAATTCTTTTTTCTTCTTCCTTTTTATTTTTAATTAAAAAACTAACTTTTTAGTGGTGGAAAACCACATTATATGTGAATATTAGTGATGCGAATAATAACTCGATCTGATATAAGATATCTCGGTGATATTAATCTTTAATTTGAATTTGTATTAATAAATTTTAAATTAAAAAAGTCAAAACGATATGTACATATATAATTAAAAACTATTGTGTCAATCATTCAAAAAAAAAAAAACAACTATTGCCTCAAAAAAATAATAATAATAATAATAATAACAACCGGCTATAGTCAATAAGCTAACATATAATTATGTAGATTATAGATATTGTCAAGAGCAATGTGGTCTAATGGTATATTGTTAGTGAATTTTTCATATCCTTAGTTAAAGATTCAATACCACTCCTTTACACTCACATTGGAGCTTCTCTAAGAGGCTCTTTAAAGATAAAATACTCTTTATTTTAGAGAGTAAAGGGAAATTTATTTTAGAGAGTAAAAGGAAATTGGCGCATTTGATCCAAAAAAAAATTGTTTAAGTGCGTTTTTAGTCCGATTTTCAAAAAGGTAGCGCATTTCATCCAGAAAAAAACGTTTTTGAGCGTTTGGCCCAAATTGATGGAATTTATCTACTTTTATCGTTAATTACTTCAAATTTTACTATTTCTCCCTTCTCCCCAAGGGTATTTTCATTATTTAACTTAGAAAAAATTACACAAATGATTCTAAGCTTTGAGGGTTATTATAATCAGGTCCTAAAATTTGAAATATGTATAAATTTGTCAAAATTTTAATTAAATTGCATAATTTTACTTTTTATATATATTTATTTGGTCCATCATTAATTGTATCCAATTAATTTGATACTAATTATATAATTTTAATAAAAAATTTTCAATAAAATAGCATTTGCTCGTATTAATATCAGAAATTTTCAAAATATTCTCTATAATAATATTCACACATATTTTGGTTTTAAACAATAATTAATAACAAATATAGCTATTGTATCCCCATAAAAATTTTTTAGTACGAGTATATCACTATAAAAATTATACTTAAGATAGAAAATAATAAAATAAATATCTCATAAAAAAGCTCTCATACACGTCCCCCCCCCCCCCCCAAAAAAAAACCCTTTGGTGCGAAAATGGTCCAATTGGATGATTTTTGTCCATTTTGTCAATTATTATGGTGCAAAATGGTCCAATTGGTTCAAATATTGATATTTTGTCCTCTTCCCAATCAACAAATTTGTCACACCCTTAAAAAAATAATGGGATTTTATGCAAATGGTCCACAAAAAGTTTGTTTGGTGTGTTTTAGTTCAAACTAAGAAAAGGTAGTTACATTAGTCTAAAATTTCATTAAATTGGATAATTTTACCATTTATCTTTTTATATCTATTTATTTGGTCCATAATTAATTTTATCAGATTAATTTGATACTAATTAAATAATTTTTAATTTTCAACACAATAGTATTTGTTCGTATTAGAGCTTGTTCTTTTGGTTATAATTTTATATGCACGTAATTCCGTATAACTCTACATTCATTTTCAACACACACATTTTTTAATACAATTTTAACCACACATTGTATAAGGAATTGCATGCATGTCAAGTTTATCACCAATCAGACATACCCTTAATATCATAACTTTCGAAGATGTTCTTTAGCATTGGAGATATGCACATTTTGATTTTTAACCAACAGTTAATAATAAATATAATTATTGTACTTGAGTAAAATTTTCTTAGGAATATAGATCACTATAAAAAATATATCGAATGCAAAGAAATAATAAAATAGAATTAAAGAATTAAAGAATTAAAAATTGAAAAAACTCCCTTCCCACTTACCCTACCCACCCACCCACCCTCCACCCCATCAGAGAACCACCAGCTTTGGCTATTTACCATGGTTTTCGAAAACCACAAGACCAAATCTAGTGATGTTCAAACACCACCAACTGCTGTGGCTTTCGACTACCATCAGCGCTGGTGGTTTACTACTAATTCATTTCTTTGACCCCACTAATTAACCCTAATTGGAGTACTACTAATTTAGTATTGAGGGTTTTCTTTTTACACGAGAGGATAGGGGCAATAGATCTGTGTCCTTTCGTTCGAATTGTTGTGGGGAATTTGGGGATGAAGTTTGGTGGCTCGTCGAATTTGCAATCATGTTATTGTAAATATAAGCTTCGTGGGTTCACTCACTATTCAAATTTGCATTTGCTTGTGCAAGAGAGTGATGTGATTGAGAGCAGGAATCATGCTTGTTTCAACTTGACCAAGCCAGAGCTGGACAAATTTGTGGAGAAATCTAGTTTCAATGGTAAATTTCTTTGTTTAGCAAAAAACTAGTAACTACCCGAAGCTAGTGGTTCTTTGGTGGGGGTGGGCGGGAGGGGAGGGGAGGGTTTTTTAATTTTTAATTTTATTTTATTATTTCTTTGCATTCAGTATATTTTTTTACAGTGATATATTTCTAATAAAATTTTATGTAAGTACAATAATTAAATGTATTATTAATTCTTGATTAAAATCAAAATATGCAGGTCTCTAATGCTAAAGAAAATCTTCGAAAATTATGATATTAATACGAGCAAATGCTATATTATGTTGAAATTTTTTATAAAAATTATTTAATTAGTATCAAATTAGTTCGATAAAATTAATTATGGACCAAATAAATATACATAAAAAGATAAAAGGTAAAATTATACAATTTAATTAAAATTTTGGACTAATCTAACTACCTTTTTTTATTTCGGACTAAAAAGGAACAAAACAAACTTTTTTTGGACTATTTGTGCCAAAATTCCATTATTTTTTTATGGTGTAACAAATTTTCCCCTTGGGAAGAGGACAAAATATTAATATTTGAACTAACTAAACTATTTTTGCACCAAAGTAATCAACAGAATGGACGAAGATCATCCTATTGGATCATTTTTGCACCAAAGTCTTTTTTAGACCATTTGTGCGACCTTTTTATTTATTTATTTTGGACTAAAAACACACTCAACCAACTTTTTTGGGCCATTTACGCTAGTTTTTCTATTTCAAATTATGTGATCCCACAATAATAAATAAATCAATCAATGAGAAATCAAGGAGTGTGTGCCCAATGATATAAGATCTTTGGATTACATTTGTTTGAAAATTATTTTCGATGACTAATTACATATCATGCATAATTTATTTTATTTTGAAAATCAAACAAGCACTATATCTTAATATATATAATAGTAAAAGTGGTATTTTGATTCAAAATGTCTCTTTTCCCACCTTTTTTCCTGCCTATTATTTTTTTAATTTTATTTTTCCATTTTTTCATGTTGCCGTCTCTTTACTGAATTAATGAATTTAAATAATAATTAGATAATGATAATTATGTATTAAATGATAATGATAATTATAATTAATGAATTTAAATGCTTATAAAATTCTCCATTTTGTTTTAGACAAATTGCCTCAATGTTAATTAATGAATTACCAGATAATGATAAGATCAAAATACTCAAATGCACTCTAGCATTTTTTATTTTTTTATTTTCACAATATCGTGTATATATTGAGATTAAGCATAAGTTGTTTATCTTTCAAAATTGCTTACTTGACGAACACTGATCCAACATTAAATAATTGATTACCACTTGACGATAAGATTAAAAAAAAAAAACTCAAATGTATTCTCGCCTTTCCCCCATATTATTATTATTATTATTATTATTATTATTGTTATTATTATTATTATTATTATTATTATTAGGAGAAGTTGTTATCTCTGAAAAATTACTTACTTGATAAGCACTTGTCCGAATTATTAATTAAATAAATCAATCACCAGTTGGTCATAAGATTAAAAATTCAAAGTCAATCATAATGTTAGCTAATAAATTGAAACCGGTTTGAATTCAAATTACTTACTTTTCTTATATTATTGACTGTTTACAAAAAAGGAAAAAATGCAAAGTTTTTTAATAATTAATTATTTTCCTAAGAGTATTTGTTATAATCTTTATTTTAGTACCCTAGGCGGAAGAACGAAAATTGTTATAATCATCATTTCAGTGTTCCTAATTGTATCAACGTCAAGATTTGAAGGAAAGCACCTTGGACTTGGGTTTGGGCTAGAAAGCCATTGGTGGTACAAAGTGAAACCAACTCAAAGATTGAAGAAAATTAAAGACAGTTGATTGAAAATAATGAATTAAAATAAATGTCAAATAATATATGGTCATCTTAATACAATTCTATTATGATAATGATTCCTAATCGAAGCAAATAATTACTGACTATGATAAATAATAATTTTCTATTTTTTGTTATTTTTTCTTTGTTGTCAAATAATTAAACTAAAAAATTAATTAGGTTGATATTTTTTTTAGATTGACTGTATATCAAATAAAATTTAATAATATATGGTCGTGCTATTCCAAATCGATTGTGATAATGATTCTCGATTGAAGCAAATGATTTCTGGTTGTGAAAATAATAAAGAATTTTCTATTCTTGTTTATTTTTTCTTTATTATTAAGTAATTAAATAAATTATTGTGACTGCCATTTATTTTTCAATCATTTGTATGGATAATATTAATCTTATACATACATACATACATACATACATACATACATACATACATACATACATACATATATATATATATATATATATATATATATATATATATAATAGTGAAGGTGTGAAGGTGGTTGACTGGTCAAGCTCATCTTTCTTGTATGTTCTTTTTTTGGTTAAATAAAAAAATATATTATTATATCACCCGATATATACATTTTAAACAGGTGGGGGTTTCTGTGATAAGATAAATCAGTAGAAAACTATGCAAATAAAAGATACATAAAAAATAGTTACGATAAGGCATGTAAAGCAACAGTTATTATCTCAAGATACAACAACACACAATCCATCAGAAAGTAAACTATCTCATTTTTACTTTATTGTTTATCCTTTTGATTTGTTAATGTAGCAGAACACTTCAACTTTTTAATAACTATCTCATTTTCTGATTTGATATAAGTTAATTACTATTGTTAGCTTATTTTTAAGCTAATGTGTTGTCATTTCTATTTTTTTATGCATGATAAATTGTTGTTTAATTAGATTTTATTTAATAAATGTTTATCATGCTAAATTGGATTGTTTATCACATGTCGCATGTCCTAGAACTTGTGATCGAATTATTTTACCGTGTGATTTATTGTCACTTGGAGTTGTGGTCCCAAAAGGACTCCATATAGAAATACACGTCCAAGAGGACTTTGCTTGGGCTCCAAGTTTGTCCAAGTTTAATGTACCTTATTGCCGTATCTATTATTATCCTACAACTAATAGTGATTATTTTATTCTATGTATACTAGTGTTATCACTGAATAGAACTACTTGTTGAGCAAGTTAATAATTCTATAAAATACTAGACTAAAGGGGAGCTATAGACACATGAACTAGAGGTAAAAAGGATAGGACCAAGGCCTATACAAGTGAATTTCATTGCACACATTTGGAGCCTATTTTTGTCCCCCATAAAACTTAGAGAAACGTGTCAAGCTCCTTCCCTTGTGCATGGATTTTTCAATGTCCAATTGATCAATCCCATGTACACTAACCTTGATTCTTGAAAATCTTGGTTCAAATTTCAGGGAAGAGTCCATCAACTAATAGAAGAGCCCACAACGAGTAGAGATCAATATGGGAGGTACAGATCTATTGCGGGATCGCGGTTTACAAAGAGCTGCTGATGAGAGATGAGATGTGTACTCAAATTACATGTTAAGAACGAAGAACATGAAGTTTTTCTATTATTTTTTTAGATGTTTGTTAATTTATACGTAAATTACCCTGCAGTTTCTTTGTAAAAGATTTAATCTCTTTGATTTTAATGGAATGGTTTTTGCTTGTAAGCGACGAGCACGTGGTTTTTCACCTTGCGGGGTTTTCCACATTAATTTTGATGTTTTGTCTCTTAATTTTTGTTTTACATTTTCTGCCGCTTTATCCAGACGCATCTGACGCTATTTAAAGTTCCAAAATTAATCTGGCTAACATTAACTTACAAACTGTCTGAGTATAAAACTGTAACACAACGCTAGATGCATCTAGGCAGCAAAACACGGTCCATTTGCATCTAAATCACTTTATTCAGATTGTTTAGATAATTTAAAATTTTCAAATATCAATCATGGCTCCTTTGAAACTGCTTGTGCCGATAGAAATGACTGCAAATCAGCATGGCTTTCATAGTATGGGTTGTAAGGAAGTGGTGCATCACTTATCCCAAATGGAACAACAAACCCATGTTTAATCACAGTTAGTTGTATGTCGCAATACGAAAGTTACAAGTCGTGTTGGCTTGAAGATACTTACATGTGACGATAGTAGAAATTTTACTAACGCCACTCTTAAAATGTTGTTTTCAAGGAAGTATTTCAAAATTTATAATATTTTTCCAAATACCGTGTTCGTATAATATATAATTACCCATTTCTCTTCTATTAAGAATTTTAGTCCGATGTTTATTAATGTTATCTAAAAATTCCGTGCAATGCACGGGTGCAATACTAGTTAGATATAAGTAAAATGATTTGTTCTTACTTTTAAGCATGATGGGCCAATTAGATTTTCTTAATTATAAGTGGATAAAAAAAATTTTATTTTTGACCAATCTCACTTATTAGCAAAATAAATTAATCTTTATTTCTTTTTTCTTTCTTTTTTTTATAACTAAACTGTCAATTATTTCAACATTAAGACAGCTAAAGGTACAAATCTTGATTGTAAAATTACTCAAAACTTATCATGGGCGCAAACAGCCACCATCACCATTCATAAGAAAGACTTCAAATGAATAAATCAGCTTCATATCTTCACCATCGATGTATTAACTATGGCCTCCCGGTCGTTAAAGGAATCTTTCATGCAAAAAGAAGATGTGTAGCTAAAAGATCTCATTCCGTACAAATGACATCAAGTAACTTTTTACCTTCTTCTCTCAACGCCACATTCTCCATCTTAACCCGGCGGCGCATGGCGGGACTTGTTTTTCTAGCAGCTGCACATCTTTATTTCTTGTCAGTGTATGTTCTATTAATTTAGAAAGGTTTTTTTTCTATAATATAGTAATAATATTCTTCAATGGTGGTTATTTTACGTGTTCATTTTCACAATAAAAGAGATTAATTCCCAAAACCCCCCTCCCCGCCTGCCCTGCCCCGCCCGAAAAAGAAGAGGAAAAAAAGTCATCTACTTCAAGTACTACATGAAGTGAAGTTTTGTCCAATTCAAATTTGTAAATTAGGAGTTGTATGTCGTACAGGTTAGTCAAACGTATCTGGATTGTGTTAAGTTAAAATGCGGTTTGCCTACAATGAGCTCAAACCAGATGTATCTGGTTTATATTACGATTGGTGCCTAGATATATCTAGCACTGAGAATGCATATAGAAATTTAAACAAAACAGCACACACACGATTTTAAGGTAGAAAACCCCAAAGGGTAAAAAAACCACTCGTCTACACCTGTAAACAAACAGATTCACTAGTTGCCAAGAAATTAAACCAGCTACAAGAAATTAAGGACAGCAATACGTATATTGATATCAAAGAACTAGAATTAATGACCATCACTCCCTGATCTCTCTTCTACCTTGTACTGCGAGCCAACATCCCGTTGCTCTTCAGAACTTCTCGTAACTCCGCAATCCAATCTAGATGTGCACGGTCCTCCCGCCGATCGTCACCTCCCATGAAGAGCTTCTCTGGTCGCAGCTCCTGTGTAGTGAATCCGACTTCTCCCGAAGATTTGACTTGATAAAATCAAGTGGTGGGCTTGTAGTACAAAATGCACTTGTGATTTGGCATTGGACACGATCTTAGTCTTAGGCTACAAGTGCACGAAGAGGAAGGCACGAAAATTGGTTATGCATGCATGTAGGCTGTACACGTTTTTCTTTCCTCTAGGCATCCATCACCTATTTCGTTCTCCTCACCTTCTATTTATTTGCGTGTGTCAATTTTGTCTTGCCACCAAAGACTTTTTTTCACACGTAAATTCCTACACTCAAGACAAAAAATAGATAAGATGAGTTAAGTAGGATAAGTTATAGGATAACCAAAAATAAAAGATAAATGATAAGCCAAGGAATTTTGAAATTGAGGTATCTTATCTTAATATTCGAAATTAAGTTATCTTATCTCCATCATGATAGGCGTGTGAAACTAGTAGGATGAATTCAAAAATATAGCAAAGATAAATAAAGGAAAACCAAAACAAGGTAAGGCCCAAGTTGAAGTTATCTTATGAAATCCTAAGTTGGAGTTTATCAAAATACTATCACCAATGATATTTTATGAGATAAACTTTTTAATCGATTTGACTGTCACACCAACCATTTTTAGATCACATTTTATTAGGTAACATTTTAATTAAACCAGGTGTGAAAAAATAGAAATGACAACAATATAGAGCAAGTAGCTTCTAATTCCGTCATGTGTTGTTGACTTTCTAAATTAAAAAAATTAAAAAAATTAATTCTTTTTTCAGAGTATTAAGTTTTGTCAATTCAAATTAATTCTTTTTTCAGATTATTAATATTCTTCAAGGTTGGTTATTTTATGTACTAATTTCCATAGTAAAAAGGATTATATATATAAAAAAAACTCATGTACTTCAACTACTACATGAAGTGAAGTCTTGACCAATTCAAATTGGTAGTCATAAATCACATATCAAAACGAACTTATGCCTTTATAAGACCTTGTTCACTTTTTCGTTGACTTTAAAGCTCGTGCTCGACATGTCTATGTTTTTCATGGTCTCATGATCGATCAATCAAATAAAAACTAGTTATTTCAAATTATGGGATACATGCTACAACCTACACATAATGGTCGTTGTTGAACTCGATTCATGAAGACGATCGAAGAGATAACAATGGCAAGGCCTACTCAATTGAATTGATGTAGAGAGAGAGAGAGAGAGCAAGATTTTGGAAGAATAGCCATTGTTCCTTTTGTTCTCTTTTCTTATATTTGTTGATTAATTAAAATGTAATGGATAATTAAGTAAGACATGTACAATTTAGGATAACAGTCAACAAACTTGATTATTCTACCTCGACATAAGACCCATATCAGTGAGTGATTAATCAAGGGCATAATTCTTAGGAGTTGTCGATTGGTCAGTTTGTTAAGTCCATAGAACAAGTTTAAATGCTAAGGATTCATGGAGACTACTTTGCGTCAACTGGATGCCATTAACTATTGAAGACTTTTTCTTTCTTTTAGAGGCAATAAGGCAACAAAGATAAGATTTTCAATATCTTTAATTTTTCAATTGAAAAGATGATTGATAAAGTGGTAAAGCCAACCACCAAACCCCACAAATGTTAAGAAACCGTGTTGGATTGTTCAAAAGGTAATTGAGGATTTTCAATATCTTTAATTTTTCAATTAGAAAGATGATTGATAAAGTGATAAAGCCAACCACCAAACCCCTCATCAAATGTTAAGAAATCGGGTTGGATTGTTCAAAAGGTAATTGAAGAAAGCATCTTTTCAAAGAAAATATAAAATGACTAATGTAGATCGCATCTACAACAAGAAATAACAAAATAGACAAGGGTTCCAATTTCAATAAAAAACTCTCTTTTATTCGAAATCAACCAAGTTACATTGAAACATAGCTAGAGTTTAAATAGTTACCAACTGACTTGATGACCAAGAAATAAACAAAGTAAGGAAATAAACTTCTAACCTAATTAAAACATAATACGCTTATTAAATAAACACTTAAAAGTACTAAAGATAATAAACTAAATATAAAATGCTAATTTAAATAATTCACTTTCCATCTTCATCATTCTCCTCTGTTTGGAGAAGATTCGTCCTCAAATCTTGAGCCGGATATTGTCACGCAATGCCAAAATGCACCATGCCCTTGAATTGATGAATGACCATATTCAAATTTGTTATTGAATCTGGGTTCAAATCAATTTGTTATTGAATCTGGGTTCAAATCAATGTTAGTAATTAGATTCCTGATCACTATTTCAACAACTAAATCTTCTATGATATGAATTGAATCAACATCAATTACCCTTGGCACCGTTGCGTCATTAAGATATCACCTTTAGATGTGAATTTCACGCTATGAGATTTTGTGACTCCACGGCTAGTTTTATTAGAAATACCAACTAGTTCCACATTCTCATCAATGAAAACTTTCACATCTTCAATTTCTGAACCCATATCCTCAACGACAGATCCTCCATCAGATGTGATTTTCATGTCAATTGCTTCTTTCACATTGTAGGTAGTTCCATGAGTACCGACAGTTTGTTCCATGCTTTCATTAAGGGGAATCTCCTCCTTGATTTCTCCGTCTGTCCATTGAGTGAACCCCCACGGCTCAGATGTATGACCATTTATGGAATCTACAACTCATTCCCCCTTCCTGGCGATGCTTGCTTGCCAATCCCAAATCCAACGGTACACCCTTGGCCGTCAATAAACCCAAAATCCTTGGGTTCTTCGCCAGAATCCCGGTCCACGTGTCACGATATTTGTCTCACACCAAACGCCATCTTCAGGGTTGTCGTCTCCCATCTGATTTCGCAAAATCTGTTGCAACTTCGAAACTTGTTCCCGTAATGCAGCCACTTGCTGTCTCAAATCTAGATCTACACGTGACATGGTAGATCGTCCTGTGCTCTGATACCAACTGATGCAGCACAACTCTACATCAACGAATAAACAACACACCGGGTTCCAATTTCAATAAAAAAGACTCTTTTAATCGAAATCAACCAAGTTACGTTGAAACCTAGCTAGAGTTTAAATAGTTATCAACTGACTTGATGACCAAGAAATAAACAAAGTAAGGAAATAAACTTCTAACCTAATTAAAACACAATATGCTTATTAAATAAACACTTAAAAGTAAAGATAATAAACTAAAGGTGTGTTTGATAGGATTCCATGATAATGAATTCCGAGAAAACGGATTCCCATCTCTTTTTTGGATTGAGTTTTCCAAGAAAACCATTGTTTTTGTGCTTTAAGCACTTGTACTAGGAAAATGATTTCCATGAAAACATTTGCCATCAAATACCAAAGTTGAAAAATGATTTCTTTGATTTGATATTTTCCTGAAAAATATCTACCAATCAAACACACCCTAAATATAACATCCTAATTTAAATAATCGACTTTCCATCTCCATCAATGACTTTGTCAAGAAAAACGTTCGTGAGTTGATTTAATAGTTTCTAACTCTTAAGTAATTTCCAACCACGTGAAATGGTTCAAAGAAAAATCAAACGAATTAATACTTCATACGTACGTAAAAGTCTATGTAGAATACTTGACGCTAATGAAAATTATTAATTACGGATCTATCACTCAACCAATGATGGCCCTCGCTAGGACTTCAACAGACGATGAACCCGAAAAAGTTGCGCAGAATTAGAGCTAGTTAGTACAAGACTAGCTAGGCAAGTCAACGGACGGTCGCCTACGTTGCAAGGCCTTAAGACTCTAAGCTAACGTGAAAGACTAACATAAGATACCCTCCTCGAAAGTTCTCAAACGAGGTCTTGAGGTGACTACTAGACACTACGCAGAATAAACAAGCTAGAAGACAACTCTTAAATTAATTTATTAAAGTTTGTTATTGAGATCTAGTTAACGGACTGTGAATATTAATTTTGCCTCCACTGGTTAGCAATTTAATGTGGACGATATTTTAATCACCTAGAGCCATAACATGAATTAGATTGGAAATTTGCAATCAAACAACTCTTAAGTCACGAAAATAAATCAATATGTTCATTCAACACAAAACTCCTCTCCCACTTTTTATTTTTTATTTTTTTTATTTTTTAAAGACTCATTCAACACAATTAATAACAAGCTAAATCTCGAGTAATGGATAAAAAAAAAAAAACAGTCGAAACTAAAAACTAGATCATTTGTCCCAACAAATAAATTAATCATTCATTAAAAATAAAAGAGATTACAGTTAGCACATTAAAGGGTTTGAACAGATTCAAGTAAAAGTTAAAAACTCTTACATAAAAATTGACCTCGTCCAACAATTTTTCAAATCCACCTTCTTTTTTCTTCTAAGATCCCTCATTCAATTTTTTGAACAACAAAAAGTCTTTGTAGTTGCCAATCAAGTAGCATCCAAAATGTAAATCTTTTCTCCAATAATATCTTGCAACCATGAAGTGTTAAGATTTGTCATGGCAAGGTGCTGTTACTTTCCAATAACAAAATAAACATATACTAAGCACAAATACATGCAAATAATATGGCCTAAATAAATATACAAACTCACTTATTAGCAACCACATATATATATAATTAAAATGTTCATGAACATACATTATTTGAAACAAAAATCGATAACTAGTCAACACAGTTCAATTTTGATAATGAGTCTCATACAAGTTGCAATTCTCTTTCAATCAGAATATGACCCTATATGTCAATGCGAGTGTAAACTTGTTTAGTTCTCCCGATTATCTGACAATAATGGAAATTCCACATCATCATTTACAACTGTATTTCTCTCTTCAAGCGGCATTTCTTCGGACGAGAGAAATGGTCTTGGAGGCAATTGTAACAACTCGACATCTCCTTCGAGCATCTCTATAACTTTTTTCATTGAAGGACGATCGTCGGGTTTCATCTGTATGCACCACAAGGCTACAAGAGTCATTTTCTTCACCATTACTCTTTCATCCAATGAAGCATCCCCCATATCAATTTCCATTCCTTTGCTGAACCTGTCGTGAACCCAACAAGGGAAATAAATTTGGCTTATATTCTCGACAGAAGGAGTCAAGTTTCTCCTCTTACTTGCCATTTCCATCAATAGCATTCCAAAACTATAAACATCCGATTTATAAGAAACTTTTCCGATATTTCTGTAGAACATTTCAGGCGCCATGTACCCCATGGTCCCTCTTGCCGCCGTTAGAGATACCATGCTTTCTTCTGTTGGATATAATTTTGCTAGCCCAAAGTCAGAAATTTTAGGATTGAAATGATCATCTAAGAGAATGTTGTGAGGTTTTATATCGAAATGAAGAATTCGCATATCACAACCTCTGTGTAAATAATCAACCCCTTTAGCCACCCCAAGAGCAATCTCAAACATTTTACTGTAGCTCAAATTGGAAGAAGATGTATCTTGTTGTGGGAAAATATACTTTTCAAGCGAGCCATTTGGCATGAACTCGTACACCAAAGCACGCTTGGAGCCTTGGACGCAGAAGCCAATGAGGCGCACGACATTAACATGGTGAATTCTTCCAATTGTAGCAACTTCATTGATGAATTCTTCTCCACTAGCTTTGGACTTGCCCAAGATTTTAACTGCAATGAAAGGACGACTTCTGAGCTGGCCTTTGTAAACAGTACCGTAGCCTCCTTCTCCCAACTTGTCCTTGAAATTCTTGGTCATGTTCTTCAGTTCTCTGTATGAATATCTGATTGGCATGAAGTTGTTGTGGCTTTGTAGGAATTCTTCAATGTTGTCATACATCGACAGGTGTCGTCTTCTGAACTTGCATGCCAACAATGCGAATAGGAATAGAAACCCGCAAAAAGTTCTTGTTGCAAAACTAATTTCTACATAAGAAAAAGGAGAACTGGAAAATTTTTTATTTTAAATTAAAGATGATATTTTGCATGGTAATGTTGAGAATCTTGAATTTGTTACCTAGGATCCATGCCAGCTTCTGCCTATAATTTATATCTGCCCACAGAAAAACCGAAGAAGAAACAGAGGAAGATGTTAAGTGTTTCAACTTTCAACAAACGGCTAACCGTAATTTATTAATGGAGCTGGTAATTAGGGAAAAGAATGAGAAACACCCACCTTCCAACCAGTCCTTTAGGTCTGTAAAACCAAAACAAAAGCAAGATCAACAAAGTTAAACACGAACTTAATATATTACGTTGTTAGTACTAAATTCTCCATTTATGAAAATATGGTTAAAGAATGAAAGAAACATGTTTTTAAGGACCCAACTGCATGCCCGGGGAAAAAAAAATGGAAAAACTTATGAAAATTAACTGGAACAATTTCCACTATCCTTTTTTCATCCGTCTCAAATTATAGACTACTCTTCTTAATTAAAAATTTTTGTTTTTTCTAACATGCGTTTATCTAATATACATTGTTTCCAACAAATAAGAATTGTGGGATCAGGTTTCAATCATCTAATCTCAAAACCAATTGGTGTTGAAATAAGAATTCGTCAAATTATAAATTTGTGTCAATTCAAATAGGCCAAAATAAATAAATAAATAAAAGAAGGGTACTCATCAGGGACGGATCTAGGATTTCTGGTTGGACCTAACTGAACTTAGAAAAGACATACTCCCTTCTCGGGGGCTCGGGGCAGCGCCTCCGATTTTTTATTTTTTTATGTGAATAATCACAATCCACTAAATTAATTTTATAAAATACAAGGGTATTAACATAGTTAAAATAATACTTTGACTTTGTTGCTTTGATATATGGGAATTTAAATGGATTTGATCTACAAAATTAGTTTTTTCCCCTCTAATGTATTAATGTTGGGTTTCAAAAAAATTGGACTAATTATTGAACCAATGTAAATATAATTTAAAAATGGTAAATAGCAAAAAATAAAAAATCATTAGGTCATTATTATTTATAAAAATTATAATAATCAATTCAGTTTTAAATCATAAAAATTATTTTTTAACGATCTCCTTTAATAAGTAAATCATGCAAAGTAACAATTTAACAAATTATGTATGATATCTCAGACTAACAATCTAATGCACATCATCCATACACGTACCCAAAGTTAGATCAAATTGCAAATCTTTAGTAAATTTTAATGTTCTAAAATAATTGTGTCAATACGCAAAATATCACCTCAGATTTTTTTTTAAATGTGGAATTGTTAATATTATTATTTTCTTGAAATTAGAGAATTCTAAAACTAATTTTTTTAAAAAAATAAAAAATACCTTTAAATTTTTGAAAGTGAACAGGTACAAAATTTAAAAAAAAAAAAAAGGAGAGAGAGAAAGCATGTGGGACACTGGGAGGGTGAAAGATTTTATGAAAGTGAGGAGTTATTTAACAGAAATAATTAAAAAATAGCAAAAGAGAAAGCATGTGGGAATTGGGATCAAAAGGAGAAAAAGGAAAACCAGGAAATAGCATGTAAGGTTGCGAGGTTTCGAACTCGTGACCTTGCAGCTGCAAAACTGAGAACTCACTGCCGCACCTAACTACCAACAATGACATATGGTGAATAATTCTCTACTAACTCTTTCCTTAGACCTAACTACAGCACAGTCCAGTTCCTAGCTAGATCCGTCCCTGGTACTCATGATTTTCTGTTGGCAATGCAATTTTTCTTTTGTTTTCTGATGAATAATATCCTAACACGGAGCACTCACCTAACCAGGCATCGCGTAAACCTGCAAAATAGAAATATAAGCAAAATCGGAAACATGTTGAAGTTAGGAACTCATTTTTTAAATGAATGAATGAATGAATGATTGAATAAAAATGCTAGTACATTCGCGGGTCGGTCGGAGCCTTCCTGGGCGGAAGATGGTGCAGGGGCCCACACAACGGGATCTACCACTAAGGTACCTACAATTTTGACCTTCTCTACAATCGCTGCAACCTCCCGGCTCCGACCACCAAAGATCAAATCCAGAAGCAAGGCCATCTTGAATGGCAGCATCATCAGCTATGGAAAATTCATTTGAAATCCAAGCTTTCCAGTTGATCATGCAGCCATCATCTAAACTCCCAATTTCCAGTCGTCGTTCCCCACCATCAACTATGAAGTAGGAATATTCATACTTGTGCAGCGAAATGTTGCTTTCATTGCAAAACGATGTCTGTATCAACAACCCATCAGAAACAGAATTTACAGGACTTTTACAGCTAATATATAATACTAGGTTGTTCAAATTCGGGTCACAAATGTATGGATATTGCTCGTAATCAATAAGACGTGATGTGCAATCCGGTTTCAACGGACGAGGATCGAGCACTCGGATCGAGTTGTTAGTGTAAGAAATCGATTGCACAAATAATCTTTGTGATCCGCAATGCAGGATAGTCCGGTTGTTCTCGCAAACAAGTTCGTAGCGGGGATGACCACAATATTCAGGGTCACCGTTGAGTCGAAATGGGTAGGTGATGTTTGCGATATGGCCGCAAAAAGTAGGTGGACAATAATGGTTTTCCAGGGCTTTGCAATAGTGTGAAAGAGAGAAAAAGATGACGATGATGATGAGGGAAATTACAAAGACGCTAACGTTTCTCATTGAAAAGGAAGAATTCTGGCTCTTCAACACCAAACTCGATCTGGTTTAATTAGATGTCTCACATCTGCCTTGTAGGTAATAATATAAATTATCGTGGCCATGCATAGAATTGAATTTGTCTAATCCATTCAGCCAATAGAAACACAAGTCAAGTCAATTGTGGCTCTTAAGTAAGTCTATGATGCGATTTTTGGAAAATAATGATCAGAAAGAAACTCACAAGAAGTCTCATTATTTTGACTTAAAACTAGTGTGGAACGTGCGTGTCTTCTCCACGATAGGCTATATTGCACCGGAAGTCTTCCCCAGGAACTTTGAGAACGTGTCTTACAGATCGGATATGTGTATAGTTATGGGACGTTGCTTCTGGAAATGATTGGAGGGTTGAAAAAAGATGAGGCTGGTGGACAGGATAAGAGTGAAGTTTATTTTCCAGAATGGATTTATCATAAATTAGCTAGACCGAGAAGAAATTACAATCCAAATTGAGAAAGAGGGGGGATGATGAGATGTTAGAAGACTGACGACTGTGGGACTTTGGTCCATTCAATAGTATCCGGTCGAGTGACCCTCCATGAAAGGCATGATCAAAATGCTCGAATCAGAAGAAATTCCCTCCATGCCCCATAATCCATTTAGTTTGTCTGGTGGAACAAGGACTCGTGCATCTGCATTGGGATGTATATATGTTCAGTTGTAAACTGGAAGTGATTTCAAAATCCGAGTGATGGTATAAATTCAATGGTATTTAGTGATTAACGAATACTATGAAAAGAATGTATGTTGGCACTAGTAGAAGAACATGCGTCTCCTATATATTAACCTTATTGCCCATGTTAATTTCTACGAAATGATTATATAGTATTTGGCAATGTTATTACATGTTAATTTGATGACACAAATAACACCTGAGTTCAAGCGTAATCAATCTCTTAGCTAGCTTCTTTAGGACATATATATCTCTATTTCATCATTCTTATATTTCTCAAATTGAATGGCCAATGGCATAAGATCAGCGTTGCCCTCAATCATTTCAAGAACTTAATTTGCTTACGGAAGAACGTACGGTCAAGGGGATTCATTTGTATGCACCACAAAGCTAGCGTGCACGATTATTTTGTTTTCATCTTCATCTCCTCATGTGTTGCATCTTGGATTTCCAAATCCTTCCATTCATCTGTGTCGCCCTTCATATATACTAATTTCTACTCTCTTTTCAACTGCTCCAAAATGGAGCGATTTCTTGATTATTTTTTCTCCTTCCGATTACCCAGCTGCCTTAGTAGTCTAGATTATGATGTTTATGCAATTTATTCCAACGCATCCGCATATTTTTACACCCTGGACTTATGCTGCAAGATGTTTAACACCCCATTACGTCCTGGTACATTTGATGATCAACGCAGACGAATTGGATTGGACTGGTCGAGACCAGATTGTGGACAGTGTGCAGCCGCTGGCAAACATTGCAGGTTCAAGAATCACACTTCCATCTCACAACATTCTGAAACTGAATGCTACGCCCCCAAACCACAAGGTAACTTTCACACACGTACACAAACAGCTAGTATATATTTTGATCTTTTCTCAATTCATAAATTGGTTACCAATTCTGACTCCACGCTGCCATTCCTTTTCAATCTGTTAATGCATATTTGGATTTAGATTACTTATACAATTTCGTTGATTTATTATATCATTTAGTGTACTGTGTATATGTTTGATGACTTGTGTAATCGGAATCAATTAGATTTAAAATTGCAGTAAATATTTCAAAATTGTTATAATTATTCGATTACTTAACGTTCAGATATAAAAGAAAAAATAATAATTAGAGAAAATTTAAAGTTTATATAATAAACTTAGTTTTGTGTTGTAAAAAATAGCCTAATACAATCATACAATCGATGTAGTCATGGTCTTGTGCGCCTTTACTTAAAATTACAGACTCAGATAATTTCCTGGCTCCACCCCTGCATATGGGATACCTTGAACTTGCTTAGATACGATCTGATTATTACATATTTGAGATATGTGTGTAAGTTATGTGATTAAATTTTTTATGTAATTAATTTGGATTAAATTTCTAGCCTCTCTCATTCTTCCTTTTTGAAATCTTTTGTATGCCTCATGATTCGGTTCTGGGTGTTATATTTAATTTGATTATGGTATACTACTTGGTTAAATAAATTCATTTATAGTATTGATTTATTATTTGATTATTCGTTTGGTCTCTGATTGACATATTAGTTATTGCTGTGATCATATGTGTTCATACAAGACAATCTAATACCCTTCGGATCATATGCAATTGAATAGCTAGTGATAGCTTTAACTAAAGTGTGACAAGCATTTATGGCTTTGGAGTTACTAAAGATTGTACCGTAATAAATCTATACCTAACGCATGAAAGGATTTTGATGACTAGCTACACTTAAAAGGGTATTAGATTGTCTTGTATTGCAGTTGATCCTTTTTCATTAAATAAATCTAATAACCTTTTCTCTATTCTATTTCTAGATAAACTTTAGAGGTTTGGAGGAGATTAACTTATAGGATAACTATAATCTATTATGCACAGATCGGATTAACATTTCATGTTCAATTGTTTTGTAGGCCCATTACCAAAACTGAGAGTTGCAGGTGAAGTACTCGGGCCCTTGCTTGTCATATCACTAGTTGTAGCCTCGTACTGCATTTATTGCTCAATCAAACAGAAAAAAGAGAGTGAATTGAAAATTGAGCAATTCTTGGTGGATTATAAGGCGCTCAAGCCAACAAGGTACTCGTATGCGGACCTTAAGAGAATCACTAACAATTTCTGCAAAAAACTTGGTGAAGGAGGATATGGAACAGTTTATAAAGGGAAGTTGTCTGATGATGTTTTTGTCGCAGTCAAGGTTCTAAGTAATTCCAAGGGGGATGGCGAAGAATTTATTAACGAGGTGAGCACAATAGGTAGGATCCACCACGTCAATGTGGTTCGTTTGGTCGGATATTGTGCTGATGGCTTTAAACGAGCTCTTGTTTATGAATTTATGCCCAATGATTCTCTTCAAAAGTTTATATCTTCTGATAGACAGAGATGTTTACTCGGTTGGGATAAGTTGCATTGTATTGCCATCGACACAGCCAAAGGAATTGAGTATCTTCATCAAGGCTACGAGCAAAGAATTCTTCATTTCGACATCAAACCAAACAATATATTGCTAGATGCGAACTTTCATCCAAAGATTGCAGATTTTGGTTTGGCAAAATTGGTTTCTAAGGAGCAAAGTAGGGTGTCCATGACAGTAGCACGGGGTACGATAGGCTATATTGCACCAGAAATCTTCTCCAGGAACTTTGGGAATGTGTCTTACAAATCGGATGTGTATAGCTTTGGGATGTTGCTTTTGGAAATGATTGGAGGGTTGAAGAAAGATGAGGTTGGTGGGCAGGATAAGAGTGAAGTTTATTTTCCAGAATGGATTTACAATAAATTAGATCAGGGGGGAGAAATTACAATCCAAATTGAGAAAGAAGGGGATGATGAGATTGTTAGAAGATTGACGATTGTGGGACTTTGGTGCATTCAATGGTATCCGGCTGAGCGACCCTCTATGAAAGCTGTGATCAAAATGCTCGAATCAGAAGAAATTCCCTCCATGCCCCGCAATCCATTTACTTCGTCTCGTGGAACAAAGACTAGTGCGTCTGCTTTAGGACAGATGTCCAATATGGAACTCGAAGTGATTTCAGAATCCGAGTGATGGTATCAATTTGGTGGTATTAAGTAACTAATACAATAAAAGAATGTACGTCGGTAAGCATGTGTCTCCTATTGACCTTATTATTCGTATTTCTATGAAACAGTTATATAGTATTTGGCAAAGTTATTACATGTTTGATGCACACAAATAATGTCTAAGTTCAAGGGTAATCATTCTCTTAGCTAACTTCTTTAGGACATATCTCTATTCCATCATTCTTGTTTTGCTTAAATTGAACTGGCAATGGCTTTGGGAGGCAATGGTATAAGATCAGCCTTACCCTCAAGCTTTTCAAGAACTTTGTTTTCGGAAGGACTGTCGAGGGGATTCATCCGTATGCACCACAAAGCTACCACAATCATTTGTCATCTTCGTCTCTTCTTCTGTTGTATCTCCGATTTCCAAATCCTTCCATTCCTCAAACCAGTCATAAATCCACGTTGGAATATATATTTGGCTTATGCTATCAGCAAATGGAATAATGGATTAAGCGTTTTCCTTCTTCCAGCCATTTCTATCAATAACATCCCAAAACTATATACATCAGCCGTATGTGAAACTCTCCCAATGCTCTCATAAAACATTTCTGGAGCCATGTAGCCCATTATACCTTGTGCTACACTAAGGTCTCATTCCTCGAGTACAATTTTGTGAGGACAAAATCGGAAATCTTTGGAGCAAAATTTTCATCAAGAACAATGTTGTGAGATTTGATGTCGAAATGTAAAAATTTGCATGTGACACCACCAGTGTAAATGCTCAATCCCACGAGCCATTCCAAGGGAAATCTCAAACATTTTTTCCTAAGTCAAGTTTACATTTCCCTCATCTGAAAATGCTCACTTATCTAGAGAATTATTAGGCATATTATCGTGCACCAGAGCTCGTTTTGAGCCTTCAATGCATGAGCCAACAACTTGCACAAAATTTCCATGATGAATCCTTCGAGTTGTTGCGACTTCACTAACAAAACTCTGTCATCAGCCACTGGATTAGTCATCATCTTCACTGCAACATATATAAGGCCCACTTCGAAGCTTCTCTTTAAAGACAATTCCATAACCTCCTTAGCCCAATTTGTCCTTGAAATTGTTTGTCATTTTGCTGATCTCATAATAGTTTTGCTTTATAGATACGAGGTTTTTTTGACGTTGCAAAAAGTCTATGAGGCTGTCGTCCACTAATAAGTGTCGCCTTCACCATTTGTACACCACAAGGCACAATACGAATGGAAGCCCACATAAACATCTCGATGCTATAATTCCTCGGAAACGACAAATAGAGGTATAGTGTAGTTATTATCTTAATATAATAATAAGACAAGTGCCACCTAGACAAAGTGCCTAGGTGGCAAGGCCATGTTTGGCATTAGCTTTTTAAGATTAATTACTTTCCTTATTGAATTTATTTTGCTTTCCTTATTTGATTTTATTTTTCTTATTTTACTTTTTTATAAATATTTTATTTTCTATATATATTTTATAATTTTATAATTAATTTATATAATTTTTCAATTCTTTTATATAATTTAGTGTTACATGCATTAATGAAAATATGATAATCGATAAGAGATCAAGATTAAAACTTACACCTATTAAATTAATTACGAAAATGAAGATTGACATCTTCAGATACATTTTAATCTTTAAATTAATTATATCTTAATCTTCATCTTAATATTCTAATAAGAGACTGTGAACTAGATCATTGCGTTATGTCAAGACTAAGTTGGAACTCATTTACTTAAAATTAAAAAAAGGAAAATCTCATTTTGTAAATAAATATTAAATACACACTTGATTATTTTATTTTCCTTATTTAATTTATTTTTTATTTATTTAATATTTTTCCTCATTTTAATTTTTTCTATAAATTTTAATTTTTGAATTATGTATATAATTGGAAATGAACCAAATGCAAATATTAATGAAAATGTGATATGATGTCAAAGTTATAAACTACAATGACAATTGGATTATTTTTAAAAATGAGAATTACATTTTTTTATATATTTTTAATCTTTCAATATTAAATTTTAATTTTTTATATACATTTTAGTTTTTTAATTACAGTGTCAACATGGTACAGTGGTTGATTGACACCTCTTTTCTATTTAAAATTTTTTGTACTTATCTAAAAAAATTAAATAAGAAAAATATTTTTTTTATTTACATAAGGCACAAAATCAATTCAATATTTAGAATTCAATTCAAGCTAAATGTAGTATAAAATCAATTCAATATTCATAAAATTTATATATATATATATATATATATATATATATGCCGACTATAAGATGATTATTAATCATATTTGAAATACCTTTTACAGTCATGTATATGACTCATAAAATATGTTATTTATATTTTTTATTCAAAAAAGTATATTACATAAATTTTGTTCGCAAATATTATGCTCTTACCTAAAATTAATAATTATGATAATTGATATGATATTTTTCTTATAAGACAATATTTTGCACCAAAATTTATAAACTACTGTCCATATCTATAATATTATATATGTTTCGTTATTTTTATATATATATTTATAATACTTTATGCCTTATTTTATAATATTATTTTATATAAATATACTATCTTAGTTATCCCGTGCAACGCACGGGAGTAATACTAGTAATAGATTGCTTGAACATCGTATTTTCTTTATTTGAAATTTAAAATGGTTTGATTTTTTTGGCAGCCAAGTGCGAAAAATGTGTCTGGATAACCACAATTCTTGGGAGCTGTTTTCAATCTAAAATGGTAGATTATGGAGATATCTCCGCAAGAAGATAAGTTACAATTTGTGTTAATCATAAAGAGGAGAGGCTTTTTCAAGTCCAATAATCAAGTTTCCTTTTGGACTCAAAGATCATCAACCAGAACATTGTGGCTACCCTGGATTTGAACTATCATGAAGTAAAACCAGCAAGACAGAGTTTGAGCTTCTATTCCCCGTGATAGCATCTACAACCAACGTCGCACTTCCATTATTTGCCAAAGTACAAATTTGGAAAATCTACTATGACTGTCGTTAATGAAAGTCAGTACAATAGGCAGAATCCACCACGTAAATATGGTTCGTTTGGTAGTATATTGTGCTGATGGATATAGATGAGCCCTTGTGCATGACTTCCTACCAAACGACTCGCTTGAGATGTTCATCTCATCCGGGAATCAAAGCCATGCACTTGGCTGGGAGAAAAGAAAATGCACGAGATTGCAATAGGCATGGCCAAAGGATACTTCATTTTCACATCAAACCTCACAATATCTTGCTCGACCAAAACTTCGACCGAAGGTCTCAGATAAAAAACCAAGTTCAAAGTCATATAAAACCAATTAAGTTAGATGCTTGAATTATACAATCGTCGATCTTTATATAATTTAAATCCATAATCATGGTTTCAGGGTACAATGTCTTTTGTCAAACTATGTCAAAAGAGAATGTTTACCGATTTTGCTTGTGAGTTGAAGATTGGGTCACTTGAGTCCACTGAAATGAAGAAAGAAAGAGCAATGGAGCCCCGTACGTGAAGATGAAGTAAGCCACGGGGAGATCAATGAAAAAGAAATTGGGAGTTGTACGGATTGAATTTCATTGAACTCCTATCGTGTTAGATGATTTCGGACAGGGGTAATTATATTGCTACTACAAAATTTAGTTACCACACCACATTTTAATTTCACAACAAATAATATAGAAAATGACTTAGCACGCCACGTTGAATTTACATCTTTAGCCAATATAATAGTATAGAATATAACAAAAACAAAAAAAAAAAAAAAAGAAAAAGAAATAAGAAATAAAACAAATGTGGTGCACGCCATATCATTTTTGTGAAGATCGTGGGGTTTCATCGTCTCCAAAGCCAATTGAATTTGATCAAACTGTCTCTTAACTCTGTTTTGTTTAATTAAATTTCTTTATTTTATTTTATTTTTGTTTTAAGATAAATATGATAACATTTTTTAAAAAAAATTAATTACATGGAATTGATTGATCATAAACAAAGATCAAATTATTAAATTGATGTATATACCACCGCTAGAAATTTGGAACTTGAAGGCGGAAGACTACGAAAAGGACAATGAAAACGAAAAAGAAAACTGAAATAGAGGGTTTATTTTTATTTTCATTTTTCAAATTCTAATATAGCAAATTAAATTGAAAAATAACTTTCAAAACCATAGAACCCTCAGTGCAAAAATTCAACAGAGTACTCAAATATATTGAAATTAGCGAAATAAAAAAGATAACTTTGAAAATTAAGAAACCGTAAAAACCAAAAAATAAGAACTTGAACTGAACACACAATTGATCCTCCACGTGTGAGGCCTCACGCCACATGTCCCCTTTGATTGGAGGCGTGAGATCCTCACTGGCGCCTCCAATCAAGGAGGAATATATGGCGTGAGGAACCTCCCCACATGAAGAGGGGATCAATCCTCTTGACTACAAGGAGAGAAATTCTGGGGCCCGCTGGTGTAGAATATCGGTTTTATTTTAAATGTGGTGTGTGAAAATAAAAGATTATGCAAACATATTTAAATTGAGGATATTAAGGTAAGTTTAATTAAGGGTATTTAAGTAAATAGGAAAAAAAAAACCTTAATTTGTTATGTGAAAAATAAATTTTATAGTGGTAACATAATTGCCTGTGGAGACATTGAAGATATGCTGAAAGAGAAAATGAAATACAATTTTAGAGAGAGAAATGAAACCTTTGACGGGCGGGGATAACAAAGATGGACATTCACACTTACTTACCTGTCGTCATTTTGCACGTCTGTACGCGTGTAAGCAATCAAGAAATTTAGAAACTGAATAATTATTGGATGACAAAAAATAAACAAATAAATAATAATAATAATAAAATAAAATAAAAATAAAAATACATAACCAAAATATAAACGCGACAAAACCTCATGAAACAGCACAACAAAAACAGAATTCCGGTCCTAATTACTATTTTCTAATTATAACTTCCAATTAACATCTACTTTATCCTTACGTATAAAAAAGTTGTTCTATCAGTATATATAAAAACACCCTTTCTCTCCCAAAGCATGAATTTCATTTTTTTTTTTTTTACTTACATTGCTATATATATCACGGAATAACAAGCCGGCCAAAATTTAATATGATAATACGCGTTTGTAATTATGGTAACCAAGCGAGAATTCAAAATGGTAATACGTGTCACTTTTTATAATGCTTAGTCAATAAAATTGTACATGCAAAGGTCCATATACATTATTTTAAGTTTGAAAAACACGCGACTTTAAATAAGGCAAATACAATTTAGAGCAATAAAAAAAATTTCCACGTGCTTATACAATAGATTGCATATCACTTAATTTTAGAAGGACAAATTTTTGGGAGTTTTTATTAATTATTTTAAAAAATATGAAATAAATATATTTGATTGAAAAGTCTCCTAATTCCAATTTAAGAAAATGATGTATCATATTTTTCTTATCTAGTTTTGAATTTGATAATTATTTTCAAGCAGATAATGTGGAATCTAATTTACTTTCAAACAAAAATATGATGAAGCTTTTATTTACATTTTTTTCTAATAACATATTTATTAGTGACTCCCCTGTAGTAAAAGTTATAGATTAAAACTTAAAAAATTACATAGAAAAAGTCACACTTGACTAAAAAGTTAAGAATAAAAATGGTCACATGCAAATATTAATTATGCATACACTACTATAAAATGAGTCATATTTGGCTTATAAAGTGATGTGTAAAAAATGAAGGATATTAAAATATGTACTATCTGAAACAACGTTTGGGAAATTTTTACTTTTCTCTATCATTTTGAATTAAATAATTAATTTTTAAGTGACATTTTTTAAATATATAAGTCGCATATTAAATAAAATTAAAAACTGGCATAGAGAAAAAGTTCGACTTCATTAAGTTTAGGCTTAATAGTTACTTATGTGCCGATAAATTTGGGCGTGTTGTCGCGGCACGCCAAAATTTATTTTATTTCCTTACTCGGTTTCAAAACTACAAATTAATGTAGAAGTGGTAAGTAAGGGTCGAACCCAAGAGGAACGGTGTTTAATCTAGTTGTTCTTATCAATTAATCTAGAAATTGGGGTTTTGTGAAGTTGGATGAAATTTGAAAATAAAATGACAAAATAAAAGAGATGAAAATGCAACAATTGAAGATATATCTAGTTCTCGGGTTCGGTTGTGTCAACATCTTGTGTTTATCTTTCCCATGCAACGTGTACTATCCCTTCTTCAATTTATCAACTCTCAATTAACCAAGAAGCTCTGATTAACGAATTCTTCCTTAAGTGTATTAAATTAAAGCGAAGTTCTTTAACTTAACATCTAGCTATTGGATAATCCTAAACAAGTTCTTAGGATTTAATGCAATGCTAGTGTGAAATGAACAAGAAGAATGAGTTGAATTAGATGATCAATTTCACAAACTTGAATTAATACATCTAAGTTGATTTATTAACAAATATGCACGACATTTGTTTGCTCTTTGTGGATTGGAATCTAGTGACAATTACGGATCAAAAGTTCCAATCCTAGCACATAACTTGAACTTAAAGATTAATTGATTCAATTGGCCAAAGTGAATGCAATAATCACATAAATTCAAAACGGGTTTAAAAGCATAACAAATCAACAAATTGAAGTAGAGGAATAGATAAAACGTTAGCAAAGAGTTAGAAAAGATAACAACATGATAATTGAACACAACGTCCCTCGAACTAGATAGAGAAGTCTAACTACTCATATTAGCGGGTATCACCACTGCTATATGATAGATTATACTTCACTATCTCAGTAATATATAAAAACTATAGAAACAAGAAAATAAATGCTAAGAAATAAATAGAGAAGTTTAATCACTCATATATATGGGTTAAATACTTTAGCGAGTGTTCGCTTTGTATTACCTCCACAATATATGAGAAATTAGACTTCTCAAACAAGAAAATAAAAGAAAGAGAGAAACTAGCGAAGAAATGCCCGCTAATCATATTCTCGGTCAAGAATCGTCGATTGATTAATCGAACCTAAATTTAGGTTTTTCTTCCGGAATATGAGAAACTAAGAGCTTTCAAGCTAGAACTAAGAACTAATGATGAAGAGAATTTTATTGAGGAGAAAGTTAGAGAGAATCACAAGCTAATTCTCTCTACAAGTTGTTTGATTCAAGCTTGGAAATGCCTCTATTTATAGGCAAAATATTACACCAAAAAATATTAAAAAATCATAAAAGTCTTCCTTCATGAGTCATTGTGGTGTGCTCAGATTGTTTTATCTCTAAGAAGTCAAGAAAATACCAAAAACACGCTTTATGGTAGGTGGAATCCGCTGGTCAAAATCTGCGGCGTCAGCGTGACTCGAGTCGCCGCGCCGACCGAGTCACGCGCGACCGGCTTAGTCACCGCTGACGAACGAGGACCAGAGACGGTTGCGGCGTGACTCGATCACTTGGCGGTGACTCGAGTCACTTGCGGCGCCGATCGAGCATGATCGGGCGTGACTCGAGTCACTGCGCGGTGACTTCGATCACGCGCGCTGACTCGAGTCACCCGAAGTCACCCGTAAATTGCACACAAAGTCCTCAACGTTGGAATGTTGTTCATTTTGGTCCTTGCGAAATTGCATTTGGTTCCTTTAACTTTCAAACGTTTCACTTTGGTCCCTGACTTTTGAAAAGTTGCACTTTGGTCCCCAACAGCTGGAAGTGACGCTTTTAGTCCTTTTTCTTCAAACGGCCATAACTTTCACTAGGAAACTCCGATTTGAGATCCGGAAAAAGTTTGGGAATCCTCTTTGACGTTTCTTCGACTTTGGCACAAGAAAATTGTAAAAACAACTTTTCATAAAATTGCATCTGAGGTCCTCCATCTTTGATTCGCTTGCCTTTTTGGTCCCGAAGCCTGCTTTCATTCGATTTTCATCCTTTTTGACTCCTTTTGATTCTTTGTGACCCTAAACACCACAATAAAGGAAAAAGACATAAAACGGAACATATAACATTAATAAAACACACAAACACGTAAAATAGAAGAGTTATTTAAGTGCTTTTCTAGCACTTATCAAACTCCCCACACTTAGACTCGTTGTTCGCTCGAACAACAACCATACGACACAAAACAACACAATGATTTTACATGAGATAAACAACTTTAAACATGGAAATCCAACTACAGATAGTGACTTGCTTAATAAACATTCTCCCGAACCATGAAAATTTCACTTCTTCTCAAATACACAATGGCTTGTGAGTGTGTGCAATTAAGGTTATCATCCCATCACTAACTGGAACCAAATGAAAGCTTACGATGTTCTATCCAAATCCTGACCCGAAGTGGTCAAATATTTCCTTTCATCTCTCGTGATCCCACTCTTATTTTACAATGATTCCCATGGATTCTAAAAATTACTCAGTTCACCAAAAATCATCAACTGTTAGCACTGCAAAGAAAAAAAAAAGGGCATGGCCAGTGTTTTATCGCAAATATGTCTTCAATTTAAAGAGTATTTAGATTTGGGCACTTCAAACCACTGAGGGAATTTATTTATCAAACTTCACACTTGGGTAACTATCACATTTCTTGCGATTTTCTTTTTTTTTCTCTTTTTTTTTTTTTTTTTTTGAAGAAGAAGAAGAAGAGTTTTGCAATTTTCTTTTCAGCTTTTACCCCACAGTAGCTTTCACACTACCCTTTCATTGGAGGCACCTTCTTCACCCATTCGAGGTGACGCTTCACACTCGAGGCAGTAGCTCTTTCTGTGGTCCCTCTCCTTATTTCAAACATAAAAGTAAAATTCATTCTCAAGATAGGTAGTGCTTTTTCCAAACTTTTTAAACTCACAATAAAAGACACATTCACAAAAAGATACCATGCGATTATAACTCCGCTTTGCTAACAATTGATGTTTCCAGGTTACTTTGAGCAGATTTAATGGATAGAAGAAAGAAAAAAAAAAGTTAGTTTACTATGGTCTAGAAAGTTAGAAAAAAAAATCAACATTTTCAACCTTCAATTTGTGTTCCAGAGAATGATAGTAAATTACCTTAAAAATGTGTTCAGGTAATTTAGTCAGCTATGCATAGAGAAGAACAGAACACAATAAATTGATTTTTTTTTCGGGATCCTGCAGTTTTAGCTAAATCACGCAAATTAAGCTCAATCATATTCAAAAGTTGCTATCTCAAGCAAAATCGTCGACACAAATAAAAAAAAAATCACACGCAGACCACAATATGCCACTCCCCCACACTTAAATTCTACATTGTCCCCAATGTAGAAATATAAATACCATGTAAAAGAGAAGAAATGGAAACTCCCCTATGGTAAGCAATGAGTCGTGTCAATCGGGGATAGTGGTTGCACAATGGAGCACTTCGTAGGAACAGGCCAACAATCCAAGAGCAAGAGACCTGCAATCAACATATGAACAGAACAAAAAAACAACAACTGAATTTTATTTTTTTTCTGTTTTTTTTTTGTTTTTTTTCTTTTGTTTTTTCTTTTTGTTTTGTTTTTTTTTTTTTTAATGAAGAAGAGAAATATATACAAAGCGACTTTGGGAGTTGACAACCCTCTGAACATCTTGTAGTAGTATTCACATCAAATTAATGATATGATTCCATCAAGTCTGATCCGCATGGAAACTATCTGAATCAGCATACTCTCTACAAAACAGTTTGACAACCAACCTTAATGAAAAGGTCCTCCATATCGCCACATGACACATAGGTATGTTTACCATTCAATAAAGAACGACCACAAGAACCAACAAGTGGGAGAACGTTTAGAGCGAGTAACGCCCAACTCGGACACTTCTCAAATGAATGAGACGTAGTTTTACATCTTCGGATGTGTGCTAATGATCACGCCAAGAAGTTGTCGCCAATGGTTAGGCCATCGAGTTTGGTTTCCAATAGACGTTGTCATTGTTCCAACAAATTATCAAACTCTCTCACACCGATTGCGAAATGGTCAAGTTTCTCCGATAGACTTTTTCGCCCTCGCACCTAATCGGTCCATCCTTGAAGAAAACAACATGTCTATATTGTGAATAAGTTTGATTTCGAGTACAATGAGGTCCCTCTAATAGCTTTCCACATTTAAAGCAACTTTTAAGGCGCTTTAGCACGTCGTTATGGCGGATCGGGATGATCCTCGCCCCAAAAGCGATAACGCTCCAAAGGGCACGCTCATACTTGTCAACAAGTCTAACAATGTGAATCTTGATATCAAGAGGCATAGAGAAAGAGTCGAGTACTTGTAGAAGAGCAACAATACGTAGAGGGGATGCCATAGAAAGAAATGAAAATTCAGCACTTTGAGGTATCTCGCAAAAGACTTGAAAGAAGAAGGTTAATAGAAGAGAATACGCTTCTTTAAGGTCTAAAAAGACCAGCTTTAACGCTTTGGGGATACATAAACCAAAGATTCAAGGTGTTTTTTTCTTTTTCTTTTTTTTGTTTTTTATTCCAGAGCGTAACACGATGTGTTTCCAGAGTTAAACTCCGTATTCTACCATCCGGGTTAGCTATTACACATTCATAACCTTAACTCTAAATCCAATCCATTCGGATCTCTGTTCCTTTTGCTTAATTCCTCTGCCAATTGATGATGTGCACTTCTATATGCATTTGTGGTACATAAGATTCTAATTTCTCCAATAATTCCTCAATTGATGGTGTAATAAAAATCATTTTCAAAGTATTAGGAGAAATCAGCTTTTGATGAGCTAAAAATCCGAGAAATGCCAATAAACCGTCAAAATGGTTGTCAATGTTTAAAAGACCAATTGGTTTAGAGTGTAGTCTCATCTCGGCCCAAGAAATTATGCAAAAGATTTGTTCTAGAGTTTCGAAACCCCCTGGTATTGCAATTAAAGTATCCGAATACATTATCATTAGTGTTAAGCGTTCAAACAATGATCTAGCATGTACCTCAAAACCAATGGTCTTACCATACGCATGTTTTAAAGGTGGTACAATAACGCCAACCACTGTAGACCCTCGTACATATGCTGACCGAATTGCACATCCTATCAGCCCACGACAACCTCCTCCGTAGACTAGCTTATACTTTTGATTTCCAAGGAATGTTCGGTGACTCTTGGTGAGAGAAGTGTCGGTTTTCCCATATTGATTCCACCGAAAAGACTTATGGTTGTCAATTTCCTCTTTGAACTCCCAGTTCCGGTAGAAGTAGTAGCCGCCATAGGTTTTCAACTTTGCACACTAAAAACTGACATAAGAACACAAAAAAAACAATTAAAAATAACAATATGTACACGTAGTTGTGATTGTGGCTCACATCTTCCTCTGGTTTTACGTCCAGAAACGGCTTAAACGCCTTCTATGAGTCGGGATAGGCTTCCCATCCGCTTTTTCTTATAGATCGGCAAACAGTGGTCTTTAAAGTCGATTCCCAAGATCAGATCGTTCGTTCCTTTTTGAATTCACTCCACAAATTGAGAAGTTCGATTTGCACCATTCCACTAGGATGCGTCTCAAGAGTTTGATGGATATCATCCAAAGACTCCTTACTCATGCCATCCTTAATGAAATGTATTTTATCTTCTCGATTCGTGGACACAAATCCAATGGAACGTTACACTGAGGTGTGTCCATCGAGTGCATTTATAAGGCCATCTAGCACATTTATAGCACACATTCATTCTTTTTGCTCTTCGTTTCTTGGCAAAATTACTTTTACCTAACCCTGGTGCATATTTAGTACTTAACCCTGGCATTTCACCTCCTAATCGGACCTTTGCTTCAATCAACCAACGAATATCCTCAGGCATTTCTTTTTCCATCAACATTTTTAACCGTCCTACTCTAGAATAGTAAATCTCTTTTAAAGCATTCAAAGGCAGTGATGGATAATACTTGTGGATTTTGGAAAGTTTGGTATCCATTGAAAATGTAAGAGTTTTGAAGAAGTAGAAGAAAAGAGAATGCTTAGGTTGCCTCCTAAGTAGCGCTTTGTTTATAGTCGTTGGCGACTATAATTTTTTTTTTTTTTAGTTACGTAACACACGAAAGAAAAGAAACATCAAGTAATAAGATTAAAACCATCAAAATCAATAAGCATAGTAGATTATCACACTCTTTCATATTTTCAAAGATACTGAAGAAGGAAAAAAAATAAGAAAATTTGAATTACATAATCAATTAATATTAAGAAAAGACATATATATACAAAAATATCACACACGTCCATACTAAAAAAAAACAAATAAGAAGAAGAAGAAAGGAAGAACAAGAGAAAAAATCAAGAGGAAGAAGAAAAATTACCTAATCATCAAGTTAGAAAGAAGTACTCAGAAAATGAAGATTGTGGTTGTGGTTTCGAGTGGAGAATGATCTCGATTTATAGTCAAAGTGGGCACTTTGTTTCAACCGACAATCGTGCATGCAGAGTGTGTCAGAAAGAGTACGTTGGAGTGGGCATCCGAGAAAACGCTGCTTGACGGATTTGTCATTTATCAATAATTAACCTGCCCATTATCCGTAATTCTCGCTAATCACCGATTTATGGGCCATCATGTCTCTTCCCAAATAATTGAATCCCGAGATATCTTCTTCCTACAGTTTCAAAGTAATATCTTCCTCAGTACGATAGATAAAAAGTTGGGAAATAAAAACAAAAACAACAAAAATTCAAAAGAAAAATAAAAAAAATAAGAGAAAATGCTTGGGTTGCCTCCCAAGAAGCGCTTTTGTTTAAAGTCGTTAGCTCGACTGATTTTTTTTTAAAGTTAACTAATAAAAACAACTAAATTGGTTAACGTTCCAACGGCGCTTAAAAACTTGGCGTCTTGTCGCACGCCAAAATTTATTTTATTTCCTTACTCGGTTTCAAAACTACAAATTAATGTAGAAGTGGTAAGTAAGGGTCGAACCCAAGAGGAACGGTGTTTAATCTAGTTGTTCTTATCAATTAATCTAGAAATTGGGGTTTTGTGAAGTTGGATGAAATTTGAAAATAAAATGACAAAATAAAAGAGATAAAAATGCAACAATTGAAGATATATCTAGTTCTCGGGTTCGGTTGTGTCAACATCTTGTGTTTATCTTTCCCATGCAACGTGTACTATCCCTTCTTCAATTTATCAACTCTCAATTAACCAAGAAGCTCTCGATTAACGAATTCTTCCTTAAGTGTATTAAATTAAAGCGAAGTTCTTTAACTTAACATCTAGCTATTGGATAATCCTAAACAAGTTCTTAGGATTTAATGCAATGCTAGTGTGAAATGAACAAGAAGAATGAGTTGAATTAGATGATCAATTTCACAAACTTGAATTAATACATCTAAGTTGATTTATTAACAAATATGCACGACATTTGTTTGCTATCAGGATTGGAATCTAGTGACAATTACTGATCAAAAGTTCCAATCCTAGCACATAACTTGAACTTAAAGATTAATTGATTCAATTGGCCAAAGTGAATGCAATAATCACATAAATTCAAAACGGGTTTAAAAGCATAACAAATCAACAAATTGAAGTAGAGGAATAGATAAAACGTTAGCAAAGAGTTAGAAAAGATAACAACATGATAATTGAACACAACGTCCCTCTCGAACTAGATAGAGAAGTCTAACTACTCATATTAGCGGGTATCACCAACGCTATATGATAGATTATACTTCACTATCTCGAGTAATATATAAAAACTATAGAAACAAGAAAATAAATGCTAAGAAATAAATAGAGAAGTTTAATCACTCATATATATGGGTTAAATACTTTAGCGAGTGTTCACTTTGTATTACCTCCACAATATATGAGAAATTAGACTTCTCAAACAAGAAAATAAAAGAAAGAGAGAAACTAGCGAAGAAATGCCCCGCTAATCATATTCTCGGTCAAGAATCGCGATTGATTAATCGAACCTAAATTTAGGTTTTTCTTCCGCGAATATGAGAAACTAAGAGCTTTCAAGCTAGAACTAAGAACTAATGATGAAGAGAATTTTATTGAGGAGAAAGTTAGAGAGAATCACAAGCTAATTCTCTCTACAAGTTGTTTGATTCAAGCTTGAAATGCCTCTATTTATAGGCAAAATATTACACCAAAAAATATTAAAAATCATAAAAGTCTTCCTTCATGAGTCTATTGTGGCGCTCGATTGTTTATCTCTAAGAAGTCAAGAAAATACCAAAACACGCTTTTATGGTAGGTGGAGTCCGCTGGTCAAAATCTGCACGGCCAGCGCGACTCAGTCGCCACCGACTCGAGTCACGCCGCGATTCTCGCTAGTCATCACGAACGAACGAGGACCAGGGGACGGTTGCGGCGTGACTTTCGATCACTTGCGGCGGTGACTCGTACCACTCATACCGATCGAAAGCATGATCGGGCGTGACTCGAGTCACTTGCGCTACCGACTTCGATCCGCGCGTTGACTGGATCGAGTCACCCGAGTCACCAAATTGCACACAAAGTCCCTCAACGTTGGAATGTTGTTCATTTTGGTCCTTGCGAAATTGCATTTGGTTCCTTTAACTTTCTGAAACGTTTCACTTTGGTCCCCTGACTTTTGAAAAGTTGCACTTTGGTCCCCAACAGTTTTGGAAGTGACGCTTTTAGTCCTTTTTCTTCAAACGGCCATAACTTTCACTAGAAACTCCGATTTGAGATCCGGAAAGTTTGGGAATCCTCTTTGACGTTCTTCGACTTTGGCACAAGAAAAATTGTAAAAACAACTTTTCATAAAATTGCATCGGAGGTCCTCCATCTTTGATTCGCTTGCCTTTTTGGTCCCGAGTTTCCGTTTTCATTCGATTTTCATCCTTTTTGACTCCTTTTGATTCTTTGTGACCCTAAACACCACAATAAAGGAAAAAGACATAAAACGGAACATATAACATTAATAAAACACACAAACACGTAAAATAGAAGAGTTATTTAAGTGCTTTTCTAGCACTTATCAAAATTTTTCTATTAATCTTTGGGACAAGTAGAAGAAACTTTTTATTAAATATTTTTGGAAATATGAAATAAATATACTTGATTGAAAAGCTGCCTAATTCTAACTTAAGAGAACTCTTTATGATATTTTTCATACAAAGTATCGATTCTAATTTGATTTCAAATAAAAATTTTGTGAAACTTTTACTTACTTTTTTTAATAACATATTTATTAGTGACTTTTTTTTTATTTTTGTAGTTAAAGTTGTAAATAAAGAGTTAAAATGTTAACCACTAGGGTTAGCCTGGTGGTCATAACCACTCCGAGCTAGCACGAGGTCACAAGTTCGAATTATTTAAATATTCAATAAATAAGATATTTAAATCCTTATGTGATAGTTTGGCTTATTCACCTTTATATGTGGCTTGTTATGTTTCATTTATTTTAGTTTTTCTTTCGTTGTCACTTGGTGGTTATAGAGCTTTGAGATACGCCCCCAGATTTGTTCTCAGTTAATATACAAAAAAATTTAAAGCATCACTAATGTACGCAATACTAAATTTAAAAAAATAAACAAATGTAATTTTTGATACACGTAATTTTTAGCAAAAAATGAAGAGATAATTATATGTAATTTTAACAATTATTTTTTAAGTGGCTTGCGATATGATGAAATGAGATATGAAAGTTATTATTTTCTATTTATTTTCTAATTAATTGATTATTCATTATAAATTTAATTATTTAACTAATCACTATTTCATCTTTAAAAAACATTATCTACTTCTTGAACCGCTTAATGCATATTACTCATGAAAGCTATCTAAAATTGCACTTTTAAGATGGTAAACATAAAAAAGAGGGTTTTTATATAATTTTTTAAAAATATTTTTATTCTAAAATAGAAAACCACTACCTACGTGATGCTATGCCAATTTGGCACTTCAATTTTTATTAATAAAAAGAAACACACACACACAAACACACACACACACACACACACACACACACATATATATATATATATATACATATATATATAGATATGTATATTCCTTTATTAACAAAAATTGAAAATGTAATTAAAATGTAACATCCAAAAATTAAAATATATGTAGAGAATATTAATTCGCATTTTTTGAATCAATTTAATAGGCACTGTAAATTATAACTTTAATCTCTTATAACATTTTCATTTATGCATGCGACACTAAATATAAAAAAATTAAAAAATTATATAAATTGATTCAAAATTAGAATACATATAAAAAACACATATAAAAAAGTAAAATAAAGAAACGATACCAAATAAGGAAAGTATAATAAATTAAACAACAAAAATAATTAAGTCTTAAAAATCAATGTCGAACATGGCACTGTCACCTAGGCAAAGTGCCTATGTGGCTCTTCTAATTTTATATATAGTAAGATATTAGTTTTTTCACTATTTTTTAGTACAAATATTAGTTAAAATCTTAGTTACTTATGTATTCATTATTATATTTACTTATTATGTAAACACTTATGCTACATGTATTCAATATCAAAATGATACTTTCAACACCAAGCCATATTTAATTATTCTTACTAAAATGTTTAATTTTTTGAAATATTTGCACCCTGATATTATCTAAATATTTATCGTCAATATTACATAAATATATATATTTTTTGTAATTTTAATTCAATTTTTTCCATTTAACTATTTTGATGCAGAGAATGTGAGATCTCAAAGATATGTTCCTCGATCTCTCTTGTGGAAATAATTGAAAATACATTTTCACAATGGCAACCTACCCTCATAAATCAAAATCTTTCGTTTAAGAATCCATTAAGTACAACCAATAATGATATTTTAGTGTTTCGTTATACTAAAAATTATTTTATTCAATATTTTTATTTTTAGGGATTGAAGATTTTGAATTGTGACAAAGATGGTCAACTAGGAAACTCAACAATAGATGTGGTGTTCACATATATATGCCTAGCTAGATTTTGTCACTGAGGTGTACACAATATAATTTGTAATGGGAAATTAAAACCACAAAAAATAAAAAATAAAAATTTGAACATTCATTATTGCTTACAAATTTCATTGCTATTTCAAAAATTAGGTAGATTGCTAAAATTAAATTACTATAATCCTCAATGAGATCATAATAGATTTATGATTGTGAGCGAGAAGGGAATAGCTACTTCAGGGATTTGTGATTGTGAATTGCTTGCATATTTTGTCGTTGTGAGTTGGGGAAAAAAGTCAAATAATAAAATAAAATTTTGACCATAAACTACTAAAAAAAAAAGGTTTCCCAAAAATTGGGTATTCCCGGGAATACATCTCCCCTAACCCCTCATTGGTGAGTGTTCAAAAAAATGCTTCAAAATTTAGAGTGGTTTTTGTTATTTATAATATTTATTTAGATTAGATGCATGACACCGTAATGTTATTCTACTTATTCAAATTTATTTTTATTTAATGCGGTTACGTTATAACTATTTTAATTCAGTTGTCATATAATATTGTTCAACTATGTTTTTATATCTAATGTGAGACATATTATAAATGTTTTACATTAATTGTTTAGTAATATTTCTTTATCATTTCAATTATATTTGTATTTAATGCATATTACTTAAAAAGATTGTCATCTTTATATTATAAAAAGAGAAGTGCCATGTTGGCAATAGTGCCAACATGGCACTCATTAATATTTTTTTAAAAAAATCATAAAAGTCAATTTTGTAGCTAAAAAAAGGAAAATTCTATTTTTGGAAATAAACTAACATTAATTAGTAGTTTTAAATAAGAAAATTTCTTTAAATATAATTATTTTTAATGAAACATAAATTTTTCATTAAATGTGATAAATAAAATTTAATAAGAGAAAAAAATTAGTTTTGGAAAAACTTTAAATGTAATTCGTTTTCAAACTACAATAGTCGAAAACATTAAATAATAAGTATTTTGTTATTATTTATTTTCACGTATTAAAAAAATTAGAGTTTTAGATAGTTTTGATTTGTAATGTGCATTGGATGATATAAATAGTAGATTATTCTTAAATCAAATAGTCGTGCTAAAATTTTAATTGAATTTCTTATTTGAATAATTTATTTATTTTTAAATAAAGAGTAATTTATGAATCTTTATCTTTATATTTTGAATTGTTATATTATTATCATATCATTAATCTTTATATTCTGATTTGTAAAGTGTCATGTAGGCAAAAAGATGCCAGCAGTACACATTAAATATTTTTTAAAAATTATAAAATTAGTTATGAAAATAAACCCAACATTCATTAGTAGTAATTAAAAATATAATTGAAAATAAACCAATATTTAAAACAAACATTTAATGAAAAAAATTTATTTTGAAATACTTTAAATATAAGTTCATTTTTTAAAGGTCTAATTCAAAATATTAAATAATAAATATTTTATTTTTGTATTTAATTTTATCGTGATAAAATTATAGGTTTTGATAGTTTTCTTTAGTTCACGATGGCACACATGTTAAAAATAGTGGATATTTTTACTTTTTCCTTTAAAAATTAAATTGTGAGTGGTTAAAATTATAGCTGCATTTATATTGAATAATTTATTTATTTTTAAGTAAAATAGTAATATATTAATCATAAATTATTATAATTGAAGTGCCATTTTGGTGAGCGCCTGTATTAGCGATTGCCAACTTTATGACACATAGTTTCTAATTAAATAAATTAATTGATATTTTTTCACTTTTTAATACAGTTGATGTGATATGCTCACTAATGGTGAATTTTCTGCATTGTAAAATACGTTTTTACCTTTCTAAGTATATAAAATTAAAAATAAAAAGTTTTTGTTTCTACAATTAACATACACTTTACGTAAATGGAAAGAAATCAAATGAATTATGTAAATACTGAAAATTATCGGTATTATTACAAATTTAAGTTACTTAAAATTAACTATAATACTTCTTATACAATAGAGTTAAAATTAAAAATTAATTACAACTAATCACTAAAAAGAAGCATAAAATCATAAAATTTAGAGTGCATAATGTCAATTTGAAGAAGAAGAAAAGGTGTTCAATATAAATTTGATATGTAAAAAAAAGCAGGAAAAGAACGCGTTTTGATAATCAAGAAATTTTTATATATTAAATTCCCATGGTTCGTTTCTGATTAATTAATCTCGATCATTGTTGTGCACATGCTACTTACAAGACAATTAGAATTAAGGTTATACGTTTTGATAAATTTCTTAATTATGTAATACACATGAATTTTATAATTTACAATTGTAAATTTACTCCATATTTTTGCATTGATTATAATATACAATATTATCGATTTTAATAATTATTTATAATTATGCAATCTCCCTATGCATAAATTACATTACATTAATTAAGTAATTCAACATTTATATTTATAATTTTATATCAATTATTTATAAATCACATAAATTTAATTATTAATTAAATATGCTTGAGCGTGATACTAGTTTTCAAGTTATAAGACGTGCTCTTTAGGATTTTTTTTTATCCCATACAATGCACGGGTATGAATACCAGTGTGTATGTGTGTGTGTATATAGTGTGTGTGTGTGTGTGTATATATATATATATATATATATATATATATATATATATTGTCGACAATATTGCAAGAGTCTCGCAAACGAACGGTCTTCAAACTTCTGTTCCTTTATCTACTTGTGACATGCTCTTGAATCTTTAGTATTCACCAACTTCTTAGATAAAATAATCTTCCATCTTCTTTTATCGCCAGAAAAATGAACTTTCAACTTGTACCACGTATAATAATACACTGTCCTAAAAACTATATTTGTGCTCTCTTGTTTAGAGATGCCTTAGAGTCTGCTGAAGCAAATAGCTTTAGCGAATTTTTCTAGCCTCGACTGGTCCTTCTATAGCACGAAGAAGAAGCCGGAAAGGGGAACTAAAAGTTTAAGAATCTAAGAACAAATGAAAACACACTTTTTTTGTTCTCTTTCTTTTCTTTTGGAAAAACATTGATTTGGAGATAATGAAACCATGTATTTATAGGCTTCTTTGTGTTTCAAACCAAGTGACATGGCTTATACTTTGCAGAGATATGTCTAAAACGAGAAAAGACACACCCTTTCGTGTATGAACCAAGATACATGACTTATGTATAATTTGAAGAAATGTGTCTAAAAGGAGAAGAACTGCACCTTTCATGAATGAAACTGAAATTTTTGTTTATTTATTTCTTCATATTTGAACAAATTCCAACATATAAATTTTAAAAAAACACACACAATACACATACACATCCTACAGAGACCCAATACGCTCGTATTTAAAACCATAACTATACTAGTATAATATATAGAGCTAGTGCTCTCATGCCCATACTAGCCATGCCCACGCATGACACGGAGCCCTCACAGGGTGCCATGCCATCCAATGTTTTTTTTATAATTTTTTTAGCATCTACGTTAAGTGAGATGACTAATATATAATGACCCTTGACGAATAATACATAACGACCACAATTTTTTCCCCCCATTTTTTCACGTGTGTACATCTCCCCTACTGTGGGCCGGGAGTAGCGGGGGGCATATTTGGAGTTTTTTAATATATTAATTAATTTTATTATTTAATTTATTTTACTTTCCTTATTTGGTATTATTTTCCTTATTTTACTTTTTTATATGTATTCTAATTTTTGAATTCATTTATATAATTTTTTGAATTCGTTTATATTTAGTATTGTATGTATTAATGAAAATGTGATAAGCGATTAAAATTACAACTTACAATACTTATTAAATTAATTTTGAAAATGAGAATTAACATTTTCTATATACATTTTAATATTATATATATATATATATATATATATATTAACAAAAGTTGAAATGTAAACTTGGCACAGTGCCACGTATACAATGATTTTCTGTTTTAAGAAAAAATATTTTTACATATTTAAAAAATTAAATAAAAAATATTTTTTATTTTTTTATCACATTAAAATGTAATTTTAGATAGTTTTCATAGATAATGTGCATTCAGCGTTCCAAATAGTGAGTAATTTTTTTAAGATTAAACAGTGAGTTGTTAAATAACTAAATTACAATAATTAATTAATTAATTAGAAAAAATAGAAAAATGATAACTTTCATATTATATTTCATCATTTCGCAGGCCACTTAAAAAATAATTTTTAAAATTATCATTTAACCATTTCTTTATTTTTTGTCAAAAAAATTATAAGTATCAAAAATTAATTTTTCTTTATATTTATTATTGCACGTAAATACTTCATGTAGAGACCTTATCATTTCATACAATATACAATCCATATCGCATAAATTCTCCCGCACTTAATATTCAAAAATCGGTATTCAAAAATATTATCATGGCTTAGCTACTTGAATGACATTTATGATAAAATTTTTGGCAAAAATTTTAATAGGAGCATTTCTTTTATTCAAATAACTATTGCCTAAATTTTGATTTCAAATATATTGTTATTGTCTAAAACCTGCAAGGATGTATAATTAATAAGACATTTTTTTACAAGCTTATAGTTCGGATCAAAATTTGTAAGCCATTATTAAAATCTATAATATTATATATGCCTTGTCATTTTTGCTTTGTATTGTTGTTGTTTTATGTAAATAAACTATTTTAATCTTCTCGTGTATTGCACTGGGGAAATACTAGTATCAGGTATAGATTCATAGTTGAAATCGTTACGCTAGTTTTGACGGACTTCAGTACCGGACCGGACAAAAAGGAAAACGGGTCGTGAACCAGAATCTCATCAAAATTTCCCAATTCTTTCAATTTCGAAACCCAGCGCTTTGTTGAGTACACTCGAAAACTAATGAAGGGGCAAGATTTGTGTTCTCGATGCCAACAAAGAGGTAACATCGATCCCTAATACTCTGTTAATTTATTTTTATATAATTGGAGTGTTTAGTTATTTTGTAAGGAAAACGTACAAACGAAATTGATGATGTTTTATACCATTCATCTCCATGCCTGTGTATAGATTGACTCGGTAGTATTTGATTTTCTCTTATGCTTCTGCGTTCGTGCTTCTTCTTTACAGATCAAATTCGATGACCTATTAATGTAGTAGCTCACTGTGAAAGGAATTTCAAGTTATAAAGGTGTTGAGCTATAGAAATCAGGGGAAGTATATGCTAAAAAGTTATGTATGGTCTAATATCAATTGAACTGGTGTAAATTTACTGTCCACTTAAGCGGATTCTTAGGAAGACCTAGTACAAGTAAATTTGCAGGGACTTCTAAATTTTGTTGAGGTTAATTAGGTAAAAGTATTTTAACTGTGAAACAAAATATGAAACTAGAGTTTTTAGTTTGCCTTCTAGACTTCTGAGAATTGTATTGAAGACAATGATTTAAGAGAGAGAGAGAGAGAGATAAAGAGAGAGCATAAACTAATTGATTGTTTTGTTTGCTTCTTAAGCTTATGCCTTGTGACCATGTTGATAAGTTTAATAGATATATAATGTGCGATTGTTTTACCTTTTAGTTTCTTGCTTACTCAAAATGCACGGAAGAAGGTGGTTTAAATAATTTAATAAATGTTGTAGTTCCATGGATGCAGATATTGTCAACCCTGAAATAGTAACATTTCAAATAATATTCTCTTTGATACCTATAGGAAACAATACAACATGATCATAAAATTTGTGTTGCGGTGATGTGTTATTGCTTTTGATTAATTCAACAAGACATATAAAAGCTAGCTTCCAATGGGGGAAGTAACTGCAGAACTCATATGTTATAATCTCACTAATGTTGATTTCTCTCCATATCAGTCGTCTTGTCTTGAGAGCCTTATGTTGATGCTATTAACAGGGAGGCAGATCTGGTGGAGGTGGTTCTAAACTCTGTAGTTTAGTAACTCCATTTTCCACCAAGAAAACTGTCGCCAAACCCCAGGTGTTATGAACATCTAAATGGCAGTGCATAATCCAAACTCCTGTTTGACAAATCATTTTGAAAAATATTAGAAAAATTACACACTTAAAAAAGATGATCGGAAAATGATTGTTTATGTTAATCCTCACCTGGATTATCCGCGACAAATCTAATCGCACTCCACCCACCAACAGGTATGCTTGCCGTATTTCGTAGTGGTGGATCAACAAGATTGAATTTGGCTGGATCTGTCTTTGGATTGAAATTTCCAAATCCTTGAGCAAGGATATAGAAGTCATATCCATGAAGATGAATAGGATGATATTCTGCGGCGACAATACTTGTTCCCTGCAGGATAATTTGTACTCGTGACCCATACTTCAATCTGTAAACCTTAGTCCCACGAACAGGTTGCCATAGCGAGCGGCTTACATTATCCGTGTAATCAAATTTCTGTGGTGGATTTGCTGGAAAATCAGTTGTGAATACTCCAGGTACACACTGTTGATGTGCCTGCAATATAGAAAGTTTGGATGGAAGTACAAATGACACATTGTTCATGCTGGCAGCAAATCGGGTCCCATTTGGCGCTTGACAACTTCTACGCCCAGCACCAGGGGGGCAGTTAATGAGTCCTAAATCAACTGTGATGAAGAGATTCTCATCAATTTGTGTTGGTACTTTGGCTTTTTTAAGGCTTCTAAACCTTCCTGTGAAGGCAGTTGCAGTGGCAGTGTCGTTAAATGCAGGTAGAGATGGCATAACGGGCTTGGTCGAAGTGCATTTTGCTTTGCAAGGAGCCGTTTCATATTCAAGAATGGCTGTGGTGATAGTATTGCCAAATGTTACACCTTTTGAGCTAGCGTAGGCACGTGCTGCAATGTAGTACTTGGAGGGTGGCTGATTGGTGGTGATTATGACATCAGTTGTCTGGCCCGGTCCAAGCATGAGAACCGAGGTGGTGAATGGTTTTACATATGCAGCATCAGCGCCAACAACCATGAGCTTGTGTTTGGCGATTTTGAAGAAGAGTTGTTGATTAAGTGCAGCGTTGATAATTCGGAGTAGATTTGTTTCACCTGACCTTACTGGAATTATCGCTGTATCTGCATAAGGATACGATCACTCGTAATGTAGACTATTTTTTTTTATGGTTTTGTGGATGTCAAAGGGGAGAATAGATGTGCTAACCAACCTTTTTTGGAGCACTTGTAAAGATCACCAGGTTGACCATTGATGGTGTAAGCATCGGAAATATTTGGACCACCTCCTGTCATTTTGGCTTGGTTCACGACATCGATAGGGTTTGCATCCCACCAGTCACCTGATGATCACAAATTGGCATCATGCCGAATTTTGAAATAAATAAATTTTGCATGTGAAAAGGTAAAATAAATTCATCTACAGGTCTCTAACACTATCGTCTAATATAGCATTACTACCGGTCTTTTATTTCTATGTGATATGATATTGTAATGCATTATCCTAACATCTTGAGTGTACTTGTTTTGTAACCAGTTCACTGCAATGAGGCATAAAACATACCAAGAAGAAGAGGGGTTTCATGATTTGGCTTACGGAAGGGATAGGGCTTTCCCGGTCGAGGGCGAATTATGAGGGCTCCATAGACGGTGGCTCTAAGCCATGAGCTATGGGCATGCCACCAAAGTGTGCCTTCTTGTTTTCTAATTGTAAATCTGTAAGTATAACTTCCTCCTGGTTTAATAGGGCATTGAGTTATATATTCTGGTCCATCGGCCCATGCAGTTCTCATTTGTCTCACCCCATGCCTATATGTATTGGTCAAACAAACATACATAAGATTTAGGCCAATTATATTCAAGCCATGAATTTTAATCACGACACCACATTTTAATTATCTTAAAGATTCTCAATGTTTACTTTTCTATGTAATTACATCCTTAGCTTTTTTTTCCCCTCCATTATTAGATTTAATGTTTCAGTACTTGTAAATGTGATCTCTATTGATAGTTTTTATCTTAAAATTTTATTTATTTAAATGTCAAATTACTTATTTATCAATGACAATTTTAAATAATATAAAATAAAATGTATCGGAAACATGAATATTACCTTTTCAGGTTCAAAGAATACGAACACAATATTTAAATATAGATTAATATTTATGTAGAAAGTAATTTGATTATTACAAATTAATTCTGAAAAAATGTAACAAAAATTTGAGGGTATAATCGTAGTTATAAAAAAAAGTTGAAGCCATTTTTATGCAATTAAAATGTGATGTACATAACACATTGCATAGTTTCAATATAATTATTAGCCTAAGTTTTAACCATGCATAAAAAATGAATACAGTTAATATAAAATATCTTGCATGCATGAAATTGTACCAATGTATAGTGACGTTGTATTGAGCTCTATTGATGACTTTGACCTCCAAAGTGTCACCCTTGTTCACTTCCAATGTAGGTCCAGGATACATTCCGTTTACTGTAATACTGTTGTGGGTATTGCACAGTCTCTTCACCGGTGTTGCTTGTATCTGTAGTTTTGCAATAGAAACAATTTTGTGTTAATATAACATAATTTCTAGCTAAATCAAGTAGAGCAAAGCACGAAAACTTGAGATAAATGAAAAAAATAACATACAATGAAAAGATGACGATGAGGTTTTGCACCGGCTATTGAGCTTGCCAAGTGCAACATTATGCCTAAAACCAAGAAAGTACAGAAGGGATTGTTAAGACTGCTCAATGCTTCCATTTCTCTTTGGAATACTAGGTATAACAGCAAGTTGTATTAAGTGGAAATGATACTGAATTGGTTGTGAAGGAGTAGCAACGAGGAATATCTTTAAACAACATTTTAGAGCCTAAACCAACGATGCATTTCGACCGCCCCACGGGGGGTTTTGGGTTGGGGTGGGGATGGGGACGGGGGTTGAAGTGATTTCTAGTACTTTTAATCTAGTACCATTAATCTGGTACCATTGAGTGTTAACTCTACACAGAGCACCACGATTAGTTAAAGAATATTACTTTTCATTCATAGGTAGTCTCTGATCATTGGCCAAAGTACTCAATATCTTATAGAAGGAATACACAGAATTCTCCGAGAGGGAGAGGAGGTTCTCGATTAGTTGGACCATGTAAAATTGATAGAGTTGGTGTACCCACTGGGCTATCAATTAAATTGAACAGATTTCGATTTAAACTTTGCTTTTGGTCTTTTTTCTGGTATGGAATTTCCATTTTCACTTGGTATTTCAAGTCTTTATTGCTAGTTAGATGGCCCATGCTTAGGCGCATGTATGCATATTCCATATTTCAAATTTAACATTAGTTGAGTTGGACTTCATATAGATATTTTGATACACAGTTTGTCTCTTTTCTTTTAAAAGTGCTAACTAACTAATCAGATACGATATGTTGAAAAACATTCTAGATTTTTATTTTCTAGATTGATCGTATGTTAACAAAAAAATTAGAAGAAACAAAAATTGACAGAAAATTTAAAAAATAAGAACACAATGAGTTTTTGGCTATGGGGGTGGTAGGATTGAATTTTTTTAATAGTTTTTATGGATTTTATGTAAAAGAGGATAGAAATGAATGGAGTTGAATGGTGGAGATTTGTGTAGTATATATAAGTCCCACAAGATATGTGGATATGATTGGTTTAATCAAAAGAAAGAATGAATAAAAATATATAAAAAATGGATAGTTGACTCTCCAGTTGAGCTCAACAAAACTCATGAATAGTTGCTCAATCCAGTAAATTTCAGGAAGTATAGAAGCAAAGGTAATACAAGCCCTCTCCGAAACCATTAAAAGGCTCACACTCTTGAAACTCCGACGTCACCAAGTTATAATAGGTTTATGTAGGGCATCTTTGATACAACATGGAATTAGAAAAGGAAAATGGAAAAAAGAAAATTTTTTCTCACAACCCTCCCATGTAAAAATTCTATCTAGAATTTGGAAGAAATTGTGCATCAAAAGCTTGTACCTAGAAAACTTTTTCCATGGAAAATTTGAGTGTCAAACACAATAATTAGAAAATTTGCATGTAAAATTTGCATTTACTACGAAAAATTTATGCAATCAAACACACCTGTCAAGTGTTCACAATAATTCAACAAGAATTGGCCTTGAATCCTATTAATTTCTCTCGAAAATTACAAGAATGAAGTGACGAGAAGGATGGTCGAAAGGATGAACGATGTGTGTGTAAAACAAAGAAAATAGAAGAATTGATGCACTAGAAGTAACCATAATCTTGCGTGGTTAATGGTATTTTAAAGAATAAAGACAACCAAACTATCCTAGATCTAATACGCGAGATACACCCATATGTTAACATGTCAAGAAGAGCGTATGCAGCTGAAACAGAAGCACTATTTCAACAACTTTAAGAGCATATGGACTGGGTCACATAAACAAGGCCAAAACATACAAATTACAATTGAGCAACCAGCATTAGCAAAATAGCTTCACCCTTGTGCATTGCATGAAAGGAGGTCATTAATAACTAAATATATATTAATAAAATTTGGTCCATGAGACAGTCTAAACCAGCAATTCAACACAACAGCTAACGATCGTCTCTTTATTTTATATTTGAAGGGTAAATTGCAATTTAGTCCCCAATGTTTACATTTATTTGCAATCTTGCCCTCAACTTTTTTCTTTTTGAGCTAGCGTGCCCCGAACTCTTGAAACACTAGCAACATTCATCCAAAATTTATTTTCCATTCGTTTGGCTGCTAGTCAACATTTTAAAAATTTTTATATTTAATAAATGAAGAGTATTTTTGTAATTTAATATTTCTGTTAATGATAGATTGTAAATTTATTCCCCAACCTACACTCATTTGCACTCTAGTCCTCGACTTCTTCTCTTTTTTTTTTTTTTGATTTTGATTTTTTTTTAAAAGGTGACAAGGCCCCTCATCTTTCACGATGGAATGTGTCGGTGATTTTGTCAGGCAGTGAAGTGTGTATTTTTCCAATTATTATTATTATTTTATGTTTTTGTTTAATTGGTAAATTTTTTACTCAAAATTTATTTTTTTATGTTAACAATTTTATTAAACTACAAATTAATAAAGATATATAATAACAATATTAATGTTAAATAATTTGTTAAAATTAAAATGTCAATGTACATAGTGTAATTTTTAAAATTTACAACATTAGCTCAAACTTATACTAATTATTAAATAGTTTCAATGAAAACTATTTAATTGTGGTGAAATTAGTTCGATAAAATCGTGCGTCAAAATTGAAATAGGCAAAAATTAAAGTTAAAATTGTACAAGTGAAGAAAATTTAGGGCTAACAATTAAGAACTTGTATGGACTTGAAGTTTTGAGTGAAAATTTGATGAATTAAGGGGTTTGAGTATAATTTTCATATTAGTACTTAAATTGTAAAAGAAGGACATCATCTTTATTTTTTTCCATAAAATGGGTAAAATAGATGTTAAATTACTAAAACACCCTTTAGTTGTTAAATAAAAATTAAAAAAAAATTGACTAACATTCAAATGGATGGAATAGTGAGTTTGGATTAACGTGGCAAACATTTCAAAGATTAGGAGCCTGCCAATTTCAAAAAAAGGTTGGAGACAAGAATGCAAATGTTGAGGACTAAATGCGCAATCTACCATTAACATAAATGTTAAATTTCACAAATATTACCCTTTATGTATTAAATAGAACAATTTAAAAATTTTGACTAATGGTCAAATGGATGGACTTTGGATGAATGTTACTAATGTTTCAAAGGTTGGAGATCGCCAGCTCGAAAAAAAAACTTGGGATGAGATTGCAAATAAATGTAAAGATTGGGGCAAAATTTGCAATTTACCCATATTTGAATTATTTCTAATTGATACCACAAATTCATAAGAATTTGAAAGAAATTATTGTTATTATTATTATTATTATTATTATTATTATTATTATTCCAATTAACGTAAAATCCCTTGTTGAGTGTTGACTGATCATACCTACAAAGTACAAACTAATAAACGTGTACATACAATATACTCAAATAAATTATAAAAACAAGAATTACAAGTAAATTACGTTCCTTTGCAAAAACATTCTTCTTTCGTACGTCGGTGTATTCATAAGTCTAGATGATTATACCTACTATACGTCAAAAAGAAATAAATTGAACAAGATTTTGCGTTAGTCGATATCCAACTATATTAACTGCTGGAGAAATCATGCTAATTTTTTTTTTCACCTTTTTGTTTGTTGTTACTTAAAATAGAGGCATGGATTCTTTATTAGAAACATAATTATTAATTTCCTTTAATCATTTTTCTGTTTTACAAGAGAAAATAAGCTTATAGCTTTCTGTGAAGAGCAAGGAGTTTCTCCAAGGAGTTTATCACCCTTGATGCGTAGATCGACGACAATATATTGTTTGAAGGGTAAATTACGGCAATGATTCCCTACCTTTCAGTACTCTATTTATACTATGCATGGTTTCCGGCCATTTTTCGGACCACACAATGTCCAATCTTTTAAAAATTAGTGTCATCAATCCAAATTAATTGGCAAAGCTAACCGACAACAGTTGGTCATCACATAATATTCATTTTTATATGTAATAAAATAAGAATAATTTTGTAATTTAATATCTACTTTATCATTTTATTAATCAAAAAGATCAAGTCCAATCTAATATAAAAATTGTATGCAAGTTCCTATAAAAGTATAGAAACAATAGAGAGAATTTAGAGAGAATGAATTCTAAGAAATTCACAGGAATGAATTTCATTAATAACTGAAATCCTATTTATAGGAAAACTTCGAATGACACAATCATAATTACATAATTTCATCAGGAACATAATAATCATTCACATAAAATAATTATTAATAATAACTACCAAATTATTCTACCTAATAATTATTCTCCACCAAACAATTATTCATACACTCCCTCAATGACTATTAATACAAATATCTTCTGTGACTGCTTTAAAAACCCAATCTTAAAAAATGGGAAAATTTCCAAACCGATTATAGAAAGCTTGAATGGTTATATATTGTCACTAATATTGCTTCCCTCGATTTCTATCTGGTATAGAGTATTCACGGTCACTTCATTAAAACCTTGTCAAGAAAAACCCAAAGGAGAAAAAACTTGATCAAGGAAAAGAGTACAACTACTCCATCTGATTTCATATCTTTAGGACTGATATCCTTAATTCTCGTAAAGGATTTCAATATCATCATTGTTTGGATCTAAAGCATTATCTCTATTATAACTTGATCCAATAGATACACTGTGTCGATTTCTTTTGTTGTCCTCAATATACTTAATATGCCTGCTAAAAACCTTCTACTAAAAACCCAAGAGGAAAAACCCTAATGAAGGAAAAAGAGATACAATATTCATGTGAATACGCCATTAAAGTTACTCATTAAAGACCTTGCTAGAAAAACCTGATAAAACTCGCTTAAGGGAAAAGAGCAACACGTTATTTTATACAAGTATGTTTCAAGCATTTCAAAATCTTTCATGGATTTATATAAGTATCATATACATTAGTTGATACGCCTTTCATTCATTTCACGTGAATGAAATTTAGATATTATATAATATCATGTTATATTCGGGCTTATATATGCAATCAATTTGATCTCATTTTCACTATATCGAGATATATACCTAAATCTCTTCCTCGAGATTTTGAATTAGTTGAGATTGAGCCGCTCGCTAAAAACCTTGTTTGAGAAAATCCATTTGAGACAAAAACATCAATCAAGGAAAAGAAAAGTACAAGATAATAATTTCAACAATATTAATGTAGATATTTTGAGACTGCATGACTGACCGATAATAATACATTTGAAACTCTTCAAGAGTTTCCCATTCTCATTTCATTAAGCCCGCATGAATACTTTAATCATAAGGGCATATATTTTAGCATCTAGATTTTCCGATGGATTTCAATATCCTCACTATCATATGTAGCGCTATCTTCTCACATACCTGTGTTTATACTTTCAATCTTATTTCTTTCCCCATATCGACATAACTTATCGAGATATCTCATTATCAATCCTCTGTAGATTACACAATATAGTTATGTCTATATACTTTCAAGAGCATATGCCTCAAGCTATTAAGATCATCTTTATAATTTGCTTTGATATATATGATTGGGGAAATCTCATAATATCAACACTTCCGCTTGCTAACTTATCAAAGCATCTTAACGATATATGTGATTGTTCATAACATCTTTATGCATCTTTGAACTTCAAGTTCATATTTTAATTTTTTGAGGATATATCATGATGTATTTCACATATCATTTTCAACCTTAATACTCCCTCATGTCGAGAAAATTTAGAACACCAAACTCATACAATGGTATGATTTTAATCATATATAAGTTCTCACTATTCAAATTTTTAATATGAGAATTTAGACCGCTTGCATTTTATTTTCCCGAGTATCGGGCAATTTATTTGAGAACTTTAAATAATTTGCCATATAATGTCCCACTTGTATGCATACTCAAATCCTTCAAGGATTTATTCAAGTCATTGGGATATATATTTACTAGCTTTATCATTAAATCGAAATCATGCTCATATCATGAGCAAATCATTTCGTGAATCTTCTAATTACTTAATCATATACACATGTGACTATCTAGTGATCCATATCATAATATCTAGTAGTCCATTATGAGGATGAGTGACCCATATTTCTCATCCTTTATTCCGATACATTTGGGGATTTTATTCACAACATTTGCTAAGTAATGATTTCATCATTTATTGAGAACAATCATTGAATAATTCTTAATTCTTCACTTGAAATATTGATTTCAATAATTATTTAAACCGGGATACGGTCTGGTTTTGCAAACGAGTATTATTGAACTTCTAGTTCAAGAAATTCTTATATCGATTTCACTAGTATCCAGATAGTGCTCAACATGATTTATCATAGAAACAATTCACCGACATATTCCATCATCTTGTGGTGACATTATTGTCTACTACCTGCTCAAACACTGAGTTACGTTCTCATACGCATCACATCCTGCTACCGCTCAACTCATGAGTCTTAGCTCTTACGCTTTACGTAATCAGTAACTCATACGCTTCGTATTATTCTATAAATAGATCGCCAAAATTATTGCAAAATTCTATCCTAACAAGGGTCTATACAAGATAATGGATCATATGCTCAAATCTTCGAAAATACTATCCATCACTACCATCAAAAATCCTAAAAAGGATTTCATCAAGTAGGCTTGAAAGGTTGAGGATGCTAATGAATAAGGGTATCCCACAAGATATCCATGGTTGATTGAAGCAAAGGTTCGATTATTTGGTCGTTTCACCTTCTAAATACATGCCTGGTAAGGGTAAAAGTAATTTTTCAAAGAAACGGAGAGCAAAAAGATTAGGAGGATGCGACAAGTTTGTTTCGGTGGACATGTGACACTGATGTAAATTGTATTTGTCCGTAAAACCCAGAAGATAAAATAAAGATTCATTAAGGATGTATTGAGTAAGGAGCCTTGGATGATATTCAATGTGCTTGAGACACATCCTAGTGGGCACGAGAAGGTGAGCCGATGGCCTTATGGGCCAAATTCAAAGATGGACAATCACGCGATAGTCTTGAAAACTTACTTAGAAGATCCTGCTTTGTAAATTTAGTAGAAAATTTAGTATAATAATTTTCTCATATTAATGTAAGAAAGCTCGGTGTAATAACGAAGATCAATATATTTCTTTTATTTGTAAATATCGTTTTTCAATTTTAAGATATATATATGTATATATATATTATTTTTCAATCACCGATAGGTATATGTCATTTTCACTTAAATTTTTCTGCATTTTTCCCTTTCATATTTGTCAAAAAGTAAATAGTGCAACCAATTATTGGTTTGAAAATTTTCCTTTAAATAGAGGGATTTATATATCTCTCATTCATTCGCTGAAAGAGAGAGATAGAGGTGGAGATGGAGATGGAGATATTAGAATAATCTCTTATAAGTCAATCTTCACCTCGCCAGATAAAAACTATATGTGTTTTTGGTGGCTCCAGAGCTAGTGAGGTCATATCCAATATGTGGATACGATGACATCAACTTGTAAGGGAGTTAGGAAACAAAATATCAATATACTATATGGAGGCATTTAATAACAAACTATTAAGGAGTCTTACGATGGCCGCACAATCATGGGGGATAAGAGTGTCCAAGTGTAACACCTTTTCATCGAATTGGAGGCAAGTGAATCGAATTGGAGGTAGAAATGTCATTAGTTCAATCGATTGATGCTACAAACACAATCCATTCACGATCGCCTGATGTACATGATGAGCAATAGTGATGCTTTATTGTTCTTCCAGGCGTTTATAACACGCCGGAGGAAATATTCAATATAGCATCGCTGCACAAGGAACTTTCATGTCAAACCAATAGATTTGTTGAATATCAATTGTTTCTTTGATGGTTTACTAGCTGCCTAGATCGTGGTGTAAATAATAAGTTTATCTCTCATTCAATGAGAAAATACTTATTTCTCTTAGTACCGTTGATGAACTACTCATCAAATTTCATGCATATGTTCAAGAACTGCGAAGCCTGCATCCGCTTGGCCACATCACTCGTGTCAAGGGAAAAGAAATTCTGGATCCTTTAAATATCATCTCATTATGAACCCCGATGTTGGGGGTGGCAGAGTTACTGAGTATTTATACTTCAAACGCACAATTCCTTTATGGGTTCAATATGTATTTTTCGCATTTCTATATTTTCTGAGTGTTTATTACCATCTTTGATATTCTCAATATGTTCCACTTCAACGCTTTGTACTTCTTCCTGAGTAATAATAATAATACCATATTGGCTTTATTCAAATACGTAAATCTAGTGATTATGCTTCTTCAAGAGCATTTTATTCTCATATTAATACAATCTCATATCATCGATGAGATTACTTCATATAATCTCTCCATGTATATATTTTCTTTGATTTATCAACATGGGATCTATTGAACATTTTACTTTCATCTATTTATCCAATGGTAATTTCTACACTTTGCTCAATTTTCTCCATCAATATTTAATAGACGGGAGAGTGGAATATTTCTTTATCAAATGCTTCTTAAGAATATTTCTCATTATATCGCAATATGCTCAATTTTCTTCTTCTCTTGTATCATTATGAGATTCTTTTGAGCAATTTTATTTCATCAATACATACAACAAGAAATTCTCGGTGTATTTGCTCAAATCCCTTTTATTAATATCAATATGATATTCTTATTATCTACTTCTTCAAGAGTAGGATTAAATGTTTGATCAACTACTTCTTCCGGTGTAGGATTCGCTATAACCAATCGTGTAGTATAACCCACCACATTGAAATATATGCTAAATTAAAGTACAGAATTTAAATTGCGTAAATTAAATTTCCTCCAATAGGTGGTCTAACCTACCTTATGGGAATTATTGCAATAAATATAAATTTACGTAATTTAAATTAAGTAGAATTAAATTGTATAATGTTTAACTACTTCTTCAGAGTAGGTTCGCTAGTAGAGTGTATACCCATCACTTTAGCATATAAAAGTGCAAAATATATAAAATCTTCCGATTAGTGACTGCTGAACCCATTATCAAGTAGGAGGTATTGCAAAGATTTAAATTGCAATAAAATAAAGTATGAGACTTTAAATATCTATAGGAGCAAATTTATTCTAACTATTTCTTCAAAATATAATCATCTGCCAAAGTAAGCATCCTAGGTCGAACTATCGCTTGATGCCAATCACATTCTAAGGCTGTTTGCTGGCAAAGGGTGTCATAGCCAAGCATTATCACATATTTTTATAAAATTTTGATAGTATAAGCATTAATACGTAAATATTCACAAGTCCAATAACTATCTTTTAATTTTTTCAAAGTTGAATATTTAATTTATAAATTTTGAAATTTTGATATATTTCAAAATGAGTTGTTATATTATCAATATTGGTGTCAAATCAAGATCTCATTAAATCGAGTATAATGGAGTCGAGAAAATTTGATTTTGATAATGTATGCTCTTATAGTCTCGATAAACTGATGTTATAGCTTCAATATATTATTATATTATAAAATCATATATAATATAATATACCTTTCCCATCATTTCTTGACTTTTGTCTCTGGACTTCCTCAGCAACAGATTGAACCTCTATTGGTTAATCTTGCCATTAACTAATCAACTCCGACATTGACTTTCTTTGGCCGAGAATCGAGAAGGGAAGGTCTGTGTGCGGAGTAGCTTGGATTCTTGTGAATTGCAATAAAAATTTATGGGCAAAGAAATTGAAGTGATAAAGTTTTGAGAGAGAGAGATTTTGTAGAAAATTGAGTATTTCAAATTGTAATAATCCGCTTTCGACATGTACATCATCTATAAGATGCAACTGTAGAAAGATACTTTTTCATATTACTCAAACTAGAGACTCGTGGCCGATAACGCTTATAAAAAGATGTAAAAATAATAGGTAGAATTTAGTATAGAATGAATTCTAAGGAATTCACAAGAATTTAATTTAATTAATAATCAAGTTCTATTTATGAAAATTTGAATGACACAATCAGAATTACATACTCATCAGTACATAATAGTCATTCACATAAAATAATTATTAATAATAACTACCAAATTATTCTACCTAATAATTATTCTCCACCAAACAATTATTCATAACAGTTCCTACATTATTTGAATTTCTAACATTAACACTAGTACTTACCCCTCGCCCACCCCACAACCCACTCTCCCACCCCACCAAACATGAAAAACTAGGAAGAAAACCCTCACCGTTGCCGTTGGAAAATTGGTTGACTTTCTAGTGGCAACCAGCTGGTTTCCCCCCATGTTTTTATGGTAAAAAACCAGCGTGTTTAACTGGAGAAAACCCTACGGTAATGCCAAAGTATCCTTGTAGTGCTTGAATACAAGATTTTAATACAAGTTTTCCAGTGTTACCCTAGGAGTTTCCCCAAAGTATTTACTAGGAGAACCATATATCAAACCACCAGTACTGACCAGGTGTTTCCCTGGTTTTAATGAAGGAAAACCAGTGTGAGACAATGTTGGTTTTTTAGTGTTAAAACTAGGAGAAAACCCCTTTGATTTTCATGGTTGGGGCGAGATTTTGGGTGGGGACTGGATGGGGTGGATAGTTGGTGTAGATGCTTAAGTTTGTGTCAGAAATTTAAATAATTTGGGGATTTAAATACAAGAGGTACACTAGATTCTGAATTGAAAAGGGGGGATTTAATCTTTATCTATAAATAAAATGGTAAAGTATATATTAAATTATCTAATTACCTTTATTTTATTAAATAAGAAATGAAAATGGCCTAATAATTAACCTGCCTCTTGTTGTATGTTAATTTGGTCAATTTGGACTGATGACGATAATTTTTGAAAGGTTGAGGTTGCGTGGTTTAGAAAAAAGTTTGGGGGACCAAATTACAAATGGAGTGAAAGGTTGGAGACCATCAACATAATTTACACTTATTTTGAATGTACATTTGCTACTAAAAATATATATTTCGCTGAAATTCCACGAAATTAATTAGTAGATTGGAATATATGTTTATATTGAATTCTTTGATTCAATAAGTATTATAATATTTGAAAATGATACACCCAGAAATATATAATATTTGTTAGTCGAAGATCGGTCTACATCATGCATCGGATGAAACATTGAAAAATAATTTTAGATTCAATGTGGACTTCATTGATAGTAGATGTCTGATGATGACATAACAAGATAAGAGAGTCTTGTATGATTTTTAAATATTTCAGATTTAAGTAGGTGAAAATACTATAATTTGGTGGAAATTCTTGATTATATCAAGACATATGCTAGACCTTTATGTTGGGTTTTAAACAACACCGAATCAGAGATAGGGGCATTTTTCTAAACTTTGCAATGGGAAAATTTAGTAAAGGCTTTTTCCTAGCTATGGCTATGTTGGCTTTAGTAACAGTTCTTTCATTTGAAGACCGTAGGCTTTTTCCTAGCTGTGGCTATTCTGGCTTTAGTAACAGTTCTTTCATTTGAAGACCGTGAAGTTGAGGTATTATGGTTTTTTTTTTGTATTTGATTTTTATTCTTTTCTGGTGTGCGGAGAAATGTCATAGGGTTTAGTTATTATGTTTAGATCTATGTCTTCGTGTTTAGAATAATATACAACACAAAACGAGGAACCAAAAATCTGCTATAATGGTTTCCAGAAAAGGCATAACGCTTGTATTATGCAATATCCTCATGGTCATCGCCATGATGATGATATAGTTGTGTATTATTTATTGGATAAAAATTGAAATGTTGCCAGGTTTTATAGGAAGCATAGATTGAGATACATAAATACATTGCTCTAGAACATTCATTGTCGACTTTATATGATTTGCTCATGATCTGTCAAGGTTTACAGACTAAAAAGAAAAAGATTGATAAGGCACAGCATGTTGTCACACATTTTTAGTTTCTTAAGTAGCTTGCAACGTTATTTTGTCCTAAATCCTATTGCTAGCTCATGATTTTCTAGTTAATTAATAAGTTTTTATTGGACAAAAGAGCCAAGTAGTGAACAGATGGATACATGAAAGCTATAAAGCTTAGATGAAGAGTGAGAGAATGCTTTGTGTGCTTTGATGGTGACAAATGAATGGTAAGAGCACTATTTAGTACCACCTCCATTGGATAGATGGTGATGCACTAATTCAATCTAAAGGTCTAAAATTATCATCTAGAATTCTCTTCAAAAGAAATATAAAATATATATGATGTTTGAGCAATGCTTGGAGCACACACTTTTTGTGTGGTAAAATACCACACACTAATAGGGGTATGGGCCCCCCACATTCAGGGGGGCATTTTGATCATTTTGTATTTTGTGTATTAGGATGTGATAGTGTGTGGTAGTGAATTTGTGTGTACTTCTACCATTTTTCATGATGTTTAGAGAGGAGAGTTATCAACTCTCAAACACACCATTTTTTTTTTCCGCCAATACACTATTGTTTGTTAAAATTATCTTCAATGTTGCACCGTACTTTCACGCTGCTTACGTTTACTGTGAAAGCGTGCTTCGGACATGATTTTTATAAATTAATCGTCCATTACATGGGGACAGTTGCATCTGGACCGTTAGATCAAGGGTTGTTCATGTGCCTCTTATGGAAGCCGTTTATTCCTGGCGGTAGGTCGTGCGCTCTTGACTCTTGTCTCACTTGCGCTTCTTCTCTTAGTAACATTTTTCCTCTTTAGTCTGATATCTTATTTTTACAATTGACATTCTTCTTAATTTGAACCTCAGAAACTTTTAGTCGAAAAATCTTAGTTTTCTTTGTGTTTGTTGTTTTATTGTTGTTATGATTATTGATTCTTGATCTGGCTTTGATTTTTTCGAAAGTGACGATCTAACATGGATTTATACATGGATCCATAGGGGGGAAAAAGGACAAATACAGTGGTCCACATTAATGTTAAAGCAAATGTTGTTGAAGTCTTCAAATAAATGAAAATTTTAATTTCTCCATTAATAGATCATGAAGAAAGCTCTACAGCTATAACCAAAATAACATGTGTGGATTGACAACAGAATGTGATAATGCTGGAACTAAAGTCTAAACTCATACAATCTTTTTGAATTGGTTGAATATGACCACGACAACAAATACAACACAAAAAAATGAGTAAGTAAAAAATAAAAAGTTGTTCCCTAATTTCGGGATGTATAGAACTACTGAATCTTCTTGTTGATATTCTCTTGTTTATACTATCAACAAATTGGTAAATCTGCAGGAGGTGGCTCAAGGGTTTGTAGTTCTCCAACACCATTTTCCACCAAGAAAGCCATTGCCAAACCCCAAGTGATATGAACATCCAAATGACAGTGCATTATCCACACTCCTAGATGTGTAAGCACTTCAGTTTGATAAATATTCACACATATATTTTTAGAGAATGAAATATGAACTAATAAGATTGTGTAAGTCAATAGAATCTCACCTGGATTATCTGCGACGAATCTAATTACAGACCATCCACCGACTGGTACACTAGCTGTATTCCTCAACGGTGGATCAACTAGATTGAATTTGGCAGTATCTCTTTTTGGATTGAAGTTTCCAAATCCTTCTGCCACGATATAGAAGTCATATCCATGAAGATGAATTGGATGGTTCTCGGCTGTGAAGATATTTGTTCCCTGCAATACTATTTGGACTCGTGCTCCATACTTTAACCTATACACCTTAGTCCCTCGAGCAGGTTGCCACAGTGATCGGCTTACGTTACCGGTATAATCAAATTTCCGAGGTGGGCTTGCTGGAAAATCAGTTGCGAAGACTCCAGGTATTTTATGTTGATGTGCTTGTAGAATGGAAAAGTTCGATGGAAGCACGAAAGATATGTTGTTCATGCTGGCAGTAAATCGAGTTCCATTTGGTCCTTGACAATTTCTGAGTCTAGCCCCGCGAGGACAGTTGTTGAGTCCCAAGCCAACTGTAATAAAGAGATTCTCATCAATTTTTGTGGGCACTTCAACTTTTCTTGGGCTTCTCAAGCTTTTTGTGAAGGAAGTTGCGGTTGTAGTGTCATTAAATGCAGGTAGAGACGGCATAACCGGTTTGGTGGATGTGCATTTGGCTAGGCAAGGGGAAGTCTCGTATTCAAGAATGGCAGTGGTGGTAGTATTATCAAATGGTGCACCTTGTGCGCTAGCGTAGGCACGTGCTGCGATATAATACTTGGCGGGTGGCTGATTGGCAGTGACAAGAACATCAGTTGTTTGGCCCGGCCCTAGCATAAGAACATCTGTGGTGGAAGGCTTGAGATAAGAAGCATCGGCGCCAACCACCATGAGTTTGTGGTTGGCTATTTTAAAGAAAAGTTGTTGATTGAGTGCAGCGTTGATGACTCGAATAAGATTTGTTTCCTCGGAATTCACCGGAACCACAATTGTATCTGCATCATTATAGGAGAATTAATTAGTGGTTGTCTAGTATATTTGTAATATTTATATTCTTTTCTTCAAAAACAACTAATTCGAAGATTATGTAGGAAGAGAAAATATTTCCTTTAATTTTAGGATTTAAATTTGACGATTAAATGGCAAACAAACCTTTCTTTGAGCAGTTGTAAAGATCACCAGGTTGACCATTGATGGTGTAAGCATTGGAAACATTTGGAGTAGCTCCAGTTCTTGTTGCCTGCCTTATAACATCAATGGGGTTTCCATCCCACCACTCACCAAGAAGAAGAGGGGTTTCACGGTTCGGCTTGGGAATGGGTAGTTCTCTCCCGGTCGTGGGCGAATAATGAGTGCTCCATACACAGTTGCTCTGAGCCATGAGCTATGGGCATGCCACCAAAGTGTGCCTTCTTGTCCTTGAATTGTGAACCTGTAAGTATAGCTATGCCCTGGTGTAATAGGGCATTGAGTCACAAATTCAGGTCCATCAGCCCATGCACTCCTCATTTGTCTCACCCCATGCCTATGCATAACAACAAATCCAAAATTGGTTAAAAAAAAAACATATTTGAGAAGACAACTTGCATGCATGCATGTATGATGAAAACATAAAATCATACGTGGATAGAATCATAATTACCAATGAATGGTGACATTGTATCGAGCTCTATTGGTGACTTTGACAACAAGCGTATCACCGTTGTTCACTTCCAATGTGGGTCCAGGATACATTCCATTCACGGTAATAGTATTGTGGGTTTTGCACAGCCTCTTCACTGGTGTTGCTTGAACCTATAACTCGATAAATGGCATGAATATCAATGAAAGCAATATCATATCGAGCGAACTTTGAGAAAGATTAAAAATCAAATAGTGAGATGAGAACTTACAACAAAATCATGGTGATGAACTTTTGCATTAGTTCTTGGCATTGAGCTCGAAAAGTGCAAAAACATGCCTAAAATCAAGAAAGTGCACAAGGGATTGATAAAATTTCTCAAGGAGTTCTCCATTTCTAGTTGGAATGTGATGTGTAAATGGAAATGGATGCCTGTCTGTGAAAGAATAACACAGAGTTCATTCCCTTTTATACGCCAAAATTTTTTGAGAGAAGTAGAGAGAGAAAGAGATGGCGCCTAGTTCAACGTACCCCGAGATAAGTTGGTTCACCCACTGACCTATCAAACAAACTTAACGATTTGATTTTACAGTTGCTTCACAAGCCTTCTTTCTGATGATTTTCGAATTTTCTACATAATTTGACTTGCTCTTTTAATTAAGCATTAATCATTAGTTTGTTAATAACTACTTTAATGTGGACGGAAAAAATAATATTGTATTTGCTTAAAGTTACAACAACTGTAATTTGTTAAAATACCAATTAGACGATGTCATATGAAAACGACCCGAAAGTAAATGGTGAAAGCCTTGAGTTTTAGATTATTTATTTTTTAATTTGGTTAGAAAAATATAAATAATTTTCCTTGAAATTTTTTTATTTGGTCTTACATGCATAGGAATTCAGTGAGACTAGGCAAGAAAGGACAAGTCAATTTTCTATGGTTCGAAAAATTATATTTCACACATGTTTAGTTAATTAAGGTGAAGAGAAAATTAATGGCACGTGAGGTAAAATAGTAAAATAAAGCGACAAAGTCCTTCTAGTTGTGAAGTCATTCATGAATATTCAGTCTATAGTAAAATAAATGTCGAAATGGATGTGTCATGACTCCGGAGCACGAGTATCTTCTTTATTATGATATGAAAAATGCCTACACAACACATGAAACTTAGTTTGGCAGTAGCAATCTGCAATCATAAAACTTCATAGATTGTTGGGAATTAGCGTAAAAATTGTATTGTATTTCAAAAGTTATAATTTCAATTTTTTCGGATGATGTAACAAATGGCGTGAATACTTTATCAAAATTTATGAGCGGTTAGAGCACTATTAATGTTTGGGGCCAAAAATAAAATGTCAAGTTTTTTTTTTTTTTTCATCTTTGTTAATCAAACTATACCAAATAATATATACTAGTATTTTCTCCCGTGCGTTGCACGAGGAGATTTATGGCCAAGTTATAATTTAAAATATGTATAAAATAAAAATTATAATAACATATTTTCCTTTTTTTCATGGTAAAAAGATATGGATTGGAGATTTAAAAAGATCACACATGATAATAACTCGGATTGGAGGAATAATGAGTGATTCTATCAAAAGATCAGGAGTGATAATAACGGGAGATTATTCATGGGTTGAAAATTAGGTATTTGTGCTTGAGTGAGAAATATAAATAAAATGGTATTTTTTTAATTCTGAAAATTATAAAATTGAGTGGGAAATTGATCTCATTTTATTAATATATAGATAGATAGCGGAATAATTCTATTATTTGGGTTGACCACCCAAATAAGATGGAATAGGGAGAATAGTGACATTTTTAAAGTAAAAAAGGGGCCAAATTTCCCTCCTCTCCCAATTTTTCTTTTTATTTTTTTTTAAATAAAATCCACCATATGGAATTTTTAAATCTTGATTCTCTCCACACCCAAACCCCGGGTATCCACATCTTAAAAATGTTCTAAGGAAGAATAACAACCTTCTTTGAGAAAATTTTTTTGCCCCTTGAGTTTTCACTTTGGATTTTTTCCCTTTGGGGTTTCCATCATATTTTAAATGCTCTTAGATAATATCTATTTTATCAGATCTATCATTATTGCATGTTATTTGATTAGTAATAATTTTATATAGACATTTGTAAGAGACAATTTTAAGTAAAATTTTGATTTGTTACTATTCCAATAAGTGATAAAGGAAAATAATGTATTTTATCACTTAATACACATCGTCATTATTTAATAAAGATATATCATCTAAGAATACATAAAAAGAAAAGAGCCACCTAGGCAGAGTGCGTAGGTAGCAGTGCCACGTTTGGTTCCATTGCATTTTATTGCTTAGTTGCTTTCGTTATTTAATTTATTCTACTTTTCTTATTTTACTTTTTATACACATTATATTTTATTTATATATATTCTAATTCTAATTTTTGAATTAATTTAGATAATTTTTAATTCTTTTATATTTAGTGTTGCACGCATCAATCAAAATTGTGATAAGATTTTCTACTTTAGAAAAAACCTTTTTACATATTTAAAAAATTAGATTAAAAAAACCTCTTTTTTATTTTTATTATTTTAAAAGGTAGTATTAGATAGTTTTCATGGAAAATGTGCATTGAGTGGTTTAAATAGTGGACAATTTTTTAAATAACAAATAGTGAATAGTTAAATAATTAAATTTATAATGAATAATTAATTAATGAGAAAAGAAAACAATAAATTTCATGTCTCATTTCGTCATTTCGTAAGCCATGCACTTAAAAATTAATTATCAAAATTATCATTCCATCATCTCTCCATTTTTGTCAAAAAAATTAAAAGGATAAAAAATTTTAATTTTTTATTTATTTTATATTTAGTATTGCATACATCAGTAATTTTTTTTTAAATTTTTTCTCAACTATTCTGCATAAATTTTTGTTACCAAAAAATCAATATAAAGAGTTTCATCTATAAATACTTTGTACAGATAATCTTATCATTTCATAGAGTACACAATCCACATCGCATAAAATCTTTAAAACTTAATATTCAAAAATCTTTCTAGATCCAAAAATATCGTGATAGCTTAGCTATTTGAACAACGTTGATGATAAAACAAAATTGCTAAAAATTTTAATATGAGGATTTCTTTTTGGTCAAAAAAGTATTGTCTAGATTTAATTTGATCCAAAATATTTTGTCATTAGCTAAAATCATCAATTACGACAACTGATACGACATTCACTACAAGAACTTTTGTCTTTCATAACAAAATTTTCTATAAACAAATTGAAATTTGTAATCAAAAAGTACATTTCCCCACAAAGAAAACGATTTTCTAGACATATGATTTTGGCTGCAAAATTTTTACAGACGGATTAAAATTTTTAGCCAAAGAATATCTTTCCCCACAAAAAATAAATCTCGTGGGAATATAATTTTTTCTACAAATTAAAATTTGTAACAAAAAATTATCTTTCCGCACAAAGAAAGTGATTTTATAGGTATATGATGTTTCCTACAAATTAATATTTTCGCTGCAAATTTTTTGTAGACAAATTAAAATTTGTAGCTAAAAGATATCTTTCATTACAAAAAATGGATTTTCGCTGCAAATTTTTTGTAGTTTCCTACAAATGAGTTTGGTTGCAAATTTTTTGTAGACAAATTAAAATTTGTAGCTAAAGGATATTTTTCTTTACAAAAAACGGATTTTGTAGGTATATGTTGTTTCCTACAAATTAATAGTTTCCTACAAATGATTTTCGCTGCAAATTTTTTGTAGACAAAATTAAAATTTGTAGTTAAAGGATATCTTTCCGTACAAAAATTTGATTTTGTAGGTATATGATGTTTCCTACAAATTAATATTTGTAGCCAAAGGTTACATTTCCCTACAAAAAGTACAATTTTGTAGGCATGCAATTTTTGCTACAAAGTTTTCCTAGACAAATTATAATTTGTATCTAAATGATATCTTTTTCCGCAAAAAATAAATTTCATAGGTATCTAATTTTTCCAACAAATTAAAATTTGTATCAAAAGGTTACCTTTTCAGGAAAAAAAGAGTTTGCAGGCATGTGATTTTCCTTACAAATTTTTCACAAATAAATTGTAAATTGTAACCAAAAGATATCTCACCCTTTCCCTCGTCTCCACAAAAGAAAAGGGGTTTCGTAGGGATATGATTTTTTTGCAATTATTCGGCATTTGTAGACAAATGTTACATTTTCCTGGAAAAAAGAATTGTAGCCATCTAATTTTGTGTACAAATTTTTTTTCAGAGAAATGAAACTTTGTAGTTAACTAATTTCAAGATTTACACTCATAACTTACATATTATATCAATGAGGATAAGAATGAATAGCAAGAAATTAAAATAATCTAATGGTTGAGATCTTAGCCTTTCAACCATGAGGTCTAAGGTTCAATTCCTACGCATTGCATATTCTCGAAGCTCATTAAACAACTAGTAGGTTAGGTTGAGTTGAGTTAAAGAGAGGTTACTGGGTTGCGTAAAAAACTAATTTTTATTTATTTTTGAAATATATAATTTGTGTAGTTATTTTTGAAATATATAATTTCTGTATTTATTTTTGAAATATATAATTTATGTATTTATTTTTGAAATATATAATTTGTGAGGAGAGGTATTATAAGACAAAGCATATTTGCCACCTCTACTGGCTTCCCTCGAACTGTATTTATCTCCAAAAGGCTTGTAGGGACAAAATTTATGTTAAAAAACTAATTTTTATTTATTTTTGAAATATATAATTTGTGTAGTTATTTTTGAAATATATAATTTCTGTATTTATTTTTGAAATATATAATTTATGTATTTATTTTTGAAATATATAATTTGTGAGGAGAGGTATTATAAGACAAAGCATATTTGCCACCTCTACTGCTTCCCTACGAACTGTATTTGTCTCCAAAAGGCTTGTAGGGACAAAATTTATGTTATAATTTCAAAGTTTTATCACACCTAACCTTTTCTTGCAAACTCTATTTGTCTCAAAAGATTTGTAGCATCAAACATTAGCCATCGACATTTCCACAATTCGTGGCCTATTATCTTTTCTTTCAAGGTTTAGCCTACAAACATGCCTACAATTTTTATTTTTTATTTTTTTTGTGAGGAAAAGTAAAAAATCTTGTAGTGATTTTTTCTTACAAGATAATAGTTGAAATTAAAATTTGTAAACTATTATTAAAATTTATAATATTATATATGCTTTTTTATTTTTGTTTTATGTTAATATTGTTTTATGTAAATAAATTATCTTAAAGCATCCCATGCATTGCACGGGAGAAATACTGGTATTAGTAATATCACTCGAAAATTTTAGGCACCATTAGGTGATAAACTTGCTTATTTAATGAAGTTTAATCGTAAGTTTGAATTTTAGTTTCGATTTATTTTATATCTTTTAAATTTCACACTTCAAATGAAAGAAATGAAATATAATATGGTTGAAAAGGAAAACGAGAATTTGGACCGAAGTTGGTAATTAGGTCTGTGCGTTACTGACTGTGAAAACGGCTTATAATTGGCCATTAATTATGTCGTTAAGTAAGGTGGACAAAGAGATTAACAACAAAATTGACACGTGAACTAAGGCCTTGTTCTATACACATTAAGTTTCACTAACTTTTTATCTCTTATTATTTTCAACCATTCATACAATTACTTTATATTTTTTAATATATTTTTTATATTTTTTAACCACACATCTAATATTTAGTTCGAGTAACTTAGGCCTTATTCTATAAACATTAATTTGTGTTTACTCAAATTTCGTGGTATAACAGTGGTTGAAATTTGGAGAATATGTATTAACATATATAAATAAATTGTCAAATCAATTTTTTGATGGTAGAAAAGGGTGATAGAGGAAAAATAGATTTAAGTTTGTGAAATTTAATATATATAGAACAAGCTGGCCTCAAATTTAATGTGGGGAGAACAGGGCCTTAAAGTTTTAAATCAAAGCATCTTCTGAACTCTCACTTGTTTGACCATATATTTTAAAATGAAAAAAAAATTATATTACATTTTTGTCAATAGTTCTTTATCTTTTTATTTTATGATAAAATCTAGATAAATGATATTTTCTAAAAGAATATCACTACTAGAAATAAGATCTTTAAGAGCGGTATGTCTTCTTTATAGCCTCGTCCCTATAGATTTTTAGGGGCACTATATTGTTTTATCGTCCCTAAAGATCTACATGGACGAGACTATGGAGGCGATATGTCGCACCTCAAGGTTCGGTTTCTTGTAGTGTATGTAAGGTGAGAATAAAATTATTTCAAAGAAGCACATGTCCATATCATTTGACAAACAACTATATATTTTTTTTTTTCTCTCAAAACAACTTTGTCGAAGAAGGCCTCGATCGATAGCAGAAGAATTTGGAATTCAAAATTACATTCAGTCTTTATATTGAGTTAATTGTTAATATAATACAATGTCAGTTAGTGTGTGTTCTCATAAATATTTATTTTGGTAAAATTGAAATATTAATAACACATTTCAAATCACTATATTACTATTTATGAATTTTGTGGTGACAATCACTATTAATTAATTTAAAATTTTAATTCATACCACAATATTTTTTTCTAAATGCACAGGATATTTTTTATACTAGTTTACAAACACGTGCATTACACCTGATTTTAAGCTATTTATGTAGGGCAGGTTTTAAATAGAGTGTATGTGATTGTAAAATATTTGTGTGAATAATGTTAGAGAATTTTTTTAGTGATACAGTGATTATATATGATAATTCAAATCTTATTTCAATTTGACCAAAAAACTATCCATCTTATTGATGTAATCGAATATATGAACAATTGCATAATAAAATTAAAATTTTAGTTATGCATATTAATATAGAAAATAAAAACAAAAGAAAGAGTTGACAACAACTCTATAATTAAAACAGTAATGGGTCCACCATTTTTATTTTCTTATTTACATTGTGGCGTGCTTGGAATACTTATATATTTTGTAAGCCATAATAACATGAAGCAACAAAAATAATTACAAAAGGAAAAGATTTTTATCAAGAGTCTTAGCTTGCGCTATACAACTTAAATTTCATCAACTTAAATCCATTTTTTTCTCTCTCATCCTGTCATCCTCTTCAACCACCCAAATATTGATTTGATAATTTATTTATATTTTTTAATATATCTTCTAAAATTCTCAACCATACATCCAACACAAAAGTGAGTAAACCAAATTTAATTTGAAGAGAATAATAATGTGAATAATGAATAACAAACATAATATAGGAGATTCGTTTAGTTGTGTGTTGAATGGATAAATATAATAATGTCCAAAGATGTAAAGTACTATAATAAACATAAAATACTATAACTGATAATACTAATTTGAAGAAAATTGAACACTGTCAGAGATTAACAGGAAAGTATTCAAAATGTATATATTTTTATGGTCTTATTTTAATGCAGATAATATTTTCAATTTGACAGTTATTAGAGTAATTATTTTTCGTAACTATTAAACTAATAATACAACAAACAGTAAGATTTTACTATTTTATTCTTTAGTTTTCACTATTAATATAATATAGAAGTAGGTCCAACCAGCTCGTGCGGCCCCCCAACAAAAACTTAAAATTTAAAGCAGAAAATTTTAAAAATTTTATGAAGCTTTAGTCGAGTTGATATTTTGTATGTTTTAGCATATGCTACTAAAAATTCTAGATTTGTCTCTAAATTAGTATATGACACGTCATAGGTAAATCAAATGCATGTTTCTATTATGAATGTTATTTATTTTTTTTTTTGTGAAGAAAATTGGATTTTCATAACATATTTTTTTTTAAAATAAAAAATGCGATGGTGTTAAATATTAAAATGCATCCCATATATTGTTTTTACATAAACTATTTCTTGCTAGGCCAACTATTTGCTAAAAAATTAGTAAAGACTATTGAAACTAGGAAGATTGTATTTTTTCATACCATTGTCAAAATGTTGCTAATGAAGGAATATGAAAGAACTATAAAAAATTATTAATAATAAATGGGTAAAATTAAAGAATGATAATAAATAATTAATAAAGGACAAATAAAGAATTATAAAATATATGTCCCATAATTTTTATGACAAATAAAGGACAAATAAAGGACAAATAAAGAATTATAAAATATATGTCCCATAATTAATAAAGGACAAATAAAGGACAAATAAAGATCCTTAATTAACATTATTATTTATGACAATATGTCCCATAATTTTTTATTGCATTATTTTATTTGATTCCTTATTATTTACTACCTCCGTCCCATAAATATAGCTCACTTTCAATTTCACAAAGATTAAGAAAACTGCAATTAATAGTGTTGGAAAAGTAAAATTTAAATTTATTTTCCTATTATACCCCTTTATTTATTGGATGTTTTATTTTAATTAAGTTATTTTGATGATAACTATGTATATTAAATGTGGGTATATAAAACAACTAATCTTTTAACTATATCTTTAAAATGAATGTGGCCTATATTTTGGGGCGATCTAAAAATGAATAATAGACTATAATTATGGGACGGAGGTAGTACAACTTATAGCTCTTATTGCTCATAATGATATTTTCATTCAAAAAATTTTGTTGGTGCACTTTACAATCATAAACTAACATACATCGCACTTTTGAGTTTCTAGCTCTTTCAATGATTTAAAATATTTAAGAGCATTTTAATGGAATTTTTAGAAGAAAAGCATCATTTATACAAGATGCAATAATTGCTGACGAATTGAAGATAAAATCATAATGTAAAAAGCTTTAAGGATCGATCTAAAGACAACTACTAACATGTGGTCTATATAGTAAGTAAAATTTGTAATGTCAATAACAGACTTAAATATTCATAAAAACTTTTAATATTCGTAAAAAGAGAAAATAAAAAAGATCCACTAAAAATGGAAAATTTTAATTTATAAGTTTTTCAGTTAGTCAAGTTTAATAAAAAAAAATAAAAACTTCAAATTTGAAAGAACTTTTCTTGGTAAATTGGCTACGTTAATTAAAACAACTAGTAGTCAATTGCATGTTCGCTTAAATTTTTAGAGGATATTAAAAAAAAAAAAGGACTTAAGTTTTGAAATTCAAAAATTGGGTGTTTTAATTTATTTGTAAAAATCAAGTGTTCGCAATTCGAGGATATGGTTCAGTCAAGATCATTTAACCTAATCAGGGGTTCGATCACTGTCTTTGCATTATACATTTGTAATTTATTTCATTACATATGTATAATGGAATTCATTACACATACTTTGTAATGGACATTACTCATATGCAAAGAATATTATACATACGCATCTTGTGAAACTCATTACACATGTGCAACAGAAGCTATTACATGTGTAATGCCAGAGCGAACTGAACCACATAGCTGGTCCTCAAAACCATACATCCGATGTATATAATTTTCATGACCTGCGTAACTTATTTTGTAAATAACACGAAATGACCTTATTTTTGGACTATGCTCTTAATACGTTATTTCTTTTTAAACTTTGTGAGCATCTTTGTGAATCTCTTAACGTGAGCTAGAATTTGAGATATATATATAGTCCACAGTTCATGTGGATTCTCAGCACGAATCCTCAAACCTTGTAGTTGAAAAATCTTAGTATTCTTTTTGTATTCGTTGTTTTACTATTGTTACGATCGTTGATTCTTGATTTGGCTTTGGTGTTTCCGAACCTGCAGAATGTTAAGGCAAATGCTGTTGAAGTCTTCCAATAAATGAAAATTGTAATATCTCCATTAATAATTGAAGAAAGCTCTACAACTGTAACCCAAATAACAAATAAATTTTTATGAATATGCTGGTACTAGACTCATACAATCCTCGCGAATTGGTTGAATATGACAAAGAAAACAAATGCAACCGAAAAAAAAATAATAGAAAAAATTTGTTTCCTGTATAGAACTAATGAACCTTGTTGAAAATCTTCTTGCTAAAACTATCAACAAACTGGTAAATCTGCAGGAGGTTGCTCTAGCGATTGTAGCTCTCCGACGCCATTTTCTACCAAGAAAGCCATTGCCAAACCCCAAGTAATATGAACATCCAAATGACAGTGCATTATCCACAGTCCTGGGAAAACACATTATTTTGATAAATATTAGAGAAATGACACATATTTTTAGAGGAAGGAATACGAATTTATAATATGATTGAAAGGTTGATATTATCTCACCTGGATTATCTGCGACGAATCTAATCACCGACCATCCACCAACAGGCACACTAGCTGTATTTCGCAATGGTGGATCAAAAAGATTGAAATTAGCTGTATCTCTTTGTGGATTGAAATTTCCAAAACCTTCAGCCACGATATAGAAGTCATATCCATGAAGATGAATAGGATGGTTCTCGGCAGTGAAGATACTTGTTCCTTGCAAAACTATTTGTACTCTTGCTCCATACTTTAATCTATATACCTTAGTCCCACGAGTAGGTTGCCATAGAGATCGGCTTACATTACCGGTGTAATCAAATGTTCGAGGTGGATTCGCGGGAAAATCAGTTGTGAAGACTCCGGGTATTTTCTGTTGATGTGCTTGTAGAAGGGAAAAGTTTGATGGAAGAACGAACGATATATTATTCATACTAGCTGCAAATCGAGTTCCATTTGGTCCTTGGCAATTTCTACGTCTAGCCCCACGAGGACAGTTGTTGAGTCCCAAGCCAACTGTAATAAAGAGATTCTCATCAATTTTTGTGGGCACTTCAACTTTTCTTGGGCTTCTCAAGCTTTTTGTGAAGGAAGTTGCGGTTGCAGTGTCATTAAATGCAGGCAGAGATGGCATAACCGGCTTGGTGGATGTGCATTTTGCTAGGCAAGGGGCAGTCTCGTACTCAAGAATGGCAGTGGTGGTAGTATTATCAAATGGTGCACCTTGTGCGCTAGCGTAGGCACGTGCTGCAATATAATACTTGGTAGGTGGCTGATTGGCGGTGACAAGAACATCAGTTGTTTGGCCCGGCCCTAGCATAAGAACATCTGTGGTGGAAGGTTTGAGATAAGAGGCATCGGCGCCAACGACTGTGAGTTTGTGGTTGGCTATTTTAAAGAAAAGTTGTTGATTGAGTGCAGCGTTGATGACTCGAATAAGATTTGTTTCCCCAGAATTCACAGGAACTACAATTGTATCTGCATCATTATAGGAGAATTAATTAGTTGTATAGTATATTTGTAATATTCATACTCTTTTCTTCAAAAACAACTAATTTGAAGATTATGTAGGAAGAGAAAATATTTCCTTTAATTTTAGGTTTTAAAATTGACGATTAAATGGTAAACAAACCTTTCTTTGAGCAGTTGTAAAGATCACCAGGTTGACCATTGATGGTGTAAGCATTGGAAACATTTGGAGTAGCTCCAGTTCTTGTTGCTTGCCTTATAACATCAATGGGGTTTCCATCCCACCACTCACCAAGAAGAAGAGGGGTTTCACGGTTCGGCTTCGAGAATGGGTAGTTCTCTCCCGGTCGTGGGCGAATAATGAGTGCTCCATACACAGTTGCTCTGAGCCATGAGCTATGGGCATGCCACCAAAGTGTGCCTTCTTGTCCTTGAATTGTGAACCTGTAAGTATAGCTATGCCCTGGTCTAATAGGGCATTGAGTCACAAATTCAGGTCCATCAGCCCATGCACTCCTCATTTGTCTCACCCCATGCCTATGCATAACAACAAATCCAAAATGGGTTAAAAAAACATATTTGAGAAGACAATTAACTTGCATGCATGCATGTATGATCAAAACATAAAATCATAGGTGGATAGAATCATAATAACCAATGAATGGTGACATTGTATCGAGCTCTATTGGTGACTTTGACAACAAGCGTATCACCGTTGTTCACTTCCAATGTGGGTCCAGGATACATTCCATTCACGGTAATAGTATTGTGGGTTTTGCATAGCCTCTTCACTGGTGTTGCTTGAACCTATAATTCGATAAATGGCATGAATATGAATGAAGCAATACCCAAAGAACTTTGACAAAGATTAAGAATCAAAAAGTGAGATGAGAACTTACAACAAAATCATGGTGATGAACTTTTGCATTAGCTCTTGGCAATGAGCTCGAAAAGTGCAAAAACGTGCTTACAATCAAGAAAGTGCACAAGGGATTGACAAAATTTCTCAAGGAGTTCTCCATTTCTCGTTGGAATGTGATGTGTAAATGAAAATGGATTCTTGTCTGTGGAAGAATAACTTAAAGATCATTCCCTTTTATACGCCAAAATTTTGAGAGAAATAGAGAGAGAAAGAGTTAGGTTTAGAGATGGCGCCCAGTTCCACCCTAGATAAGTTGGTTCACCCACTGACCTATCAAACAAACTTAACAATTTTGATTTTGCAGTTGCTTCACAAGCCTTCTTTCTGATGATTTTTGAAATTTCTACTTAATTTGACTTTCTCTTTTAATTAAGCATTAATCATTAGTTTGTTAATAACTACTTTAATGTGGACGGAAAAAATAATATTGTATTTGCTTAAAGTTACAACAACTGTAATTTGTTAAAATCCCAATTAGACGATGTCATATGAAAACGACACAAAAGTGAGTAATGTGAAAGCCTTTGATTTTTAGATTATTTATTTTTTAATTTGGTTAGAAAAATGTCAAGAATTTCCCTTGATTTTTTTTTTTTTTTTATTACATGCATAGGAATTCAGTGAGACAAGCCAAGAAACGACACGTCAATTTGCTCATAACAGAGTTCGGTGGGCTGTCTTTGCGCAAACTATATATTTAATTTCTGTAGTTTTCTATGGCTTGGCAAAGTATGTACATTTCACACATGTTTAGTTATTGCCAGGAGAAAATTAATGGCATGGGAGGTAAAATAGTAAAATAAAGCAGCAAAGTTCTTCGATTTGTGAAGTCATTTGTTAGCTTTTTTAATTAAGTGAACGTAACTTAATTAATTATAAGCTATTTATTTTAAGTTGTCATTTCTATTTTTCCTATGCATGATAATATTTTTTTAGGTGAACTCTAGATTATTTAGTATTTATCATGCTTTGCTTTATTTAATTACATGTGGAATTATTCTAGGACTTTATTTAACTTATTTATTACATGTGATTAGTTTAACTTGGAGTTGTGATCAACATAGAACTCCTCAAGGGAGTGCTACACGCCTAGTGGGACTAGGATAACCTTCTTGGACTCCAAGTTATGTATTTAGCTTACCATTATGCCTATATTCATTGTCTTATATTTTATGGTAAGTAAAATAAATAGTTTAAGGTAAGAAGGATTTATTATTTTATGTTAATACATTATCTCTTACCTTATCAATTAATATCCTACATTAATTTGATCTCTATCTTTGGAAGGGTCTAGATACAAGAAACAAAAGAACCAATCCCGAGTTGGATATGATAGCCTGCGCAGTCGTGGAAAAAGAGAGACATCTCAACATCCCACGGTTGGATTTGCGTGAAATTTTAACAGAGTCTTTAGGACTCGTGGCTCTTCAAATCCAACGGTTAAGATTAAGATCCCACGGCCCGATTTGGATAAATCGTTAACTGAATAGGGGCATTTTTGTAGGAGTTTGTATGTTACATTAAAAGGAAGTCTTGGGTGGCCAAGCATCTAACTAACATATGATTAAATAGAGGTGAAGGGATCTAGAACATTGGGAGAGGCGCATGCAATAGAAAAAAAAATGTGTACAAGCTAGTGCATGACTTGTTCATCCCTTGACTTCTCTATGCACTTGTAACATAAAGATTCATATGGTGTTCATGTTGAAATCAAGTGCAATTGTTCTTTAAGTCCACTACTTGATCTTATCAAGTTAAATCTTCGGGAGAAGTCAGAATCCGCTACACAGGAGCCTCGACCAAGAGAAGATCTTCACGGGAGGTGACAATCGGTGAGAGGACCACGCAAGTCCAGGCTGGATTGCGGAGTTTTCAAAGAATTAATGAAGAGCAACGGGACGTTGGCTCATAGTACAGATTAAGAAAGAAATCAGGGAGTGGTTTCGCTAGTATCTTAGTTGTTTGATTGTTTTATGCATAATTCAATCCTTTAATTCTTTGTAACTGGTTTAATTTCCTGGCAACTAGTGGATCTGTTTGTCTGCAGAGTGCGACGGCGGTTTTACGAGGGGTTTTCCACGTTAAAATCCGTGTGTTAACTGGTTGTTTATGTTTTCGCTTTGTATCCTACGCTAGATATATCTAGGTTTCAATCGAAACATAACTCACATATATCTCGATTCAGTAAACTGTGAATAAACCGCGTCTGTAACTGATCGCCATCCAGATACGTCTAAATAATCCGTAAATTAGACAACTCTTAACTTTCACTTGGTATCATAGTGGGTTCACTTCTAGAAAGTGAGATCCGATTGTCTAAATAATGGATTCTTATTTGATTGCATTGCATAGATCTCCCATACTTACGTGTGATAATTATGCATATTGGAAGTTAAGAATGGAGATATTTTTGCAATCTATAGATCTACAGGTGTGGTCACCGATTGAGGATGAATGGATTCCAGCTAGCAATACTGATTTTAAACAAGCCCATTCGACTCCTAAAATTGATTTGAATACAGGGAGATTAATGGGTACCAATAAAAGTTTAAATGATCTCAACCCTTGTGATTGGAACTTTATTTGCTTAAATGCTCTATTTGATTCAGTTGATTCTAAACATTTTCGTTTGATCCAAAATTGCAAGATTGCTAAGGACGCTTGGAACATATTGGAAGATCTTTATGAAGGAACCAGCAAGGCATTCAGAAATAAAGATAAAGAGAATATGTTTGAATCCGAGGCCTTGTTCTATTTGGTGTTAACCAAATCCGCACGCAATTCCGTATACCTCATACTCATTTTCAACCACACACACATTTCCCAAAATAATATTAACCACACATTTTTACACGGAATACCGCGCGGAACAACTAAACCCCCAATCAAACAAGGCCCGAGAATGATACGACAAACATATCTGAGTCCAGTATAGCGAAAAGTACATATGCATCTGATTCAGACTCAGACGATAGTAGATCTAAAAATCAGGTAATTACTTTTACTACTCCACATAATTTAGATACTGATTCTGTATATGTACCTACTGCAGGTAGCAGATCTATCAGAGCTCAGCCAGATACATCTAGCTTGGACTCCGATGTGCTGGAAAAGCAGTTTGAAGAGAATGAGCATCAGATAAACTTGCTGCAGGCCATGCATGATGATGATAGATCAGACTCTCAAGATCTGAAATTTGAAGAACATGTTGAAAGCAATCAAGATTGTACTATAATGAGTGAAGAATTAGCAGTAGAAAAATAAAAGAATATAAAGCTCGAGGCTCTTATCTTGACCATGAAAGATGAGAAAGCTTCTAGTGAACAAACTATCTTGACCCTTCAGAATCTAGTACAAGAAAAGGAGAGTCAATTGAACAAATTTAAAGAAGAACTAAACAAGACAAAGGACATAGTGAAGCGACTTTCCATTGGAGCTGCAAAGTTGAATGAGATCCTTGGTTATGGCAGGACCATCGATGATAAATCAGGTCTTCATTATGAAAGAAATGTAAAAGGCACAATAAGTGATCATATTGTCTTTGTGAAACAAAGTGGTAAAGGAAATGATTACCAAATGGCGACAAAATGTAACAGTGGAGTCATTCCGCCTCTAGATGCATCTGCAGCTTCCAGGAGCACAAATGATACATCTGTTGCCTCTAGTAGTGAACTTAGTACATCAGCTCCCTGCAGTATAAGATACATCGCGCCCGGTTCAGATCCGACTGCAAAAGGATCTATTAATTACTCAAATCTATCTAGACCCAAACGAATTCAAACAAAAGATAAGATCAAGTTGACTCATGCTGTTGCAGATAATATTGGAGTCGTGCATTATACTCAGGTAATGCCTGACAGAACTATTTTCAAGACTCGTTTACAAGTGCCTACTCCAGATGCATCTGGCATAACAAAAGCCAGAGCAGATACATCTGCACAGACTAGGGTTCAGAATCAAAAGCAAGGACCATCTATTAATTCTCAGAAACCGAGAGGTCCAAGTAAGAACTTTACTCAAACTCGTAGGAGAACTAGAGCTCCAAGTAAGTACTCTTCTTCTCATACATGCTTTCATTATAATAAATTTGGTGATGAGAAATTCAGAATTTCACATTCATTGAGCATGACTAAATCATATCATGGTAGTCAAAATTTCCATAGATTTACACCTACTTTTAGGCCATTTACAACTAGTAATAATGCAAGTTTATACAAAGTATAGGATAATGGTCAAAATGGGAATGGTGGTCGGTTTAAGAATATGTCAACTTATTTTTATTGTGGAGTTAGGGGACACAAAAAATCAGATTACCTCAAATTGTGTTAAAATGTGCTAAACAATTTTTCCGACATGAATAACTCTCCCACCACAACCAACTTGAAGGGGAAACAAGTATGGATTAAAAAGGTTGATTTGAAAGCATATGGAAAATAAGTGTATACCAATTGAGTTTGTTTACCACATTGATCACACTTCTCTCACAAGATGAGATTCTCTTTGTTTTAGTTTGCATTTACTTTTGTGTGTTTCCAAAAAAAATTATATATGTCTTCCACTTGGTCTACTTTTGCATGCATTTAAGATCTCATTGAGCTTTATTTGATTGATGATGTGTGTTGAATTGAAAGTTGTGGTTTAAGTATACTACTGTGACTTGCTTATAAGACTTTATGAAAACTTGCTTTGATTCCTCATTGTTTCTTTCTAGTCTCTCCTCCAAAATTTGATTCTAAAGATTACTTTTACTTGATCTTGGTGTTGTGAGAATAATATTTTGTTAGGAATACCTTCTTGAAGATATCGACCATTAAGAAAGCAAAGATCTCACCACCATGAGAATTGATGAACTGGTCAGTTCACTGATGACCTTGGAGATGTATCTGAACCGTCGCAAGAAAGGCATGAAGCCTGGAATTGCACTCAAGGCCAACAGCGCAGAGCCCGATGCATCCGGAGATTCTAATGAAGATGATAATGCTGCTCTTCTTGCCAAACAATTCAAGAAGATCTTGAAGAGTGCACAAAAGGGCAAGTACTCCAAATCTCAAGGTCAAAACCAAAACCAACCATGGAGGAAGAAATACAACTCCAATGGCAAGGGCAACTCAAATTCTTTCAAAGGAAAGAAAGAGAATCACATTCAATGCGGAGTCAGATGTATCTGAGTCACATTCGGATGAAAGCAAATCAAAAAATCAGGTAACCACTCTTACAGCTTCAGTTAAACCTGTTCCTAATATTGTAAATTGTCTCTCTATAGAACCAAATGGAGATGCATCTGTCCTGGTCTGAAAAGTGGCCTTGGACATGAAGGCCCAATCCAAATGCATCTGCATCAACAAGTCGTGTGCAGTATGATACTGTCAACAAAGCAGAATCTGCAAACATCCTGAAAGCAGAGGCAGTAGTCCAGAAGCATCAGCAGATAAAGCCTCCACAAACACAGCTTAGGCCAGACGTATCTGCCTATCCAGCACAACTCAGGCGAGGTACATCTGCCTATCAGGTATCATGCAATTCTTGTTCTAAACCAAGTCATGATGTTTTTACTTGCTTTAACTGTCTGAACTGAGTCAATGCTCACAAAAGAAAACACATTCTCAATCATGGCATGCTAAAGCAAATATCGGCAAGGAACATTAAGGAAAATGCTTTTGTCGTTCAAGTATTTTTTAGTGCTTTAGTCCGAAATACTTGGTATTTTGATAGTGGATGCTCGAGACATATGACAGGTGATTTAGCCTTACTGTCAAATTTTCAAGAAGGTAAAACAGGTGTAATTACTGTTTGCGATGGCCAAAAAGGAAAAATTATAGGATCGGATATTATCAACATAGATGGTTTGCCTACTGTAACCAATGTTCTTTATGTTACTGGTCTTAAAGCTAACTTGATTAGTGTAGGTCAATTGTGTGATGACAATCTAATTGTGATGTTTGCTAAAGATTATTGCAAGGTGTTACAATGTGACAGGAATTCCAATCCAATGGAAAGTGTCATCTTTAAGGGAATCCAATCGAGAGATAGATGCTATACACTTGACCATCTAGCCACGTGCAACTTAGTAACTATCAATACTGATAAGCTTTGGCACAATCGAGTGGGTCACATGAAGTACCATGATCTGGTAAAGTTGGCCAAATCCCAAGCTATACGAGGACTACCCAATATCAAAGACATCCCGGATGGTGTTTGTGGTGATTGTCAAAAGGGTAAGCAAATTAGAAGCCAGCACAAATCAGGTAAATTTCTCACCACCTCTCATGTGCTCGAATTGATTCATATGGATCTAATGAGTCCAATACAAAAAGAATATATAGGAGGTGAGAGATACATCTACGTGTGTGTTAATGATCTCTCTAAATCTGTTTGGGTCATCTTCATTCGTGAGAAACCTGGTACCTTTGACTCTTTTACTATTTGTTTCAGAAATTAAGCAACGAAAAGTTCAATGAACAGGTAAGGATCAAAAGGATCAGAAGTGATCATGAAGATGAATCTGTCCCGTGGGAGATTTCACCAAAACTGACACAACAACAAGCTAATCATGATAGATCTGAACAAGAACAACATTCTACAGAAACCCAGTTCGATGCAGATGTACCTCAGTCAAATGAATCTGACACTGAACAGGCAGAAATAGACACATCGCGGTCGACAGATACTGAACAGTAGTAGATTCCAACAAGAAGACCATCATCTAGGGTTCAAAAGGCTCATCCAATAGATAACATCCTCTCCGATCCCTCTAAAAGGATGGTTACCCGAAGAAAATTTGCTACTGAAATAGGTAACTTGTGCTACTTGGGAAACATGTGCTACTTGTCTCAAATTGAGCCAAAGAATGTAAAAGAAGCATTAAAACATGAAAATTGGGTACAAACTATGCACGAAGAACTCAATTAATTCGAGAGGAATGAAGTTTGGGAATTGGTTCCCTGGCCGAACAATGCAAATGTGATTGAAACAAATTGGATCCTTGAAAAACAAGTATAAGGAACAAGGCAATGTTGTGAGAAGTAAAGCAAGATTAGTTACTCAAAGCTACACCGAAGTCGAAGGCGTTGACCTTGAGGAGACCTTTGCTCCTGTGGCCAGATTGGAATCCATTTGCATGATACATCTGGATTCTTCATCTCTCAAACAAAGTATGCAAAGAACCTAGTTAAGAAATTTGGCCTTGAAGATGCTAAGTCAATGAGAACTCCAATGGCTACAACACTGAAACTTTCAAAAGATGATACAAGTAAAGACTTAGATGCATCCCTCTATAGGAGCATGATTGGAAGTCTATTGTATCTCATAGCAAGCAGACCAGCTATATCCTTCAGTGTTGGAGTGTGTGCGAGATATCAAACTAAGCCGAAAGAGTCTCATCTTGTTGCATTTAGAAGAATAATCAAGTATGTATATGGTACATCCGACTATGGTATTTGGTTTACAAGAGATACCACTGCCCATCTTGCAGGATTCAGATGCCGATTGGGGCGGGATTATTGATGACCGGAAGAGTATATTTGGCAGTTGTTTTTATGTTGGAAATAATCTGGCAACGTGGCTGAGTAAGAAACAAAATTCCATATCCCTATCTACAGCCGAAGAAGAATACATCGCAGCTGCCAGTTGCTGCATTCAACTTCTCTGGATGAAACAAATGTTGGAGCATTATGGGATGACCAGTGATCAAGCTGCAATGCTCTATGACAACACCAGTGCTATCAACATCTCAAAGAACCCAGTCCAACACTTCAGAACGAACCACATTGACATTAGACATCACCTCATCCAAGAATTGGTGGAACAAAGAACTATCACTCTGGAGCACATACAGACTGATCTACAGCTTGCATATTTGTTTACTAAGGCCCTTGATACTACCAAATTTGAAAACCTTAAAAAACAAATTGGAGTTTCACTTCCACCGGGATAGGATCATGCATATCATCCAAAAATAAAAAAATTGCACTACCATGCATTTTTCTTTATTGTATTTATTTTTCGCATTTTCTGCATACACATAGGTTAGATATATCATATTCTGTGTCTGTGAGCCAATCTCACTGTATGTCATATCTGTGCAGGATACATCTAAGTGCTCAGGCTATCAATGAGGAGGATACATCTGGCAGTCAACGATCAAAATGTTCCTCTAATCAATTTAAAGTATTTAGTAGGACAATCTTGATGAATAAGTCATTACTGTCAATGCTATAAGGTTATCGCTTCTGATTGAGGTTCTATATTCTGTGTGTAGACCTATGATCTATATCTTGCTATTAGCATTGCACGCAATTGATTGTCCAAGGACAGGGTTAGCGGAAAAGAAGGCTGCCAATCCAAGCCAAGCTCATACCCTTTCCAAAAGAAAAATAACAATGAAGAAAAATGTGAAAAAGTGTGAATATGAGCAAAATTTGAAAAATAAAGGGGGAGAATTGAAAAGATAGCATATGGGGATTGAACGTAGTCGTTTCCATATTCCAAAAGACAATGCCAAATATAGAAAAAGTCGGCAAGACGGATACTGATAATTGCATTCTCATAGATTAAGATTGGTCTTTTTGTTCACTACAGTGAAAGCCAATAAGTCAGGGCAGCCATAAGGTATTTGACAATACATGATTGACTGATTGTTGTTCGAATCACACACTCACTGTAACTCGCTTAATCCATGCGTGGTGGATCGTACGCTGCTCCGATGTATCTAACTCAATGAAAGCTGAAGGCATTCAGATATATCTAAGTCCGCTCATTCAGTAAGGTACACTACATACATCCAGCCCCACTTTCGTGAATTTTCATCTTTTTATTTATTTAATCTGAAACGTGGCAGTACACAATGGGCTTAAGTGGCGAAGTTTTGCGAATCAAATCAGTTAGTTGTGGACCCAACAATAGTGGTCTTTCAATTGTTCTTTAATTCTTTGGATATTTTATTTCCTAACTGATACTCAATTTTTGAAAGAAAGGAATATCACGCTATATGGAATTCTTGGATACTTGGACTACATGAGGAATTCAAACAGTCAAGGTGGAGACAAATATAGCTGAGCTGAATGCTCAGAGTGTGAGGCAGACGTATCTTCTTGCGCGATTGACAACAAATAGAGGGACTCACCTGAGATATACCTACACATGTCTTCTTTATTCTATCTCTCTAGACTTTTTCTTACTACTTTCAGCACTTTTATTTCAAATCTGTAACTAAATCTTGCAATCACCTTACTTTGCTCTAATCTTAATTAGCAGGTTACAGATCATACTATAATAGAGATTTTGACTTTCTTTTTTCCAAAAAGGGGGAGTAGTAAAAATTTTCAAGTTACTCTCTCGTTTGATCCTTATGAGAAGTAAGCTAGTTTTTAGTTTTTTTGTGGTCATGTGCTTACATGCTACTAGTTACTTCATTTGAATTATCTGAGGGGGAGAACTTATCTAGGGGGAGTTCTTTGATTTTTATCCTTGTTGTGTTGACCTTGCAAAATTTTTAGAAAACAATGTTTTGGAAAAATAGAAAAGCCAAAGGGGGAGATTGTTAGCTTTTTTAATTAAGTGAACATAACTTAATTAATTATAAGCTATTTGTTTTAAGTTGTCATTTCTATTTTCCTATGCATGATAATATTTCTTTTAGGTGAACTCTAGATTATTTAGTATTTATCATGCTTTGCTTTATTTAATTACATGTGGAATTGTTCTAGGACTTTATTTAACTTATTTATTACATGCGATTAATTTAACTTGGAGTTGTGATCAACATAGAACTCCTCAAGGGAGTGCTACACGCCTAGTGGGACTAGGATAACCTTCTTGGACTCCAGGTTATGTATTTAGCTTACCATTATGCCTATATTCATTGTCTTATATTTTATGATAAGTAAAATAAATAGTTTAAGGTAAGAAGGATCTATTATTTTATGTTAATACATTATCTCTTACCTTATCAATTAATATCCTACATTAATTTGATCTCTATCTTTGGAAGGGTCTAGATACAAGAAACAAAAGCACCAATCCCGAGTTGGATATGACAGCCTGCGCAGTCGTGGAAAAAGGGAGATATCTCAACATCCCACGGTCGGATGTGCGTGAAATTTTAACAGAGTCTTTAGGACTCGTGGCTCTTCAAATCCAACGTTAAGATTAAGATCCCACGGTCCGATTTGGATAAATCGTTAACTGAATAGGGCCATTTTTGTAGGAGTTTGTATGTTAAAATGAAGTCTTGGGTGGCCAGGCATCTAACTAACATATGATTAAATAGAGGTGAAGGCATCTAGAACATCGGGAGAGATGCGCAGGCAATAGAAAAAAAATGTGTACAAGCTAGTGCATGACTTGTTCATCCCTTGACTTTTCTATGCACTTGTAACATAAAGATTCATATAGTGTTCATGTTGAAATCAAGTGCAATTGTTCTTTAAGTCCACTACTTGATCTTATCAAGTTAAATCTTCGGGAGAAGTCAGAATCCACTACACAGGAGCCTCGACCAAGAGAAGATCTTCACGGGAGGTGACGATCGGTGAGAGGACCGCGCAAGTCCAGGCTAGATTGCGGAGTTTTCAAAGAATTAATGAAGAGCAACGGGACGTTGGCTCACAGTACAAACTAAGAAAGAAATCAGGGAGTGGTTTCGCTAGTATCTTAGTTGTTTAATTGTTTTATGTGTAATTCAATCCTTTAATTCTTTGTAACTGGTTTAATTTCTTGGCAACTAGTGGATCTGTTTGTCTGCAGGGTGCAGGCACGCGGTTTTTTACCCTGAGGGGTTTTCCACGTTAAAATCCGTGTGTTAACTGGTTGTTTATGTTTCCGCTTTGTATCCTACGCTAGATATATCTAGGTTTCAATCGAAACATAACTCAGATATATCTCGATTCAGTAAACTGCGAATAAACCGCATTTGTAACTGACCACCATCCAGATACGTCTAAGTAATCTGTAAATTAGACAACTCTTAACTTTCATCATTCATGAATGTTCAGTCTGTAATTAATAAAATAAATGTCGAAATGGATGTGTCTTGACTACTAGGTAAGAGTATCTTATTTATTATTATATGAAAAAACACCTACACAACACGTGAGCAAGTAACGAGGGAGTCTTATCTTTAGTCAACAATTTAGATGTCTATACAGTCTAAATGAACTTGTTATATAGGACAACGGATATACAAAATACTAGTTTTCGCACCTCCATGCATTGCACGGGAGTAAAGCTGCATAGATTTACGTAAAATCTTAAAAAGCAATTGTGTAGATTGATTTTTGTGGTAAAGAATAATGCAAAATAAATTTTTGGACAAATGACAGCTGTGTTTAATCGATAACCCCATAACGTAATATAAAATGTAAATATTTAGTAGCACATGATGCTATAAACCTATTTAAATTAAGTTGATTTAGTTGAACTTTTACTTTAAATATACTAGCTATCATTGACATGAGCATTCTTTCTAAATATTCTAATAGGCATTACTTATACAATAATTTGATTATTTTAAAATTTTATGTGAAATGTAAATGTTATTTTAGAAAAAATATAGAAGACAATAAAACCCATCAAAGATGCAAAATTAATTAAAATCTAGATTATAGTTCAAAACCAATTTATTAAAACACATAAAATAAGTGCAAACAAAACTAAAAAATTAGTTTATGATTCACTATAGAAAAATTATATTAATTAGAAAAGAAATCAAGATAATTTTCAAAAAAAAGTTAAATGTAATTCAAAACAATCAAATAAATAATGTCAATAAGAATGAAATACTATCACTAGTACAAAAATAGTTTAGGGTGGCAGTTATTTTGGGTTAAGGGTGGCGGTTTAACGAATGCCACAAAAAATGGCGACATCTAATGTCTTGATTTAGGGTGGCGGTCCAAAAAACGCCACCCTTTCTCTTTTTTATTTTTAAATTCGTGGACTTAGGGTGGCGGTTGTTGTTAACAACTGCCGCCCAAAATCAACTTAGGGTGGCGGTTGTTAGCAACAACCGCCACCCTAACTAATTTTTTTTTTTTAACACTTACGATGGCGGTTCTTTACAAAGAACCGCCACCCAATGTCTTTTTTTCTTTTTGGAGAGGTCTGCATAGCATTAAGGCATTAGGATTGCAACTAATTAACAAATTAAGAACGAAATAATTTTTATTCAAAGTCAATCACCTCCAATTACAACCAACAATGTCCTTAAATAACAAAAGAAATAAAATCCTAACATACTATGAAATGAAATGACGAAATAAACAATTGAACACTAACAACAAAAATACGAAAATGAAACACTAAAACGAAAAAGGGCATTTTGAGGGCTGAAACGACCTCAGATTGGCCTGAAACATGGGGTCATGTCATTAGCGATGAGTGTCGTAGATCTCGTCGCGACGATTCCGGAATGTACTCGTGGGCTGAAAACGGACATCGTATGCAAAAGTTATGGCCATTTAAAGTTTGCATCCTTAAAACCTCGAAAAAAGAAAGATTAATTTTTTAATTACACGAAATACACGATTATCATTAAAAAAATACACGAATTTGAAAGTAATAGATAGAGAAAGCTTACCTTACATTAGCATAAGATCTGATTTTTGTACCATAATTTGTAAATTTCACACTTGAGAGAAAGAAGAATGAGGAAGAAAACGGAAATAATGATGTAGATCTGGTAATTTAATTACTGCTCAAATAACAGGTGGCGGTTGTATAGTACAACCGCCACCCAAAGTGAATTTTAATATTCGAAATTTGAAATTTCAAAATTTTTCGCATTTTGGGGCGGTTGTACAGTACAACCGCCACCCTAAGTGTTTTATTATTATTTTTTAAAATTCGTGGACTTAGGGTAGCGGTTGTGTGTACAACCGTCATCCTAAGTGCTTTATTTATTTATTTATTTTTTAAATTCTTTGACTTAGGGTGGCGGTTGTGTGTACAACCGCCATCCTAAGTGTTTTATTTATTTATTTATTTTAAATTCTTTGATTTAGGGTGGCGCTATGTGTACAACCGTCACCCTAACCACACCATATGGTGGCGGATTTTAACACCACCTCCATCCGTTCTTCAGTACAAGCGCCAATGGTGGCATTTTCATTAAAGACCGCCTAATGGGCGTCCTCTAAAGTCAATTGTGTACTAGTGTATAGAAAAGAAAATTCATTTTTTTTTTCATTTTTTGAAGTACTCATAATTCACAAAATTCATCTGTAGTTGGTTATCATCCTAGATTAAATTATAAAAATATTTTATAATAAAGATCTATTAAATACAAAATATATAATCAATTAAATACTATTGAAATACTAATTACTTTGGTTGCAATGTTCGCACTTCAAGTATATCAACATTAACCAATAATCATGTCCCGCGACCACCATCTTTTAGCTATGCTTCTCTTATTAATGGCTAATATATAATGTATTAAACTTATTTTTTTGCGTGAATGGAAAAATAATAATTGAAAAATGATGTGTATAGAAAATTCCAATTAAATATCATTCAAACTTTGAATTTGACAAAGGAATAATATAACCACGATACGTTGATTTCAAACCTATTCGTAATAATTATTCATCTCGGTAGCACGATACTGTGAGAGAGTATAGTGCATTTCTTCATTGCTGAAACAAATTGTATTTGAGCAAATGAGAATTAAAAAAATAAAGAACTCAACCAACGTAGAAACAAATAAAAACAACATAACATAAACAAATATATATAGTTAGCGTTTGTCGACTTATTTTGCATTTTTTTTACATTGGATTATAAAACATAAATTATACTACATACACATAATTTGATCAATTGTACTTAATTCTTGTAAGATTCTATATAAATTATTATAAAGTTCAAATTACTACAACACTAATATTTTTCTTTTAGGGTGTGTTTGACTCACTTTCTTTTGCCTAGAAAATGTCAAATCAAAGAAAATATTTTCCAACTTTGGTGTTTGATAGAAATATTTTGCATGGAAAATATTTTCCAAGTACAACTCATTAAAGCACAAAATGAGCCCATTTGCCTAGAAAATCCAATCCAAAGAAGAGGTGGGAAAATTTAGATGGAAAAACCAAAAGATGGAAAATGTTTTCTAGGCAATACTTTCCATGCAATCAAACACACCCTTAGTTCAAAAAAAGAAATCTCTCTTAATAGTATCTTATATCATAACAACCAACAAGAAGCAAAGAAGTATTTTTATTTAAGAGAAATTTATTAAATATACCATGTGTTTCTGTGTATTTTTAGTGTGCATACAATTTACATACCATGTTTTGAGAAATTACATTTTACATATTATATTTCATTAATTCTTAACAAGACACATCTTATGTTTAACAAAAATTAGAATTTTTTTAAAAAAAAATTAATTATCAAGACGAAATTACCCTTTTTGTAACTAACAAATTACACCCCTTTGTATTTTAGTATATAACACTCAATATATCAGTATATAACACTCAATATATCATTATTCTTAAAAAATTTTAATTAATATTTATTTTATCAAAAATACTTTTGTCGTCTCTTTTATTCTAAATATTTTTTCAAAAAGTTAACTATATATGATATATGAAATATTATTAGTAAATTGAAAACAAGGAATCATCTTTACTGTTATTGTCATCAGTTCTATGATCACTACTAAACTGAGTTACAATTTTCCTAACATATAATTTCACTGAATTTTGAGGTTTTCCTTTTTAAAGAAATAAACACGTAAATAAGTTTTTAAAGGAAAAAAACTGAGTTCCAAAATAGCATCAAATTTCATGTACTATTAAACTCGACTTTGTCTTATTCGTTTAATAAAATTATTTATGAAACAGTAAGAACAGATTCGTATTTTTGTTATTTTATACATTTGAATAATTCTTTAACGGAATTGATTTAAAGACTCTCAGAGTAGTATTGTAAGAATCGGGAACAAATATTTTATTTTATTTTATTTTTTGTAAAAGTAAACAAATATTTGGTCAAGTATGATGGCAAACCATACGTCAGGAAAATATATTTTCTCTTTATTCCTGAACTAAATGCAATGATTTCGCCAAATATGTTCGTGTAAAATATTTATTTAATATTCTAATTTTAGTGATAAGTAAATAAATATTTCAACAGTATATTTAATGAATAAAGATTAAATAAGTTGAAAAATAAATAAATTTCTAAATTACCTATTTCATAAATTTCGTATTTAATAGACAATTGGCTGTCCACTCAATCAATGATTGAAATCATGCGACTCAATTAGAATTTCTTAATTGTCTCTCGATTATATTTAATATCTATTTAGCATTCTATCCACTGAATAAATATTAAAAATCAAAGTTACTTTAAATAATTTATTTTATATCGATTTTTGTCAGTTTAGATTTTATACAATTTTAAAGATCATCGATTAAATCGTCTATTTTAACTATTAATCACATATATTTCAATTTGTTTATCTTATCCAAATTAATTATTTGTTAGTTTTTAATATTTTTGGAACTCGTGATTTATTTTTTTGTGTCCTATTCTTTTCGCTAAATTCTTCTTCATACTATCTGCGCATGTTGCTAAATCATGTTCACGGTCCAAAGTCTTACGAAGAAATAAGAACGGTTGATGGGAAAGTACATAATACTTTCAAGGAAGTGTGATATTCTCGGGGTCTCTTAGACGATGACAAAGAGTATGCTGACATTAGGCTTCTAAACTGTTGTTGAGAAATCTGTTTGTCACTCTACTTGTATCTGACTCCTTGGATAAACCTAAGGTATTGTGGAAGAAATCCTGGCAATATTTCAAAAGATATGGAACACAAGCATTGGAATGCTCTGCACAACCTAGGCATTGTTGTTCGCGATGATATGTTTTTGTCTTCCCACTATTTTGCGTGCTTTGATTGTTCGTCTGTAATTTTCCAAGCATTAACTAATTGTGGGATGTGCACTGTAGATTTATAGCTGACTGATGATCAGGTCAGAAATTATGCATTGGTTGAGATTGAGAAGTTATTACTCCAAAGGGGAATAAGCCTTCGGGACTATGATTCTATGTCTTTTGCTGATGGTTCGTACTTCTTTGCCCCAAACAACATTCTAATATATAATGAATTAGACTACAACAGGCATGACTTAGTTGAGGAATACGCGAGGTTGATATTTGATTTGACTAAGGAATAGGGAGGTGCTTATGACACCATGATAAATGCTATTCGTGGTGATCATCACGGATTTGTCTTTTTATATGGGCATGGTGGTATGGCGAAACCCTTTTTGTGGAAGACTTTTTCGGCTGTAATTAGGTCTCAAAGAGAGATAGTGCTTAATGTCGCATCTAGTGCAATAGTTTTTCTCATTCTATTGGGTAGAACTACTCATTCCTGGTTTTCTATCCCGTTGAATGTGGATGAAGATTCAATGTGCAACATCAAAAAGAGAAGTCACGATGCAGGATCTAGCAAGGTTCAGTAACCTTAGGGGTGCTGAGTTACCATTCGGTGGAAAAACTATTGTATTTGGTAGGGATTTTAGGCAGATACTTCTGATCATACCCAAGGGAACTAGGCCTGACATCATCAATGGATCTCTCAACTTATTTTCTTTATGGGACCATTGCAGCGTATTGAGACTTACGAGAAATATGGGGGTTCGTAATCTTCTTGGAGATGAACACACTAATGAACTGAGGAAGTTTTCAGAATAGATTTTAAGCATTGGGAATGGAGAGATTGGCTAGCCAAATGATGGTGAGGCGTCCGTTGAAATACCAATGGATCTTCTGGTACGTGGTTCTTCTGATCTAGTGAAAGCTATAGTGGATAGCAACTATCCCAATTTTTTGGCTGAGGCGTGTTCTCCTTCTTACTTTAATGGAAGGGCTGTACTCGCTCCTATGCTCGAAGATATTGGAGTGGTTAATATGAGTCATTCATAGTAGTGGACATATTATAGTTCTGATTTCACGTGTCGAACTAATAGTTCGGGGGTTGATTTGCTTAGTGAGATTCACACCTCAGAGTTCTTGAATGGGATCTAGTGTTCTGGATTGCAAAGTTGAAGGTCGGCGTCTCGATCATCTTGATGCGTAATATTAATCAATCAATTGGTTTTTGCAATGGTACCTGTCTTATAGTCACGCAGGCTTGGAAATCATGTTATAAAGGTAAAGATTCTATCTGGGATAAATGCTGGAAAGGATTTTCTAATTCCTAGATTGAGTCTAACCCCGTTTGATATATGATTACCCTTCATTTATGAGAGGATGTAATTTGCCCGCATGGTCTACTATGCGATGACCATTATAAGAGTCAGGGATAGATGCTTAACAATGTTGGGGTGTATTTGAAGAGGCAAGTCTTTACCCATGGTCAGCTATATGTAACTGTTTCAAGAGTGATGAATAGGAAAGGATTGAAATCAGCCAAACTAACACGACGACAAACGTCGTGTACAATGAAGTTTTCAGCAAACCTTGGTGTTATGCGCATGAATCATATGAGGTATGTTGTTCGTATTTATCAACGTTTTTATTTGGCTCTTATGTTATATCTGTTTCTATAAGCCATGAGATATCATTTGTATAGATATAGGATTGGTTTCGTTTGGCTATATCTAATATTGGCATATTCATTCAAGTGGAATATTATGACTTGCATTGTAGCTCATATTTTTCTATTTGCGCTACAAAATCTTAAAAGAATGGAATATTGATAAGATTTGTTCTTACTTGTGCCATTGTAGATGAATTGGTTGCCTTTAGAGTACTACGGATTGCTATTTTTGCTACAAAATATCTCATCCTTTTTCTACACTGGTATAGATGGATATATGGTTCATTAGCATTAGAGTACCGTAGAATGGTTTTGTACTTTTCAATGTTGATGAGATTTGTGTTTCCCTCTTCTATTGTAGATTATCATGCGTACATATCACACATCGATTCCTTAAGCGTCACGTGACAAGGATGCCATGGTGAAAAGATTAGAATAAGTTGCCCATCTCGCTTTCAATACCAATGTATTTATAAATGTTATAATATACTATATGTATTGGTCTCCAATGTAACTGTGTGGATAGTGCTTGAATGTTATTATTTTTCGATACGAATGTTAAATTGTGTTTTTCATAGAGATTTTTGTATCTTTGTGTTTGTGTTGATTGTTGAAAATTTGTACCAATATTAATAGGTCGGATTTACCTCGAGTATAAGCGAAACTCTATCAAATTTTTTCAAAAAAGTGTACATTCTTCTCTTAAATCTTTTGATGTTATTGATTGTACTCGATAAATCCCATAAATCCATTTAATGTAATTAGCTCTCGTGCAACGCACAGTGTTCCAAGCTAGTATCAGTAATATCACTTGAAATTTTCAAAGTAGAATGTCAATATAGAATTTCTCATTTATTAGAGAAAAAACAACCCAGGCACCATTGGGTAATAAATTTGTCTATTTAATCAAGTTTGATCACAAGTTTAAATTTTAGTTTCGATTTATTTTACATATTTTAACCTTCACACTTCAAATGAAAGAATGATGAAATATAATATGGTTGAAAATGCAAACGACCATTTGGATCGAAGTTGATAATTAGGTCCGTACGTTACTAACTTTGAAAACGGCTTATAATTGGCAATTAAGTCTTTAATTAAGTAAGGGGGACAATGAGATTATTAACAACAAAATTAACAGGAGAACTATGGCTTTGTTCTATATACATTAAATTTCATTAATTTTTTATTTCTCATCATTTTCAACCATTCATATCACTAGTTTTTTCACCCATGTGTTGTACAAGAGACTAATTTTCTAACAAATAGTGGTTTTGATAAATATTAATAGTATGATATTAGCACTACTAAAATAAATTGAATATATGTCAAAGCACTAAACTTAATTAAATATAAAATAATTCAAGAAATCTATAAAATTTAGACATATTTTTCCCTATATTGCACACGAGATAATTTGTGATAGAGATTGTGATCATATAAATGCGAAGTCGTCAAATTAAATATTATAATTATCAAAATAATTACATTGAAAAACTTTACTACCATTGGTAGAGCTGATCATAGTTTTTTATTAAATTATTATAAATTCTATTATAGTCAATTACAAATTCGGGAGATATAACTATACACTCGTGCGATGTATGATATCGACAATAAATATACGAATAGTGATTTTTTAAAATTTTGTTGTGATATATTATCAATATACAGATAGATCTATTATAGAGTGAAAATATTGTGGGTTCAGTTTTACAGACTCTAACATCCCATTCCTCTCATGTTAGGAAACACTTATCCCCGTCCACGCCACAACCTCATTTACTTGAGGTAGAGTGAAGATCATATAAGAATTGAAACAGGATGGGGGCTCCCTATTCCCCGTCCATGCCCCCCATTAGAAAATTCTCGTTCACATTCACGCCCAATTATGATCGTATAATTGAAAACTTTTACGTGTACATTTTTGTATGTATTAATGACATCTAATCATTCCAATACACACCTTCTAAATCCCCCTTCTAAAAGGGGCCTGGGTTTGTAAAACATTTTATCTAAAAAATACCCTTCCAACTTCAATAGAATTACATTCCACATAAGAGTAGAAGAGCAGATTTCTTGAACGTTTTGTGTCCTTGTGGACTTTCTGTCTCACAAAATTCTAAAAGAAAATCACAAAACGTCTTGCCCATCTTTCACCAACATCCTACCGTGAATTAAGATGCAACTCCAATGAAGCTCTTTGATGAATTGAGATGCAAAAAATCTTCTTCAGCCTCATTTGGAAAAGAACAAAGCAATTAAATGGGAAGCAATAAGACCATATGAAACTATGTAAATTTTTACACGTTCAATTGGGGGTATGAATTCAATCAATGTTTGTGAATTAATTACAGAATTATGCCTGTGCATTTTTCATTCTGGTTGCCTACACCACCACAAAGATAATCATTTTCATATTTCTATTAGAAAGACCATGCATGTGAGGTTATTGACTGTTGCTGGTGTGAATATTTCCCAAAGTATTACTCGTCATTTTGTTTATCGATCCTCCATGGTATTCAGGGACGGATCTAGCTAGGAACTGGACTGTGCTGTAGTTAGGTCTAAGGAAAGACTTAGTACAGAATTATTCACCATGTGTCATTGTTGGTAGTTAGGTGCGGCGGTGAGTTCTCAGTTTTGCAGCTGCAAGGTCACGAGTTCGAAACCTCGCAACCTTACATGTATTTCCTGGTTTTCCTTTTGATCCCAATTCCCACATGCTTTCTCTTTTGCTATTTTTTAATTATTTCTGTTAAATAACTCCTCACTTTCATAAAATGCTCCCAGTCCTCCCAGTGTCCCACATGCTTTCTCTCTCTCTCTCCTTTTTTTTTTTAAATTTTGTACCTGTTCACTTTCAAAAATTTAAAGGTATTTTTTATTTTTTTTAAAAAATTAGTTTTAGAATTCTCTAATTTCAAGAAAATAATAATATTAACAATTCCACATTTTAAAAAAAATCTGAGGTGATATTTTGCGTATTGACACAATTATTTTAGAACATTAAAATTTACTAAAGATTTGCAATTTGATCTAACTTTGGGTACGTGTATGGATGATGTGCATTAGATTGTTAATCTGAGATATCATACATAATTTGTTAAATTGTTACTTTGCATGATTTACTTATTAAAGGGAGATCGTTAAAAAATAATTTTTATGATTTAAAACTGAATTGATTATTATAATTTTTATAAATAATAATGACCTAATGATTTTTTATTTTTTGCTATTTACCATTTTTAAATTAAATTTACATTGGTTCAATAATTAGTCCAATTTTTTTGAAACCCAACATTAATACATTAGAGGGGAAAAAACTAATTTTGTAGATCAAATCCATTTAAATTCCCATATATCAAAGCAACAAAGTCAAAGTATTATTTTAACTATGTTAATACGCTTGTATTTTATAAAATTAATTTAGTGGATTGTGATTATTCACATAAAAAAAAATAAAAAATCGGAGGCGCTGCCCCGAGCCCCCGAGAAGGGAGTATGTCTTTTCTAAGTTCAGTTAGGTCCAACTAGAAATCCTAGATCCGTCCCTGATGGTATTTGAGGTTAGTTACACTTACAATATTGTATAGATTGCATTATATGTAATAATTGATTAATTTATGCAATAATTTAATTCTTGCCACCTATGCATCTCAGAGACGTTTGTTGTGAAATTGTTGACTTTATAATGCCATATGACACCATTGGGGTTCTTTGTTGGGCTTATTTGATTTGATTGATTTGAAGGCTGATCATAAAAACTACGAAAAAGTCTTGACGTACACACAAATATGTGTGTGTGGGGGGTAAATGTCACACACCCTAATAGAGGGTGTGGCAAAATTACCATAATGCTTCCCTGAATGTGGGGGGGCCTATATCCTTATTAGTGTGTGGTATTTTGCCACATACTTTTTGTGTGTACTCCAAGAAAAAACTACATTTGATAACTAAGGTTAGATTTGATTTCTATTTTTGTGAGAGTGTTTGATTTCAGAATGCATGTTGTTTGTTGTATATAATCTTGATTCCATGGAGAGTGTCGTATCTCACTTGCCTTCAGTGTTGTAGTTATGAAATCCGAAGTTTGTAATTGCACATCCATTCTGTTTACCATTCAAAGTAGGGTAATGTTAGAGAAACATTTATCTTACCATGAACAATGCACAAAAATTGAACAGATAAAATTACAGTTCTTCCAATTCTACGTAACCAACAAAACATTATATTTTGTTCTACTTTTTCACAAGTTTTGGATTTCTTGACCATGATTATCTACAATTTAAATTGTTACTAAAAGTTAAAACAAAAAATAATAATAATAATGGGAGAAAGCATGTCAACAAAAATGTCAAACTATAGCCGATAGTGTTAGAATTTATATTTTACTTCCAAGAGCAATTTAGGCATTGAGCATTAAATTCAATTATTAATTTGTCTTCAAGTCGAAATTTGGAGTGAAATGTTAACACTTTTTCCTTGTTTACATAATAGTTCCTTGATCTTATTTTACAGCCTCAAGCTAGATGACAATCTTCTTCGTTCATCTTATTCTTTTTTAGTATTTTATAAGTCATGATGACTGATTGATATAAAAAGTAAAAACTTCATAACTCGATATTCTTCTACAAATATATCACCTTCTTTTGCATTACCATCAATCTATATGCCATCTATATCACCACACGTCTTATTTTTATTTTTTCTCATTTTATTTAATTAACTATTTATTCGCGTAAGGTCCTTAATTAAGGGGGCCTTCTTTTTTCTTCATTCGAAATTTAAATATTTAATAGTTCAATGAAAGCACATCATCAAAAAGGACTTGGCTGCAAAATTAAATGGACAGTTTAGAAATGTCACACCCTTAAATTGTTACTAACTTATGAATTTTGAAGTTATATTGGAGGATCGACCAAGTGAGCCATCCATTTTGATTCCATGGAGCCAACCCCTCTACTTACTGTTAAAGCATATAAAGAAAGGTACATCATGATCTTCGAGAAATCTTCCATTGAAGACCTTCCAAGCCCCAAAGCCAAAGCTTTATGTTCATCAATTCCTATGAGAAAAATTGCAATTCATATATAAATTGTCTCCTTAATTAGAAGTCCTCAGTATCCTTTGTTGGGGAACTAGGCGCTGCTAATTCCGCCCAAGATCAGTGGGACGAATAAATGCGACTGAGAAAAATAATGAACGCTAAAATAAGCACAAAATAAAACACCGAGATTTAACGTGGTTCGGCCAAACTGCCTACGTCCACGGACCCACACCAATATATTTCACTATCACAAAAATGAGGAGTACAAAAATACCACACTGTATTTTTTCTCTACCTACACAAAGGTTTTATCACTCTACTCACTTTTATCTCTCGTATATAGCTTCTACGCTGAAGCTCTTTCTCTACACAAGATCTCTCTCTTTTCTCTACACATGAGATGTTTTGTGTTTTTTGGTGGTGTAGTTGTGGTGTGATGGTCTCTGAAGCTGCCAAACACTCCTCGTATTTATAGGGAAAAAATTGGAGTTGTTGGCACCAACTCTTCGCAATTCAGCAAGCTGCGCATTTGTTTTCCTTGAGCCCCAATTTTTGACCATTTTTGCTTTCTTTGTCTTTATGCGCCACTAGCCATTCTTTTTGACTTTGTTTGCCACTAACAATCTCCCACTTGAAGTGATTTCAATCAATCTTCACAATCTAACTTTCACCTTGGGATATCTCATTTTTGCAAATACGTGAAAAATATGATGTGAGTCATCACCTTTGTCTTCATTGTAGAAGACCAGCCGGCGAGCGGCTCAATTTCTCCTTGTTCTTGTTTTCGTCATCATGTCGTTTGAGTTTTTGGTACCTTGAATCTTTTCAGCGTCAATACTCCATCTTCCAAAAGTGATCGAGTAATGCTTGAGTCCAATATGTTTAGTTACGGAATGAAATGCCGAATTCTTTGCGAGATGTATCGCACTCTGGCACATCCTTGTACAAGACATTCTTCTCCTGGTTGAAACCCACTCGCCAAGCAAACCTTGTAACCATATCATCTCTTTGCTAGCCTCGATTCTTTGCCCACGTGCTACCTTTACGTAGTTGATAACGCCCAACAATCCTCTGATTTGCGAAATCCAACTAAGCTGCGTGCCTGTGTGAAGAACATAACTGTAGTACTTCTCCTGCGATCTACCTGCTTGACCAAAATGCGCATCTACGAAACCTCGTAGTTTCACTTCGCCAAATCTAAAGCATAAGCATTTATCGGAGTTCCCGTAGATATCTCAATATCCACTTTCTTGCATCCCAATCTTTGCTTTCGAGGATTTGCCATATATCTGCTCACAACTCCCTTGCATGAGCAATATCAGTGCAGTACAAACCATGGCATACATCAAACTTCCAATGGTGAGGCATATGGAATTTTAGCCATGAAGTTTCTCTCCTCTTACTGTCTTAGGAGGCTGGTGGTTGGATGAAGCGAAATGATTAGCTAATGGCGTCTTGTCGGTTTTACGGCTCATGTTGAATCTTTGCGAGATTTGATCAACATACTTGGCCTGTGACAAGCGCAAAAACACCCTTTTGCTTGTCTCTACAAATTCTCATCCTAGAATTTGCTTGCTTCTCCCAAGTCCTTCATTTGGTCAGCGATAGTTGCTTCTTCAACTTTTTGATCTAGTCCATGTCCGCCGGCTACTAACATGTCATCGACATAAAGTAACAAAATGATATGTGGACTCGAACCGCTTTGAAGTAGCAACAATGGTGCATTACACTTCATGTAGCCATTTTTACTGCATAATCAGTCAAACTTCTTGTACCACTGCTTTGTCTAGCGCTTGCTTTAAAGCCCGTATAGGCTCTTCTTCAATTTGCATACCAGCTTCTCTTTTCCTTTCATTGAGAAGCCTAGTTCTTTGCATATATATTTCCTCCTCTAAGTCACCATGGAGGAAAGCGGTTTTCACGTCTAAGCTGCTCCAAGTGCAAGCCCTCCTTGACAACAATGCTCAACAACGATCGAATTGTTGTTAGCTTCTGGCTGGCGAAAATATCTCCGTAGTCAATTCCTTCTTTACTGCTTTGAAACCTTTGACTACCAATCCGCCTTATACCTCTTTGAACCATCATGTTCTTCTTTGATTCTGTACACCCATTTATTGTTGAGAGCTTTCTTCCCTGCGGGCAACTCGGCAGTTCTACGTCACGGTTGGAGATGAGAGACTTTATCTCATCTTTCATTGCAAGCTCCCACTTAACGAATCTCCCACGACATGCCTCGTCATAGCATTCGGGTTCACTCAGCGTCGATGGGTAACATGTAGTTCATGTACTTTCGATTGAACATGAGGTCGACTTGACCTCCTCACAATGAGGAATTGAGGCGTGGTGGAATCGACCTCGAGGCGGGCTCCTCTGTCTGCGAGACTCTCATCTTTACGCCCGACATCTCGCCACAGGAGTATCATCGGAACATATGTTGGATAAATCGTGTTGTTATGTCATTGGGTGAGCGCATTCTGTCCTTGTACATCACCTTTTCATTGAATATGACATCCCGACCACGATTGAGCTTTTTGTTACGATCATCCCAAAAGCGGTACCGAACTCGTCTCCACCATATCCAGCAGTACACTTTAGTGATTTGGAGTCTAACTTACTGGCATTATCACTAATGTGCACATCTGCGACACAACCAAATACTTTCAAATGAGAAAGTTTCACTTCTTTTCCGCTCCAAACTTCTTAGGTATCTGTACTCCAATGGTACGACGGTCCACGATTAACAAGGTATGCCGCCCGTGATTGACTTCGCCCAAAGCTCGTTTTAGCGGGCACTGCATGTATCCTCATGCCACGGCTCTTCTGTCGCGTCGATTCATGGATTACGCAACTCCATTTTGTTGCGGTGTTCACGGCAACGTTCTCTCCAATTTGATGCCATTTTGGTAACAAATTTCTTGAAACGCCAAATCTTCGTACTCTCCACCATTGTCGGATCTCAACTTCTTTACCGGCAAACGGTTTCATTCTCCACCATGGCCTTCCACTTCTTGAACTCGAACACATCGGATTTGTGTCTCAAGAAGTAAACCCCACACCTTTCTCAGTGGTCATCAATGAAAGTCAAGTATGACTTTCCTTGTCGATAAGCTGGCTGTTGGACCTCACACATGCTGTGGACAGTTCAAACTTCTTCTTTCTTGAGTTACGCCACTTGTATTGAAACTCACCGTTCGCCTAGAAAATACAACTTTCACAAAGTCTAAATCAATAGATCAAGCCCTGGTAGTTTCCTTTTGCATGCATGTACTTGAGCCCTTTGACTCATATGCCCAAGTCTTTGGTGCCACAGGTTAGCATCCTTGCTATCAAGAAGCGCAATTGTCATACACGCATTGCCGTCGTGTATAGGGTGCCACTATCCTTGCCACGTCACGATTATCATGGCCCCCTTGGTGATTTTCCAATTATCACCAGAGAAGCTTGTGTCACATCCTTCTCTCGACAAGCTGTTTGACGGAGATCAAATTTTCCTCAATTCTGGAATATGTCTCCACGTCCTTCAATTTCCATACGAGATCCATTAACATTGATGCATTACTTCTCCTATGCCCACCACGCAAGGATGATCGTCTCAGAGATATACTTCTCGAAGTTTCCCGACACATAATTTGTAAAAAGTGTCGATTTGCGGTGGCATGGAAAGATGCTCAGAGTCTATTACCCAATAGTCGGCCTTCTTCTCCATGGAACATATCAGCATCACGCGTTTCTTCGATCCGCGACATTGACTCCGGTCCTTGTTCTCCGTTTCCTTTGAGCCCTACACGATTTTGTAGTGCCCAGGCACGACGCAATTCCAACATTCAACGGACTTGTTGGAATTTACGTGATTTTTGGATCTCGATGCCGCCATTCCTCGACTTATAGTCACGCCGTGCCCTCTGTTTGAACTACGCCTCTGCTATCTACATTGAAAGCGGCCTCGGAAGTTGAAGTTTGCATCGGCCCCATCTCGGGATCTCCTCGGTCAAGATCATGCTCACTGCGATCATCGAACTTCAATTCGACTTTTCCGGCGAGCTATCATGATGGGCATCGTGTTATGCCATTCGACTCTCGAGCAGCCAAGAATTAATAGAGCTCGAACCTCATCACTAAAGTGATTTCCACCGCGTGGTCAATTGGTCTACTACCTCATTGAATTCGTTGAGGTGTTCTCCCAAATCTCCGCTTTCCATCATCTTCATATTGAACAATTTCTTGATCAAATGAACTTTATTTGCCCAGGCATTTGTTCATACATCTTTGAATAGAAGCTGCCATGAGAGACGCCACCGTTGTCTTCTCATTTTTAATGTTGAAAGCGACCCGATTTTGATAGGTCAATCTAATTGCATAAGTGCTTTTCGATCAAGCACCTCCCACTAATCGTCTTTTAAGCCTTACGGCTTTTCTTTCAATAGGCTTATATAGGTCCTTACGATACAAATAGTCCTCCATTTGCATTTTCCAATATCCAAAATTTTTGCCATCAAATTTATCAATTTTGGAAATTCTCTCGTCTGTCGCCATTACTCCCACTCGAACAAGATGTGATTTTTAGAAATCGTTTACGATGTGGAAGGTCGATCACCTATGTGCAACCACAGAGCATACTAAGAATTTCAAGAGATATCACTGAGCGAAGCTCTGATACCGAGTTGTTGGGAACTAGGCGTGCTAATTCCGCCCAAGATGATGGGACGAATAAATCTGGCCGAGAAGAGAAAAATAATGGGCTAAAATAAGCACAAAATAAAACACCGAGATTTAACGTGGTTCGCCAAGCGCCTCGTCACGGACCCACACAATATATTTCACTATCACAAAAATGAGGAGTACAAAAATACCACACTGTATTTTTTCTCTACCTACACAAAGGTTTTATCACTCTACTCACTTTTATCTCTCGTATATAGCTTCTACGCTGAAGCTCTTTCTCTACACAAGATCTCTCTCTTTTCTCTCTACACAAGATGTTTTGTGTTTTTGGTGGTGTAGTTGTGGTGTGATGGTCTCTGAAACTGCAAACACTCCTCGTATTTATAGGGAAAAAATTGGAGTTGTTGGCACCAACTCTTACTGCAATTCAACGAAGCCTGCGCATTTGTTTTTCCTTGAGCCCCAATTTTTGACCATTTTTGCTTTCTTTGTCTTTGTCTGCCACTAGCCATTCTTTTTGACTTTGTTTGCCACTAACATCCTTTGGAGCTTACTTATAAAAAACTGCCTAACCAGAATTTTTGCCATTCTACGAAAATTTCTACCTTGTGGGATTTGTTAAAATGACTGTGTGTCTTTGGTGGGAAATTCTTTATCTAGGGAGGATGCTTGTAATTTTTGAAATATGTGATGAGCATACATTTTATGATATGTAGTAAACTCTGACTTTAGTGGGAATGAGCAAGGGCGGATCTAAGGGGGGGCCGGCACGGGTGGTAGCCCCCCCGACCCAAAAAAAATTCCGAAAGTTTATATAGAAAAAAAATTTTTATACATAATTTTAGTCGAATTAAATTTTTTTCTGTATTGCAGCCCCCCCGACTAAAAATCCTAGATCCGCCATTGGGAATGAGTGATGGGAGATTTGCAATTGGAGTGCTGAGATTTGGGAGCCCAAAACGGAGTTGAGGAAGGTTTGATCTTTGAGCAGATATTGCATCAGGTTTTCTTCATATACTTGACAAATTGAACTAGACAATTGATATATCCAGAAAAGAGAAAGAGACACAATCCCAATTAATTTAAAAAGCATAATTATTGAAAATATTGATGCATTCTTTTTACATTGAAAGATGTGATTATCTAAGTTTTGAACCAAAATATATATATATATATATATATATATATATATATATATATATATATTTTGAAACACTTGGAATGCAAGAGTTTACAAGGAGCCGACTAACACAACTCTATACAGTTCGTGAAGCTCATGTCACGACATGCGATCGGAATTCCTAATTGCATGTACTTTGTCTCAATACCTTCAAGATATATATGGAAGGTACTTCACCTTAAATTCTTAACAATAAAATAATGTTTGTTATAAAAAAATTACATTATCGCTTTTCATTCATTTCTTTTCATTAACTATTGTCATTTTATCAACACACATCATGGAGCAAAGGAAAAGTGAATGTATTATAGAAATTTTATGATGTGTCAAGGAAATGAATATATTTGTCGGGCAAAGATTGACAAAAGATTGAACAAGGCCAAGCAAGGAAGTACATAATCGCACAAGAAATCCACAAAAATGATCGAACATCCAAGGTCTCCACTTTCAAATGACAGATGCAGGGGCAGCAGAGCTAGAAATTTCTATTTACGGGGGCCAAAAAAAATTCAACACAAAACATAAAATAAAAAACCCAATTTCGCAGGGAAGACCAATGGAGTTTCGGCATCGTGTCGGGGGTGACCGCCACTCCCTGCACTCCCATAGCTCTGCCTATGGACAGATGTGATGAATATAACGACCAAAACTTGAAGATCAAAAGTGACGTGCCTATTTATTTATTTGTTGGCCTTCAAACACATGATTGTGTTTTATTTTGTTATTGTTTGATCGAACTATTTGTGAATTTTGGGCATTAAGATTTTGTTTAAGTTATGTTTAACGGCAAATATAAAAATCTATGTTGATTAATGATTTCATCTTTATAAATTGAGACCATCATTTCAACTATGGATGATTTGATTGTTGTTTACTTACTAGGCATCATAATCCGAAGCCATTATTAGCCAATTTTGAGGTTACTGTGTATCTATTTGGTTTGTTATTCAACATTACGACGCACAAATTTCGAACACATTTACTATCATGATATTATTGTAATACCACATGCAACGCACATGTCTCCAACTTATATACTAATCACTTATATTAACATATTCGACATAAACTTACTAATTTAACATATTTGGCCGATATATTAATATATTTTTTTAAATTCACCAGTTTAAATAGACCACTTAATCGATGAACTTTAAAACTTATATAAAATATAAATTAAAAAAAAGGGTGCAAAATAAATAATTTAAAATTATTTATTATAAAATCTTAAGTCTATACATAAATAACACATTTTTTAAAAAAAGAAAATGTTAAAATCTTAGGAATTGTAAAAAATAAAAAATAAAAAACAACGTAAATTATGGTTAATTATGATAAATTTATATAAATACCATATTTGTAGTTTGATTGGTTTCTTATCTTTATTGTCAATCATTATTTTAAATATGATGTGACTCGTAACATATGAAATTGTAACATACAAACTATACACTATTGAAAATTGATTTTTCGAAAAATACCAAAATGAGAAAATAATTGTCCAACTCTAATATCACTAATTATTGATTAAATTGCAACCAATTGCAACTAAAATGAACAATCACAGAAAATGCAAAAACATATGAGAATTAAAGGAAAATATGTTTTCATAAAAGGATGCAAGTGAAAAAGTAAGTGAAGTTAATTGAGAACTAATGATATATAATCGACTCCCTCTGCAATAAGAAATAACACCCTCATTCTAAAAAGCCAAAAACTTATAGGTGTAATCTTCAGTTTATTTTAAAATACGAAATAAGATAAATTAATTTTGGAAATAAATATTTCTTCCCCGTAGCAATCTAATTAATTTTAATCATTTTTCATTTTTAAATTAATTAATTTAATTATTTGATAAAATTTCATCCAATGAAATTATGTCAATTTTATAATGAAAATGTGTCCAATTAAATCTTGGAAATATAATTAATTTTAATTAATTGTAATATAATTCATTATAATTAGTTTTTATTTTTAGCAAATTATTCATAAAAATAATTTTTTGTTTCTTAGATAATTAGCGTAATAGCCTCCGTTTTAAGACTTGCATGAATCTAATTGTCAAAATATTTTATAAATTAAATGAAATCTTTCAATTTAAACGATATCTTTCATTTTTAGAGAAAATCTTACGAACCCAGAGCAATCTAATTAATTTTAATTTCATTTTTTTAATAGGCGGTGTCTAATGAAATAAAACTTTCTAGTTTTTTGTTATATGAATCTAATTTTAAAGATATTTTTGAATTTAAATGACATCTTCCAATCTTGAAAATATCCTTAATTTTTTTTAAGGGAAATCATGTGAACTCATGTGAATAAAATTAATATTCATTATTTCTTTATTTTTTTAAAATTAACTATATATTTCCACTCTTACCAATATAATAACTAATTTTGATAATTTTCTTCTATTGAACCCATGTCCATTTTCATCAAGTGAAACTATCTCCAATTAAATCTTAGTAATATAATTAATTTTAATTAATTTAAAAACAATTACATTTTAATTTTTAGCTAATTATATCTAAAAAAATTAATTATTTCTTAAATAATAAGCTTAATAACCACAATTTGAAGAATTGTTTATTAAAGATATTTTGTAATTTAAAAGATATATTATAATCTAAACATTATCGTTAATTTTCTAGGGGAAATCTTCCCAACCCATAGTAATCAATTTAATTTAATTTTTTTAATTAATTATATTTCCCCTTTTAGCAATATAAATAATTTTAATTGATGTTAATCCAATGAAACCTTATCCAATTAAATCGTGGCAATATAATTAATTTTAGTTAATTTCAATATAATTATTTTAATTAATTCTCAGTTTTAGAAAATTATTGGAAAAAAGAATTAATTATTTTTAAAATAATTATTTTAACAGTTGTAGTTATAAGAATTGTATGAATCTAATTTTAAAGATATCTTTTAATTTAAATGATATCTCTCATTTTTTAGGATCAATCTTGCCAACCCACTGCAATATAGTTAATTTTTATTAATTTTTTTAAATTAATTCTTTTTTTCCGGTTTCAACAATGTATACAATTAATTTTGATTAATTTTCATCCACTAAAACCATGTTGATTTTCATCTAGCGAACCCGAGTCCAATTAAATCTTTGCAGTATAAATAAATTTGATGATTCCAACATAATAAATTTCAATAAATTTTAATTTTTAGATAATTATTCGAAAAATAATTAGCTTAATAGATGCACTTTCAAGAATTGTATGAATCTAATTTTAAATATATTTATGATTTAAAAGATATCATGCAATTTAAAATATTTCTTTCATTTTTAAGGAAAAACCTGGTAAATTGTAGCAATCTAATGAATTTTAAACATTTTTTATCTTTTAAATTTATTATACTCATCTCATTTGAAAAATATAATTAATTCTTATTAATTGTTGTCCATTGAACCATATCCAATTAAATCTGAGAAAAACAATAAATTTTAATTAATTACAACATAATTAATTTTAAATAATTTTTACTTTTATCTCATTATTTCTATAACAATTAGTTTAATAGATGTACTTTCGGGAATTGTGTGAATATAATTTTATAGCTATTGCTTATAAAGATGCGCGTTGCAATTTATAATATATCTTTAATTTTTGAGGAAAATGTTGGCCGACCATAGGAATTAAATGAATTTTAACTATTTTTTGAGAATTAATTACATTTTTCTCCATCATCAATATAATTGCTTTTGATTAATCCTTTTTCATTGAAACATATCAAATTAAATCTTGATAATGTAATTAATTTTAGTTAATTGCAATGAAAATAATTATAATTAATTTAAATTTTTAGCTAATTATTCTTAAATTTAATTATTTTTTTAAAAAAAATAATTATTTCTAAATTCATTAACTTAATGTTTGTCAAGTTAATTTGCAGTTCTTTTCTCTTCAATTTAAAAGAAACGTGTAACACTGAAGTAAAAAAATTAAATTGGAATCACTTATGTAAAGATATTAATTAATTATTTCCACTAAAGATATTTGTGATTTAAAAGATATCGGTATGGATTGAATTAATAAAAATTATTGGATTAATATTATAATTGAACTATTAATTGTTTAAAAAATTAATGTTACATGTCTTTTTTTTAGTTTTTGAGTAAAAATTTGAAGCATTATAATTTTTTATTACACAAAAATTGAATCCAAAAAAATTTCTAATTTAATTAATTGTCATTTTTTAGCCAATTTTATTTTTGAAAATAATTAATTATTTCTAAACTTTAGTAAAAGGACCAATCTTTTTTTTCGAGGAAGTAAAATGACCAATCTAATCATATTACAAGTTTCGTTTAATTTTTATATAAAATTTAATGATTGCTAATTTTTTATTGCACAAAAATTAATTTTTTCCAAAATTGCTAATTTAGATTAAAAGACAAAAAAGTTGAAGAAGATAAGTTCAAAACAGTGTAGATTTGAAAAAATTTAATTTTGATTACACACAAAATATGCTAAAAATTCCCTACTTTTATTTACATACAGATTTTTATAAGGATAAGATTTAATATAGATAATGATTAGTTAATTTGTTTGTTAGGGATTGATTATTAATTGATAAAAAAGAAAAAAATTAAAATACAAAACAAAAATAATAATGGATATATAATATTATAAATTTTAATAACGGCTTACAAATTTTGATATGAACCATTATCTTTTAAAAAAAATTCATATCAGTTATCGTAATTGATAATTTTAGGTATTGGGATCAAAATTTAGACATTTTTTAACTAAAAAAATGCTTCTCTTAAAATTTTTGCCAAACTTTTATTATCAACATCATTCAAGCAGCTAAGCCATGACGATATTTTTTAGCATGGATTTTTGAATATTAGGTTTTGGAGAATTTATGCGAGGTATACTGTGTACTTATGAAATGATAAGATATGTACACAAAGTACTCATAGATGAAACTATGCATATTGATTTGTCAGTAACAAAAATTTGTGAAGAATAATTGGGAAAAAAATCACTAATGCGAGCAATACTAAATAAAAAATATAAAAAATTAATTTTTCATACTTTTAACTTTTTTTAAAAAAAAAATGCAGAGATGATTAAATAATAAGTTTAACAATTATTTTTTTAAGTGGCTTTCAAAAATGACGAGACATGAAATTTATCATTTTCTATTTCTTTTCTAATTACTTATTAATTATTTATTGTAAATTTAATTATTTAACTATTCACTATTTGATCTTAAAAAAAATTATCCACTGTTTGAACTGCTTAATGCACATTACTCATAAAACTATCTAAAACTACCATTTTCAAATGGTAAAAAAAGGAGGTTTTTTATCTAATATTTTAAATAGGTAAAACGGTTTTTTTCTAAAGTAGAAAGTCTTGCCACATTTTTATTAATGCATGCAACACTAAATATAAAAGAATTCAAAAATTATATAAATTAACTCAAAAATTAGAATTAGACTACATATAAATAAAATATAATACATATACAAAAGAAAATAAAGAAAATAACACCACATAAGGAAAGTCTAATAAATTAAATAATGAAAGCAATTAATCACTAAAACACAATAGAGCCAGACAAGGCACTGCGACCTAGGCATTTTGCTATGTGGCTTTTTTTATTTTATATATAGTTAGATTATTATTATTATTATTATTATTATTATTATTATTATTATTATGAGTGTTATTTATTTTTTCTATTAAAACCTCGATTTACAGATTGATTCAAAGATGATTTAACAATTGATCTATATTAATTTATATTTAAAAATTACAAGTATTTGTATTATTATTTCACAAAAATTGCAAGATTTGGGTTTATTTTCAAATTTTAACATATATCGACAAAAGAACTCAGGGTATGTTTGATTAGAGGTAGAAAATATTTTCCATGCAAAATTTCCACTTTTTAGTCAAACAAATTTTATTTTCTAGGGAATTTAAATTCCATGTAAGGACAAAAAGTACACTTTTTTCCTTGAGTTCAATAAATTGAAATTTCCATGGGGTGGGATAAGAATTGGAATTCCATAGAATTGAAATTCCAATTCTTTTCTTTCTTACAATCAAACACACCCTTAATAATAATAATTGTTTTATTTAATTTTTACGTCTTATTATTTCTCGATAACAATAAAATCAATTACTTTTTAAAAAATTATCGAAATAGAAAGCAAACAAAAAGGCGACTATTGCATCGATTTACATTTGCGGGAAATCTACAACCCCATTTGGAGTGTAGGGTTATGGGTTGAAATTTCCATCCTTCCTATCTTAGAATCTCTTTCGAGAATAATATGATGGGAGACAACATATATGAATGAAATCATGGTTCTAAGGAGAAAATGTAAGTCGAGGCCTTCACATATTTTTCATGAGCCTTACATTATATTTTAAGCTTTCACAAAAAAGAAAAAAAAAAAAGAAAGAAAATTAATTTCATTCAACTGAGAAAAAAAATTCTTCTCAAAAATATTTTTATACACAATAATGGATGTTATTGTTTTTGAATTGCTGTTGATATTGAGATCTTTTTGAGGAAATTTTAAAATTATGCTACGTTGATTTTGTTGACTTCTGCTATGAGTATTTACGGGATGGATTTTTCCAAAATGCAGGTAAATGTTTGTCGAAATGTTTAAAAAATCTTATATATTTCGCTGTTCTTTTTTATTATATTTTTAATAGGTAATAAAATAACTATATCTCAAATATATTTTCCCATGCAACACATGGGTGAAAATGCTATATATAATTTATTATTTAAAATAAGTATCTAAATTGATGAGTTTAAAAAATATATTAATATACATAATATGTTAAATTAGTGAGTTCATACCGAATATGTTAATACACAAGTAACAAAGGGATAACGGGTGGCAGTTGTTTTGGGTTTCGGGTGGCTGTTCTTGGAATACCACCCGAAATAGCAACACCCCAAGTCCCAGGGACAGGTGGCAGTTCTAGAAACACAAAAAAAAAATTAATTTACATATATTTTTTATTTTAGAAAACAATGGGTGGAGGTTATTTGATTATGGGCTACCATCCCTTATTTTTTTTCAAATCATTTGCGGTGGCGATTCTAGTGTTAAGAACCGCCACCTAATACCAATTTTGAAAATAAAAAAAATACATAGAAATTGACTGTAAAGAAAATAAAAATGCAAATCAAAACAATTACTTCAAAAAATGTAGATCTATAGAACTTCAAAAACAACTTCAAAAATGCATATCTATACAAATTCATACAACCAAAAACAACTTGTTAATTGAAAAATACTTATCTATACAACTTGAAAAATTAGTACAAAAAACAATAAATACATATAGATCGAAAAAGGAAAGATCTGTTTCATACCTTGATAATAATTAGAGATCTTAGTTCTAAAACTCGATGAATATCCTTGATAAATACACGAAAATAGACCAACCGGATCGTCAGGTTCCTCTGCATGAGTGAAGGTGTCGATGGAGGCATCGGCGGCTTCGGCAGTGGTGATGGAGGCATCGGTGGCTTCGCAGAGGCAATGGAGGCATCGGTGGCTTCGGCGGAGGTTGAGACAAGGATGGGGGGTTTCACACATAGGCTTTTTAGATGATGAAAGGAGAGGGATTGAATAGATGGTTTTTGAGAAATTTGGGAGGAAAATGAGAGTGAAAATAAAGAACAGAAATTAAGGATTTGTTGCAGGGGTGAGAAACAGAGTCGGTTTTCTGCTGAGGCGAGTGAGACTGTCGTCTCAGGCACAAAACCGGAGGGAAGTTGCAATACCGCATATTACTTCCAATATAATTACGAGTTTTATTCGTAAGTTATTTAATCAATTTAATATAGTTAATTGTAATTGATAATTATTATTGATAATTATGATGGATTTCTATTGAGTTTTGTTTTGCAGTGGAGGGACTCGAACGCCATCATGCTCAACATGCCACTTAGAATATTTGATTTAATGAAAATGAATTTAAGTGTTATATTATCACGTTTGTATTTAAATTATTTGCAATTTAAATATTTTACTATTTACTGATGATTTAACCAAGGAAAATAAAAATGACAAGCTAGAATTGTGTATTTTAATTTTGGGGCTAATTTATAATAGCCTATTCTTGAACCCAAAATTCAAAACCCCAATATTCCATCCATTACTATTAATCCAACCTAAATTGTCTTGGACACCAAGAAAAAAAAGAATATGGAGAAAAAGCCCAAGTTGGATTCACCAATTTAAAACCCAATTAAGACCAACGAAAGCTCATTCTACAACTCACGTTTGCTCTCTTCCTCCCACCGTTGGCTCTCTCTCTCTTTTCTTCCTCTCTTGTGGTGACTTCTATTTTGTTCTAATAAGGTAATCTCTCCACTCTTATCTTTTTCTATCCTAATATGTGTTGGTGGGGGATGAATAATTGATGTTTTATGGATTAATTGAGACTTTGGTGGTTGGGGAAAAGTAATTTACTTGATACTTTGAGTTGGGCATGAGGTCTTGATATGGGATGAGATTAAGACTACTTGACATCCACGAAGCCCTCATAGTGTTTGATGAATTGCTTGAAAGAAAAATCAATGTGTTTTGCACCTGTGACTTTGTCCAGCTTTTGGTCTCAACTTTGAAAGGCTGTAACTTTTAGTATAGATGGAATTTCTAGGTGATTAAACTTGGAAAATGGTTCCCCATGAGTTACCTATCATTTAGAATTGGTTTGACATAATTCAGAGTCTCGTAGAATATTTTATGATACTTTTTGTCAGACTGGAGAGATTCCACCCGAGAATAGGGTATTGTCCGGTTAAAAATCGTTTTGATGGCCTAAACGTGATTTATGTGAGGCGATTTTTAAATATGATGAATATGTACAAGTTTCCGACCTTCTGTGGAAACTTTAGAATTTTATGGTGTCCTTTAATATTTTAAATAATTTGATAAACTCATACTGCCATAGCAAGGCATTTTCCACAATTTCTGTACTTAGAGTTGAAAACTTCTTTTGGCTTCCAGAATTGGAGTTTACATGTGATTTCAATGAAAGATATTATTCAATGAGTTAGTTATCCTAGAAAATTGGAATTGCATGATTCTACGCTTTCATTTGGGAGTTATTCCCATTCTTGTTGAGATTGACAGGTTAATTTGTATATAAATTGTGATTCACCAAAAGTTAATGAGGTTAAAGTAAATTATTTCAATTAGGATCTTTGGCACGTTGATCCTGTGAGTGGCGAAAGACGCCTCCACTTGCCTCTCAAAGTAACTTAGTAAGGACTCCAGGTAAGTAAACTCCCCTTTGAAGTTCGACTGAAGTTGATTGTTTGAGGTGTGATTAATATGTTTAGTGTGCTACGTGCAACTATTCGATTTAAATGCTTCCATTACTACTTTTATGTATAATAGATCCGGTTTTGCATTGGCGCATGCATGATTGACATGTCATGGCATTCATGAGGAGTGCTAGTCAATGATTTTTCGATAAGCTGAGTATTTGATGTAAAGTGGGGAAAATACTCTCTTTTTAAAAGTATGTATCCCAAATTTTTGAAGAAAATGGGTGTACGTCTATGTCATGAAAGGTGTGAGTGGGAAGTAGGGTGCGGGGGGCTAGGCGTACCCAATAGAAAGTTAATGTGAAATTGAAAGTGAAAGCTTAAGTTGGAAGTCGAAAGTAATTTTATCCGCGTTGCGGTGCTACCGGTAGAATTTTGTCTGGTTCCAAATAAGAATCGCCCACTGCATCTGATTGACTAGGTGATACATCAAGTGAGCTCACGGTGGAAAGAAAGATAATTATTTAAATGCCTAAAGAATGTTTGAAAGATTAAAATCGGATACATGTTGTAAAGTTAATTTAAACCTTGCACCGCATAAGCATGCATCACGTGCATGGGGTTTACTTACTGGGCTTTAGCTCACGCAAGATTATTTTTCCATTCATTATAGGTTATGAGAGCTAGATGAACGAGTAAAGCGCTTGGAGGCAGACCCAGATGGTGCCCTTTTGTTAGTTTTAAATTTTGAAGTGAAAAAACTTATAGTCGCTTGGGATAGCTACTTATTAATCATTTGTTTCATTCTTTTAACTATTTCTCGTGATTTAATGGTTTTTGTTATTTTAGACTAATGGATAGGATGGAAGTTATTTGAATCTAAATATGGGATTGATGTTTCTAGTTTATTCGTATATTTGTAAGGGGTCTTGGAGAATTTGATTTAATTACCTTTTTGAAGTTTGTGTGAGGATGCTCAGTCCTTTAACAGGTGGGTTATGTCCAGTTACAGGGTAAACTCTGTCGAAATCTTTATAAGACTTTGCAAAGAAAAAAAATAAACAATAATATTTCGCAAGTGAATTTTTTTATTTTCCGTATTTTAAAGTGAAGTAAAGGGTGACACGTTTAGGTCTAAGTTTCTGAATTTGGGGTGTCACATTTATGGTATCAGATCTAAGAGTTCTAAAAGCGATTCTGTAGACATTAAGGATTTTTTTTTCAAAAACTTATGGGTACTGAATTATGCCACGAGTGCCTCTTCCTCGATCATCTGGTAAGATTAATTTTACCTTAAATCCTTGAGTATTTTAGTTGTGTTGCAATGATTGTGATTCGTTAGATTGTTAGATTGCATGCTTCTCATGTGTATGACATTGTATTTGTTCAGTAATGGCTCGTAGTCCTCGTTCTCAAGCTCACCAAACTAACCATTCTCAAAGTCACCAAACTAACCCTTCCCAAGCTCACGAGGCCACGTCCCAACCTTTGCTCGAAGGGACGGACAATCATACTGGAACTCAAGGGACTCCATTAACAATGGAGAATTTCATGCAGGCCTTGGCTACTTTCGGACAAGCAAGCCAATCTAGGTAGAGTAATACACTGGAGCATGGAAAAATTTCAGAGTTTAAGAAACTTTCTCCACCACCATTTGCTAGCGCTACTGATCCTATTGAAGCCGAGAAATGGCTAACTGAAATACAAAAAGCCTTCAATGTGATGGGATGCACTGACGGAGAAAAGGTTAGATTTGCTGCTTATATGCTCCAGGGCGATGCTTATGACTGGTGGTTGATGGTTCAACGTCAATATGAGACGGATACCGACCCTTTTACTTGGGGAATTTTTACTGAAGCTTTCACTGATAAGTATTTTCCCAAGAGCGTCCATCAACAAAAAGAAAGGGAATTTGTGAAATTAGAGTAAGGGAATAGGGTGGATGAATACGAAGCTGAATTTGCTCGCTTAGCAAAATTTGCACCAGACTTAGTGGCTACAGAAGACAGAAGGGCTAGGCGTTTTGAGGAAGGACTTATGCCTCAAATTAAACAAACAGTGATTCCATTCGAACTTGCGACGTACCGAGAGCTGGTAGTCGAAAGGGCATAACTCGTGACTAGAGAGGAATCAAGATCTCAACCAAGCAACCAGAGGTTCAAAGGTGGCAACTTTAAAAGTTGGAATAAAGGTGGACAGAAAAGGAAGAATGATCATGGAAGGAGTCAGAGTCACCAACAAAATAAACAGCAGAAGAAGCCTTGCCCGAAATGTGGTAAAGAGCATCTTGGTGAATGCCTTCAGGACAATGGGGTATGTTACAAGTGTGGGGTACCTGGACACTTCGCCAATGACTGCAAGGGTGTGTGCTATAACTGTGGGAAGCCGGACATGTATCCAAGAATTGCAAGGAGAAAAAGAATTCTACCCATGCTCGAGTCTATACAATGTCCAAGCAAGAGGCCGAGAGGCAACCAATGTTGTGTCAGGTAGCTAACATTTAAATTCGAGTACATTCACCATTGTACATATTTTAATGGCATGCATATATGTACTCTACTGTGTCAGGTATTGTGTCAGTGTGTAATACCCTTGCGACTCTTTTATTTGATTCCAGAGCCACACATTCGTTTGTTAGCCTTTCATTTTCTAAGAAACTAGGCAAGACACCTTCATACTTGGATACCCAACTCAATGTATCTACACCGTCCGGAATAGTGATGAGCTCTACCTATGTGTTGAGGGACGGCCCAATCGTGGTAAATGGGGAGAAATTATTGGCGGATCTGATGGTGTTAGATATCCATGACTTTGGGGTTATGTTGGGGATGGACTGGCTATTGAAATATCACGCCGCTATTGATTGTCAAAAGAAAGAAGTGGTGTTTGAATCCCCAAATGAATCCCCTTTTTGTTTTACCGGAGCTAAGGTTAAGCCTCCCATTCCGATCATATCAGGAATGAAAGCTTATCAACTATTAAATGAGGGTTGCGCGGCCTACCTTGCATCAGTAATTTAAGTGCCTAAAGAGGAATTGCCTATTGAACAAATCCCCATTGTTAGAGAATACCAAGATGTATTCCCAGAGGACCTCTATGGTTTACCACCAGAAAGGGAGATCGAATTTGTTATTGACCGAGTGCTTGGGATAGCTCCAATATCCAAGGCACCATATCGTATGGCTCCGACCAAACTCAAGGAACTCAAAGAGCAACTCCAGGATCTTATGGATAAGGGGTTTATTAGACCTAGCTTTTCGCCATGGGGTGCTCCAGTCCTGTTTGTGAAAAAGAAAGATAGCTCTATGAGGCTGTGTATAGATTATAGGGAGCTAAACAAAGTGACAATAAAGAACAAATACCTATTGCTGAGGATTGAAGACTTGTTTGATCAACTTAAGGGTGCTGGATATTTCTCTAAAATTTATCTGCGATCTGGTTAATCACCACCGAGAGTAAGAGAAGAAGACATCCCAAAGACCGCATTTCGTACTCGATATGGCCATTATGAGTTCTTAGTAATGCCTTTTGGGTTGACAAACGCCCCAACTGCATTTTTGGACTTGATGAATTGAATTTTTAAGGAGTATTGAGACCAATTTGTCATAGTTTTCATTGATGACATTTTAGTTTATTCGCGTTCAGAGAAAGATCACGAGAGGCATCTGAGGATGGTACTTCAAACACTTAGGGAGAAGAAACTATTTGCGAAGCTTCAAAAGTGTGAATTCTAGCTCGATAGGGTACCATTCTTAGGGCATATTATATCAAAAGAAGGTATTGCAGTCGACCCGAGCAAGATTGAGGTAGTTCGAAATTGGCCAACACCAGCCAGTGTTGCAGAAGTGCGCAGCTTCCTTGGGTTAGCTGGCGATTATCGAATGTTTGTTGAGGGATTCTCAACTATTGTGTCATCCATGACCCTGTTGAACCAGAAAAATACAAAGTTTCGGTGGGGTGTAGATTGTGAGAGGAGTTTCGAAGAATTGAAGAAATGACTGACAACTGCTCCTATCTTAGCAATCCCATAGGGTAGTGAGGGGTTTGTCATTTACAGTGATGCTTCAAAGAAAGGACTTGGCTGTGTTTTGATGCAAAACGGGAAAGTGATTGCTTACGCCTCAAGGCAATTGAAGGAGTATGAGAAAAACTATCCAACTCATGATCTAGAGTTAGCTGTTGTTGTCTTTGCGCTGAAGATTTGGAGGCACTATTTGTATGGGGCTAAATGTGAGATCTACACTGACCATAAAAGCCTCAAATATTTCTTCACGCAAAAGGAGCTAAATATAAGGCAGCGTCGATGGCTAGAACTGGTGAAGGATTATAATTGTACCATAAACTATCACCCGGGTAAGGCAAATGTAGTTGCTGATGCGCTTAGTAGAAAGAGCCAGGGATCAGTCGCTAGTTTTCAGGTCGTCCAGAAACCCCTCCCGATTCCATAATGGAAATGGGAACGAGTTGGCATGGATTTTGTACTCGGGTTACCTAAGACAAAGAAGGGGTATAATTCCATTTGGGTGATAGTCGATCGCCTTACCAAAACAGCACATTTCTTACCAGTTAAGACTACCTATAATATGGAAAAGTACGCTGAGCTTTATACAGTAGAAATTGTTAGACTTCATGGGATCCCAGTGTCTATTGTGTCGGATCGTGATCCGAAATTCACTTCTTCATTCTGGAGAAGCCTACATACGGCCATGGGTACCCAACTAAACTTTAGTACCACATTTCATCCACAAACAGACGGACAATCAGAGAGAACAATTCAGACATTAGAGGACATGTTGAGAGCTTGTATTATTGACTTCTCGGGTACTTGGGGCGAATTGCTCCCTTTAGTTGAATTTGCATGCAATAATAGCTATTAGGCCACAATCGGCACGGCACCTTACGAAGCATTATATGGGCGGAAGTGTAGGTCGCCAATACACTGGAACGAGGTTGGCGAGAGAAAATTGTTGGGCCTTGAAATTGTCCAGCAAACAGCCGAGAAAATTGAGAAAATTAGACAAAGAATGAAGACGGCTCAAAGTAGACAGAAGAGCTACGCCGATAGGAGAATGAAACCATTGAAATTCACAGTTGGTGACAATGTATTTTTGAAAGTAGCGCCCATGAAAGGGGTTATACGATTTGGGAAGAACGGTAAATTAAGCCCTCATTTTGTTGGACTCTTTGAAATACTTGAAGAGATAGGTGATTTAGCTTATCGGGTTGCACTTCCGCCATCACTGTCGGGGGTGCATAATGTGTTCCATGTCTCGATGCTAAGGAAGTACATCCCAGACCCTTCTCACATCCTTAGTTACGAATCATTAGATCTTCGTGACGATTTAACTTACGAAGAGTCGCCAATAAAAATCCTAGAGAAGGTAGAAAAGGAACTACGGAAGAAGACCGTATCATTAGTCAAAGTCCTTTGGAGAAATCATGCAGTGGAGGTTACTTGGGAGCGCAAGGAGGAGATGCGCGCCAAGTACCCACACCTCTTTGGTAAGTTATAATTTCGAGGACGAAATTCTTTAAAGGGGGTAGGGTATTGTAATACCGCATATTACTTCCAATATAATTACGAGTTTTATTCGTAAGTTATTTAGTCAATTTAATATAGTTAATTGTAATTGATAATTATTATTGATAATTATGATGGATTTCTATTGAGTTTTGTTTTGCAATGGAGGGACTCGAACGCCATCATGCTCAACATGCCACTTAGAATATTTGATTTAATGAAAATGAATTTAAGTGTTATATTATCACGTTTGTATTTAAATTATTTGCAATTTAAATGTTTTACTATTTACTTGTGATTTAACCAAAGAAAATCAAAATGACAAGCTAGAATTGTGTATTTTAATTTTGGGGCTAATTTATAATAGCCTATTCTTGAACCCAAAATTCAAAAGCCCAATATTTCATCCATTACTATTAATCTAACCTAAATTGTCTTGGACACCAAGAAAAAAAAAAAGAATATGGAGAACAAGCCCAAGTTGGATTCACCAATTTAAAACCCAATTAAGACCAACGAAAGCTCATTCTACAACTAACGTTTGCTCTCTTCCTCCCACCGTTGGCTCTCTTTCTCTTTTCTTCCTCTCTTGTGGTGACTTCTATTTTGTTCTAATAAGGTAATCTCTCTATTCTTATCTTTTTCTATCCTAATATGTGTTGGTGGGGGGATGAATAATTGAAGTTTTATGGATTAATTGAAACTTTGGTGGTTGGGGAAAAGTAATTTACTTGATACTTTGAGTTGGGCATGAGGTCTTGATATAGGGTTGAGATTAAGACTACTTGATATCCACAAAGCCCTCATAGTGTTTGATGAATTGCTTGAAAGAAAAATCAATTTGTTTTGCACCAGTGACTTTTTCCAGCTTCTGGTCTCAATTTTGAAAGGCTGTAACTTTTAGTATAGATGGAATTTCTAGGTGATTCAACTTGGAAAATGGTCCTCCATGAGTTACCTATCATTTAGAATTGGTTTGACATCATTCAGAGTCTCGTAGAATATTTTATGATACTTTTTGTCAGACTGGACAGATTCCACCCGAGAATAGGGTATTGTCCGGTTAAAAATCGTTTTGATGCCATAAACGTGATTTATATGAGGCAATTTTTAAATATGATGAATATGTATGAGTTTCCTACCTTCTGTAAAAATTTTAGAATTTTATGATGTTTTTTACTATTTTAAATAATTTTATAAACTCATACTGCCATAGCAGGGTATTTTCCACAGTTTCTGTACTTAGAGTTGAAAACTTCTTTTGGCTTCCAGAATTGGAGTTTAGATGTGATTTTAGTGAAAGACATTATTCAATGAGTTATTTATCCTAGAAAATTGGAATTGCATGATTCTATGCTTTCATTTGGGAGTTATTCCCATTCTTGTTGAGATCGACAGGTTAATTTGTATATAAGTTGTGATTCACTAAAAATTAATGAGGTTAAACTAAATTATTTCAATTAGGATCTTTGGCACATTGATCCCGTGAGTAGTGAAAGACACCTCCACTTGCCTCTCAAAGTAACTTAGTAAGGACTCCAGGTAAGTAAACTCTCCCTTTGAAGTTCGACTGAAGTTGATTGTTTGAGGTGCGATTAATATGTTTAGTGTGCTACATGCAACTATTCGATTTAAATGCTACCATTACTACTTGTATGCATAATAGATCCGATTTTGCATTGGAGCATGCATGATTGACATGTCATGGCATTCATGAGTAGTGCTAGCCAATGATTTTTCGATAAGCTAAGTATTTGATGTAAAGTGGGGAAAATACTCTCTTTTTAAAAGTATGTATCCCAAATTTTTGAAGAAAATGGGTGTACGTCTATGTCATGAAAGGTGTGAGTGGGAAGTGGGGCGCGGGGGGCTAGGCGTACCCAATGGAAAGTTAATGTGAAATTGAAAGTGAAAGTTAAGTTGGAAGTCGAAAGTAATTTTATTCGCGTTGCGGTACTACCGGTAGAATTTTGTCTGGTTCCAAATAAGAATCGCCCACTGCATCTGATTGACTAGGTGATACATCAAGTGAGCTCACGGTGGAAAGAAAGATAATTATTTAAATGCCTAAGAATGTTTGAAAGATTAAAATCGGATATATGTTGTAAAGTTAATTTAAACCTTGCACCGCATAAGCATGCATCACGTGCATGGGGTTTACTTACTGGGTTTTAGCTCACGCAAGATTATTTTTCCATTCATTATAGGTGATGAGAGCTAGATGAACGAGGAATGCGCTTGGAGGCAGATTCAGACGGTGCCCTTTTATTAATTAGTTTTAAATTTTGAAGTGAAAGAACTTATAGTCGCTTAGGATAGCTACTTATTAATCATTTGTTTCATTCTTTTAACTATTTCTCGTGATTTAATGGTTTTTGTTATTTTAGACTAATGGATATGGTGGAAGTTATTTGAGTCTAAATATGGGATTGATGTTTCTAATTTATTCGTATCTTTGTAAGGGGCCTTGGAGAATTTGATTTAATTACCTTCTTGAAGTTTGTGTGAGAATGCTCAGTCCTTTAACAGGTGGGTTATGTCCAGTTATAGGGTAAACTCTGCCGAAATCTTTATAAGACTTTGCAAAGAAAAAAAAAAACAATAATATTTCGTAAGTTGATTTATTTGTTTTCCGCATTTTAAAGTGAAGCAAAGGGTGACACGTCTAGGTTTAAGTTTCTGGATTTGGAGGTAATTGTTTTTTCTTTTTTTCATACATAAAAATCTACATCATGCTAAAAACCGATGGCCTTATTACTAAACTTGGCGTGTGTTGTAGGGGCTAAAAGGTTTATGTTGCCTTGTCCAACCTAGTTCAAGTCCCACATGATGCATTTTTCCATGTAATATTTAGTTATTACTTTTTTACTTAAAAATTTGTAAAACCATATTAATTCTTTTTTTGAAAAAAAATAAAAATAAAACTACATTAATTCTTTATTATTTATCATCATCTAAAAAAGTTTGTCCAAACCTATGAATAAAAAATTTGAAATAGTTCCTTTAGTTTTATACATATATACAATTTCTAGCATTTTTAATTTCATATCATCAAATAAAATGTAGTCCAAATAACCTAATATTATTGTTTTAGAACATAAATAAAATATAAAAGATTTTGAAAAAGGCCTATTACGGTGCACCTCTTAATGGTAAAAGTACAACCTCATCCATATCTAATTGCTCTCAATTCGACTCACCATTTTCATTCCCATCTTTAATAAAATAAATAATTAAAAATATTCAAAATAGATGGCATAAACTTCATGAAAATTATTTAACAAAAAAATATGAGTTTTATACATATCAAGAATATCATATATGGATAAAATCTCATAAACTACAGATATCAAATAATACTCTTAACTATGAATTTTAAAATTTCATTTTAGAATTTTGAATTATATTGGTAAAAATGCTAAATTATTGAAAATTTAATTAATATTTTTCTTGTATCAAAATAACAAATATTAAATTTCAAAATTTTTATGACCTTATAATGTAAAATGTGGCATGGTAGAGTTATTTTTTTTATTATTATTGTACTATTTTTAGTTAAGTATTAATTTTTGTAGAACACTTATAAATTTTAGTAATTATTACATTTTAAGGGGGCGTATTTTATAATGTTCGCCTCATGCTCCAACAATCATAGGACCCGCACTGGTGAGAAATATCTAAATCTGGTAATGCAGACAACAGGTGGCTGTTCTTTTCAAGAACTGCCACCTAAAGTTAATTTTTGTTAAATACATTTTGGATAGTTGTTGTTTTTAACAACCGCCAATCCGTTATTTTTGAGTGGTGTTTTTCTATGGAACCGCCATCCAATGGACGACTCCCAATATCAATTGTGTACTAGTGATAATCATTTTACAGAATGATAATGGGTCGAGTCTGGGGCCGATCAGCTAAGACCCGCCCATAGACCCACAAGTTATAGAGTTGTCCCGACCTGCGAGTTCTAGGGGTAGGTCAAGTGGCTGGCCGGATCAGACTTTAGACTAGCGAGTTGATCCACGAAGCAACTTTTTTCTCACCTTGCATTTTTCTTTAGCAAATAGTGAATGAGATAATGGTGAGGCATATCATCGTGGACTATTAATTTATGGGTTTAAATATTTGTCATTTTCAAATGTCCAAATATGTTTACTTATATTAATTTTTTATAATTTTAAAAATATGATTATATTCGTAGTTAATAAGGGCGGATTCTAGGGTGGATACATGCTAATTCGGACACCACAGCCCAAAATTTTGTGGGTTACAAAATTCACCCCCGGGTTCTAAATTATATCTTTGACATATTTCTCCCCATGCAACGCACAGAGGAAAACACTAGTATATTTTAACATCTAATAAAAAAAATTATGTTCCATGTTTGTCAATAGTTCTTTTTTTTTCTTTTATGATAAAATCTAGATAAATATTATTTTCCAAAAGAATATCACTACCAGAAATAAGATCTTTAGGGTAGACTGTCGCCCTTATAACTTCGAGTGTGTAGATTTTTAGGGGTGATATACTATTATATTGTCCCTAAATGTCTAAAAAGGCCAGGCTATAGGGCCGATATGCAACTCCTAAAGGTTCAATTTCTTGTAGTATATGTCAGGTGAGAATAAAATTATTTCAAAGAAGCACATATCCATATAATTTGACAAACAACTACATTTAATTTTTCCCCTCAAAATAACTTTATCGAAGAAGGCCTCGATCGATAGCAGAAGAATTTGGAATTAAAATTTACATTTCACCGTCCTCCTATTGAGTTGTTAATATAATTAATACAATGTTAGTTAGTGTGTGTTCTCTTAAATATTTATTTTGGTAAAATTGAAATATTAATAACACATTTCAAATCACTATATTACTATTCATGAATTTTGTGGTGATCGACAATCACTATTAAGTAATTTAAAATTTTAATTCATACTACAACATTTTTTCTAAATGCACGGGATACATTTATTTTATGATAGTAAAGAGCCTTAATTAACATTATTATTTATGACAATGACAATATGACCCATACTTTTTTATTTCAATATTTTATTTGATTCCTTATTATTTAGAACTTATTGTTCTTATCGTTCATATAATGATATTTTCATTCAAAAAATTTTGTTAGTGCACTTTACAATCATAAAATAACATACAACCAGAGCCGGTTTTGGCTTGAGGCGAGTGAGACTGTCGCCTCAGGCGCAAAACCAGAGGGGGCGACTTTTTTCTCTTTTTTCATACATAAAAATAAATTATATATATGTAAACGAAGCAACTATAGTAATGTCAAATGAGTGGTGCAGCGGTTAGCTTGCATGTTTTTGTTGTAATCATACTCCAGCCGAGTTCGAATCCTAATCTTGCATTTTTTACTTATTATTTTCTGTCTTTAAAATTCGGTAAAAGTATTCCTTCAAAAAAATATTTTCTACAACTATATTAACTCTCTAATATTTCAACTCATATAAAAAGTTTGTAATACCTACGAATAAAATTTACAATACCTCCTTTAGTTTTACGCATAGTTAATTTCAAACATTCTTAAATTTCATATTATCAAAAAATAATAATAATAATCTTCTAAACAACCGAATCTTGTTACTTTGGAACAAAAATAAATTATAATAATCTTTATTTTTCTATTATTATTGTATTTTTAGTTAACTATTAATTTTTGTAAAGCACTTACAAATTTTAATAATCATTACATGGGGGCGCATTTTATGATATTTTGCCTCAGGCCCCGAAAATCACAGGACCGGCACTGCATACAACACACTTTTGAGTTTGTAGCTCTTTCACTTATTTCAAAATATTTAAGAGCATTTTAATGGAATTTTTAGAAGAAAACTATCATTTATACAAGATGCAGTAATTAGTACTGAAGAATTGTAGAAAAAATAATGATGTAAAAAGCTTTAAGGATCGATCTAAAGATGACTAACATGTGGAATATATAGTGAATAGAATTTATAGTGACAATAAAATAAAAATATATAATAACAAAATTCTTAATTATCGACTGACCGACTTAAACATTTGTAAACAGAGAAAAGAAAAACGATCCACTAGAAATAGACAATTTTAATTTATCACTTTTTCAGGTAGACAAGTTTAATAAAACATAAAACTTCAAATTTGAAAGTACTTTTCTTGCTAAATTAGCTACGTTAATTAAAACAATTAGTAGTCAATTGTATGCTCACTTAAATTTTACGAGGAATTTTTTTTTAAAAAAAGGACTTAATTTTTTAAATTAAAAAATTTGGTTTTTTTAATTTATTCATAAAAATCAAGTGTTCACAGTTCGAGGATATGGTTCGGTCAAGGTCGTTTAAACTAATCGGTGGTTTGGTCACCGTCTATGATTCCATGACACATACTTTGTAATGGACACTACGCATATGTAATTAATATTATACACACGGGTCTAGTGAAACCCATTACACATGGAACAGAATGTATTACACGTGTAATGCCAGTGCGAACAGAACCACATAGCTAGACCTCAAAACCAGATATCCAATGTATATAATTTTCGTGACCTGCTTAACTTATTTTGTAAATAACTTGAAATGACCCAATTTTGGACCACGCTCTTAATACTTATTTCTTTTTGAAATTTGTGATCTTCTTTGTGAATCTCGTAACTTGAAGGAGGATTTGAGCTATAATCAACAGTTCAAGTGGCTTTTCAGTATGAATCCTCGAAGCTTTTAGTTGAAAAATGTTAGTATTCTTTTTGTATGCGTTGTTTTACTGTTGTTACGAATTTACGATTCTCGATTCTTGATTTGGCTTTGATGTCTCCGAACCCGCATAATGTGAATACAAATGTTGTTGAAGTCTTTCAATAAATGAAAACTGTATTATCTGCATTAATAATTGAAGAAAGCTCTACAGCTACAACCCAGATAACATAACATGTCTCAATTTAAACTAGAACGTAATAATGCTGGTACTAGACTCATACAATCCGCGCGACTAGCGACTAGGTTGAATATGACAAAGAAAACAAACACAACAGAAAAAAAATAAAAATAAAAATTTGTTTCCCAATTTAGGGATGTATAGAACCAATGAATCTTCTTGTTGCTACTATTCTTGGTAGTACCATCAACAAATTGGTAAATCTACAGGAGGTGCCTCAAGCGTTTGTAGTTCTCCGACACCATTTTCTACCAGGAAAGCCATTGCCAAACCCCAAGTGACATGAACATCCAAATGACAGTGCATTATCCACACTCCTAGGAAAACACATTATTTTGATGAATATTAGATAAATGACACATCTTTTCAGAGGAAGGAATACGAATTAATATGATTGTATAGGTTAATATTATCTCACCTGGATTATCTGCAACGAATCTAATTACAGACCATCCACCAACAGGTACGCTAGCTGTATTTCGCAACGGTGGATCAACAAGATTGAAATTAGCTGTATCTCTTTGTGAATTGAAATTTCCAAATCCTTCAGCCACGATATAGAAGTCATATCCATGAAGATGAATTGGATGGTTCTCAGCAGTGAAGATACTTGTTCCCTGCAAAACTATTTGTACTCTTGCTCCGTACTTTAATCTATACACCTTAGTCCCACGAGTAGGCTGCCATAGTGATCGGCTTACATTACCGGTGTAATCAAATGTTCGAGTTGGATTTGCAGGAAAATCAGTTGTGAAGACTCCGGGTATTTTCTGTTGATGTGCTTGTAGTAGGGAAAAGTTTGAGGGAAGGACAAAAGATATATTGTTCATGCTTGCAGTAAATCGAGTACCATTTGGGCCTTGACAATTTTGGCTACTAGCCCCAGGAGGACAATTGTCGAGGCCTAAGCCAACTGTAATAAAGAGATTCTCATCAATTTCTGTGGGCACGTCGACCTTTCTTGGGCTTCTCAAGCTTTTTGTGAAGGAAGTTGCGGTTGCAGTGTCATTAAATACAGGTAGAGAGGGCATAACTGGCTTGGTGGATGTACATTTGGCTAGGCAAGGGGCAGTCTTGTATTCAAGAATGGCAGTGGTGGTAGTATTATCGAATGGTGCACCTTGTGCGCTAGCATAGGCACGTGCCGCGATGTAGTACCTTGCTGGTGGTTGATTAGCAGTGATAAGAACATCAGTTGTTTGGCCTGGTCCAAGCATGAGAACATCGGTGGTGGAAGGTTTGAGATAAGAAGCATCAGCACCAACAACCGTGAGTTTGTGGTTGGCTATTTTAAAGAAAAGTTGTTGATTGAGTGCAGCGTTAATGATTCGTAGTAGATTCGTTTCCCCAGAATTCACAGGAACTACGATTGTATCTGCATCGGATCGAATAGGATCATTAGTTGTTGTATGCTCTATTTATAATTATATATACTCTTTGTAGAAAAACAACTAATTCATAGATTAGGGAGGAAGAGAAAATATCTCATTTTAGGATTTTAAATAGGATATTAAATGGCAAACAAACCTTTCTTTGAGCAGTTGTAAAGATCACCAGGTTGACCATTGATGGTGTAAGCATTGGAAACATTTGGAGTAGCTCCAGTTCTTGTTGCCTGCCTTATAACATCAATGGGGTTTCCATCCCACCACTCACCAAGAAGAAGAGGGGTTTCATGGTTCGGCTTTGGGAATGGGTAGTTGTCTCCCGGTCGTGGGCGAATAATGAGTGCTCCATACACAGTTGCTCTAAGCCAGGAGCTATGGGCATGCCACCAAAGTGTGCCTTCTTGTCCTTGAATTGTGAACCTGTAAATATAGCTATTCCCTGGTCTAATAGGGCATTGAGTCACAAATTCTGGTCCATCAGCCCATGAGGTCCTCATTTGTCGCACCCCATGCCTATGCATATAGACCAAATCCAAAATGAGTTCTTTTTTTTTTTAAAAAAAACACACTCGAGAATAAAGTTGCATGAATGAATGCATATATATTTTAATGTTAGATAGTGTCTGTGACGAAAACATGAAAGCGTACAATAAAAATTGTAATTACCAGTGAATTGTGACATTGTATTGAGCTTTGTTGGTGACTTTGACAACAAGAGTATCACCATTGTTCGCTTCCAACGTGGGACCGGGATACATTCCGTTCACCGTGATAGCGTTCTGGGTTTTGCACAACCTCTTCACTGGTGTTGCTTGAACCTAAAATTCGATAAATGGCATGTGTATCAATGAAGCAATTCCAAGTGAACTTCGATAAATATTAAAGATCCAAAAGTGAGATGAGAACTTACAACAAAATCATGGTGATGAACTTTTGCATTAGTTCTTGGCATTGAGCTCGAAAAGTGCAGAAACATGCCTACAATCAAGAAAGTGCACAAGGGATTGATAAAATTTCTCACGGGCTTCATTTTTGTTTGCAATGTGACTGATGTGTAAATGGAAATGGATACTTGTCTGTGAAAGAATAAGACACAGATCATTCCCTTTTATACTCCAAAAATTTCTGAGAGAGGTTGAGGAGGAATACTTAGTTCAACCCTAGATAAGTTGGTGCACCCACTGACCTATCAAACAAACTTAACAATTTTGATTATTACAGTTGCTTCATAAGCTTTCTTTCTGATGATGTTCGAATTTTCTACTTAGACTTGCTCTTTTAATTAACCTGTCATTATTAGTTTGTTAATAACTACTTTAATGTGGACGCAAAATATAATATTTTATTTGCTTAAAGTTACAGCAATTATAATTTGTTAAATACCAGTTAGATTATGTCTTATGGGGAAAGCCTTTGATTTTTCGATTTATATTATTTAATCTTGTGAGAAAAATGTAAATAATTTTTCCTTGAAAATTTTTTATTTGGTCTTGCATGGATAGGAATTCAGTGAGACAAGACAAGAGAAGCTAATTTGCCGATAACAGAATTAGGTGGGCTGTCTTAATTTGAGCAAACTATTTCTGCAGTTTTCTTTGGCTTATATTTTACACGAGTCCGGGGAAAAAATTTCATGTGGGCCGGTGGACTTCCTACTATCAGGGGGCAGTTATGTATTATTCATGTGATCTAACGTAGATACTAAGGAAAAAAATTATTGAGCATGAGGGTACCACGTGGCGTGGATACCGTCCCCACGTGGGAAACAAAACAGTAGCGTACTGTACACATGTTTACTAAGGTTATAAGAAAATTAATAGCACGTGAGGTAAAATAGTAAAATAAATCGGCAAAGTTCTATTTGTGAAGTCATTGATTTAAAGGGTGATAGTCTCCATTTTTTTCCACTTTTTTTTAAAATCAATTTTTATATATTTTTTCTTTTGATCAAACTAATTGCATTCACATATCTCATGAGACTTATAAGTACTATATAAATTTTCATTATTCAACTCCACTCATCCTCTCTGTTCTTTTACATAATAATCCATAAAAAAACATTAAAAAAATCCATCCTATCACTCCCTAATATTCAGTCTATAATAATGGAATAAATGTCAAAATCGATGCCTCGTGAGTAAAAATATCTTATTTATTATTATACAAAAAAAGTTTACGCGCGACATGAGTAAGTAACGAGGGGAGTCATATTTATTCAACAATTCACGTCCATGCATGTTGAGGATAAGGGAGTATTATCTTTAGTCAATAATTCACAAGTCCATACATATGTCTAGAGGAACTTGTTATATTAATATGCCTCCCGGAGATAAGAGCTAGGAAACCCATTTTCTTATTATTAATAATATATTGTCAATAAGAAAGGTATTTGACGCTTTTAGTCCCTAAACTTTTGCTTTAGTAGAAAATGGATTAAACATTTTAGTTTTGGCACGACAGACCTACGAATTGGTATCTTTAGCCAAAAAGCCCTTACGAACAGTATTTGTCAATTACCTATGTTAACTTTATTTTCGTGTGATAAAAAATTAGGGTAATAATTGGTATTTTTATTTTTCCACATGAATAATTAAGTTAGTTAAATTTTATGTTTAATTAATTTAATTATGAATTTTTCTATGGACTTATTATCACATGGAAGTTTAGTGTTATCATGATTCTAATTTAATTATTATGTGATAATTCCTTGTTATATATCACGTTTACTAACAAGTAGGAGTCCATTGGGTACTAGAATTGTTAGGGACGAAAATTACCCTAACTAGTATCCACATTCAATGTATCTGGTTTATGGTAAGAATTCTATTCCATATAAACTTGATACAAGATAAGGTAAGATTATTTTTCCATATTTTGTATTTACCTTATTTACTTAATCCTACAACTAATAAATTTTTTTATTCCTTGTAGGAGTTGGTGTTTTAAGGAAACTAGGTTACTTACATGACAAGACAACCTAGTAGTATTAAAACATAATACTAGGAAGGATTATTTGAACATGTGTAGAGCAAAAAATTCAGCCCCCTTTACAAGCTAAAAACGTGCTCCTCTCCCTACCCTGTGTATGGATTTTTCAATCTCCATTTGATCAATTGGATTATTTGAACATGTGTAGAGCAAAAAATTCAGCCCCCTTTACAAGCTAAAAACGTGCTCCTCTCCCTACCCTGTGCATGGATTTTTCAATCTCCATTTCATCAATTTCATGCACACCAACCTCGATTATTGAAGATCTTGGTTCAAATCTCTGGAGGGAGTCCTGCAACCAATAGATTTACCCACAACTTGAAGGATTCAACATGGGAGACGTAGATTCGTTGCGGGAACGCAGTTACCAGGAATCATTGAAGAGGGACGGGACGTCTGCTCGCATTACAGGTTAAGAAAGATCGAACAGGGAGTTCTTTCATTTATTTCTTAGATGTTGCAATCAATTATGTGTAATTGTTGCCTTTGATTTCCGTTGTAAAGTTTTAAACTGATTGGATTTGGTTGGTAGGTTTTGCTCGTAGGCGACGAGCACGTGGTTTTTCCCGATTTGGTTTCCACGTTAAAAAATTCTGTGTTCTTAATGTTTACTTTACTGCTTACTGTTGATTTCCGCATTCGCGATCCAGACGCATCTGGCATACGTAGACGCATCTAGGTTACAGTAATTTGCAGACGCATTTCACATTAAACAGTAGACTGTTACTAGTTGAATCTGAGTAACAGAACATAGCACAGACTCATCGATCTGATCACTAAAATCAGATTACTTAGATAACTAAACCTTCAACCAATGTTAATCAAACTCGTCCTTTCCAAACGCCAATAGTAGTAGGGATACTTTCGTCTAACAATTAAAAATTACGAGTACTTTGATTCCTGGGAACAATTTATTGACATTTGCTTGGTGTGCAGTTTTTTTTGGTACGATTAAGTGAGTACATACATACATATATATATATATATGTAAAAGGATATACTCAATAAATGATAATTCAATATTCACTTGTTAAGTTTGCTGACAATGGAGCTTACACTATAGAGGCGTGAAAGACTCACTTGTTAGTTAGCTAATGTGTGCCTGCATAATTTTGTTGTGTTATAATTCATCTCAACAAATGTACGTATCCGCTTGTTCGATAAAATAGGTCCTCAAAAGAGAGCTAGTTTGGCTTAGCAATCCTAAAACCTCACAGATTGTTGGACACTATCGTAAAAATCATATTGTATTTCAAAAGTTGTAATTTAAACTGTTTTGAATGATATAACAAATGGTATGAATATAAAATCTTTATGATTTATCTTTATAGTTAGTGCCAAAATTTTTGAGCAATTAAAGCAATATTAACGTTGGGGTCAAGAGGCCAAATATTTTTTTTTTTTTAATCTTTATTAATCAAATTCTACAAGATAATATACGGGAATAATTCTATTCCCCACCCCCCCGCCAAAATAATGTAAGGAAAAACAATAAGGGAATAATGACCTTTTGGAAGTGGAAAGGTCAAAAGGGGAAATTCCAAAACCCCCAAAAAAAGTTTCCCACGTATTAAAAATCTTCGAGGGAGAATAACAACCTTTTGGGAGAAAAAGCGCATTAAAAAAGAAGTCGAAATCCCAAACCACCCCACCAACACACACACAAAGACCTTCCTTTTTCATTTTAGATATCCCTTTTTTGGGGTTTTTTTCCCTCGGATTTTTCCACCATAGTAGAAATGTGTTTAGATAGTATCTATTTTATGAGATCTATCATTGTTGCATGTTATTTTATTGGAAAATACTGCACTATCATACTCGATACCATAATAATTATATAATATTAGGTGATATATTTAATAGAATAATTCTAGGTACACAATTTAAATTGACATTATTAAGTGACATTCTAATGTGTTACTTTTCCATTGGATCGTGAATATGTGTCCATGTGATTATCATTATAATTTAATGCAGATTTAAATCATCCAATGAAAATATGTCACATCAACAATGTCAATTGAAAATGTCAGATTCAAATATCTGTGTAAAATCACCCTGTTTAATAACCACTCATCTAAAAGTGATGTGATGAGTAAAATTGAAAAATCATATCAAATGTCTATTATAGAAACAATTATGACATTCATTATAGCAGTCCTACTTTATTAGTAACAATTTTATAAAGACATTTGTAACAAACACTTTTAATTGACATTTTATTAATGTATCATGAGTTTAAGTGATAATGAGATGTCCATTTTGGTACATAAATGTTCTCTTGCACTTGGGTGTGTCATAACTACGGTGCTCCCGAGTTGATTTACGGTCGCATGTGACCTCCGTTTTGAAATTCGAAATCAAATTTAGATCCAACACGCTGAGATAGAGATCCAACAATACCCAATCTAACATAGTATACCCTCCATTTGGGAGGAATGAATTTCAATTGAGAGCCGATCTAATCAACCTGTTCAACAATACCCTCAAGTTCTATGGCCACGTCCATGAGAACTCACACACTCACCTCGCAAGATTTTTGAGAATGTGCCAAAATTTGAAGTTTGATGGAGTTAATTAAGTTGCTATAAGGCTCCGACTTTTCCCTTATACCTTGAGAGACCGCGCATTGGAGTGGCTAGACTCAGGCCTGATGCAAGTATAACTACATGGGATGATTTGGCCCGAAATTTTTGCAATAAGTATTTTTCACCGGCCAAAGTGGCAAAAATGAAGTTGGATATCTCTATTTTCCAACAATTCAACGGTGAAAGTTTTCATGAAGCTTGGGATAGATTCAAGGGCATGCTGAGAAAATGCCCCAATCATGGGCTTGAGAAAGGAACTCAGCTGCAGTACTTCTATTCGGGATTATCTCCACAGTTCAAGTCAATTGTGGACTCTTCATCCAGTTGGTCCATCATCAACAAGAGAGTGAATCAAGCATGAGACTTATTTGAGTTAATTGCTAAGATATAAACCATGTTCTCATCTGATCGAGTGGTCTTAAAGAAAGGGCCTGTGGCGTATGAGAGTGATTTACTAGCATCCACTAATGCTCAAATAGCTACATTGACCAAGTAAGTGGAATTACTTGTTAGAGAGCAACCTCAATGCGTGCACTCGATTCAAACAAATCAAACATGTGAAAACTGTGGAGCAAAACATTCTATCTCAGATTGCATCTTGTTGGCTGCTCCTGTTAATCAGAACGAGTCTTCTACATGCCTCTTCTTCTACCTCTGCTCTACGGCATGCTTCCTCCTCCGCAGTGGGTTCCATTATCAGTTTGCATTTGGTTCTTAATGTGCATTCAATCTCATAATCGAATTGCTCTAGAGTGCCCCCTCATGAAAGGGTCATGCACCGAATGCCTTTTCTAAAAAATTAAGAACAAAAACAAGTATCAAATTCTTTTATAACTAAAAACTAAAATTAAATTAAAATTAAAAACTACGATTAATATAAACCGATATTAAATAAAATTAATCCCTGGCAATGACGCCAAAAACTTGTTGTGCAAATACGAATCGCAAGTGTACGATATTGCCAAACAAGTAGTAAAGTGGACTTTTGAGTCTGGATTATCGTACCCACGAGGACTATTTTATTTAAATTGGTCTAAATTAATCTCCACTAGAACAAATAAGTAATGACAAGAATGTAGATTTTAACTATTAACGAGAAAACTAAAGCAAACACAAAAATAATCACCGAACTAAAAAGTTTGGTTTAATTAATGAAAAACAAAATCCTGATTTATCTACAGTTGTCCTATTTGATTTCGCCTTTCAGTTTTATCCAAAAGTTGTATTAGATCGAATTCACGATAATGGCTTAATTTACCTCTCTCTCGAGTTCAAATTAATCCTATCTCATTAAGTCAACTACCATATCTCTGTGTGTAGTTCGAATATTCCTCACCAAGATGCATTCAATTTCTTACGAATTCTTAAGTGATCACAACAATTATAAGAGTATATCTATATCTCTTATGTAAATTACCAGGTTTTACTACGCAGTCTAAATATCTAACTTACCTCTCGGTTTGTTACAATCCATAAATCAATGACTAATTGGCCAAAAAATTCACGCATTAAGAGTAGAAATAAAACCAATACGTAAGAATTAAATCCAAAATCTTATAATTGAAATTAAATCTTCTAACTATATTACATCGTTCATTTCTTTCAACAATAGTATTATTACAGATATTAAAAATAAAGCTAAATGCTAAAATAAAAGAGTTCATCACCGGATTTTGAAGAAGAAATAAGTAGAAGTTTCAGATCTTGCACTAAGACTCCATTTCGGTCTTCAACCCCCCCTCCAAAATGGTTGAATTACTCTCTAGAAATCCCCTAATTGTGATATGCATAAAACTCCCTTTTTATCTCTCAAAAACACATATTTGTAGCCCCTATTAGATTCTCAAAAGATGCCAAAAATCGTGTGCATGAATAAGGTTGAGTCCAACTAGGAAACAAATTTCTAAAAAACACAAATGCTGAAAATGGAAAGTTGCGGCCGCAACTTTATTTCCCGCGGCCGCAACTTTGGAACCTGCGATTGCACATAGGTAGCACTTTTTGCTGTCCGGCCTACAGCGAGCTCAACGGGTTGTTTCTTTTGCCTTTGTGGCCGCACATAGCATTTTTGTTGGTGCAACTTTTTGTACCATAAAAAATTCTTCATTTTTTGCAATTTTAGTCCTCAATCTTCCATCCTTTTCACGTGTTGATCCAAAACTCTTCAGTCTTTCCAAATTCACTCTTTTCTCATCATTTCTTGATGTGCACTTGATCCATGTTGGATTTTTCCTAATGACCAATCAAATTAAAAACACTTAAACATAATAAAACACACTAAATACGAATAAAACTATAAAATAAATGTAAATATAACACTTAACCATCAGACAAGAAGAAGCCCGATTACTACCCAAGAACCTGACCAGCCAAGTCGATTTGACTCCTATGGGAAAGACTGACCCCACAAAAGAAATTAATACGATGAGCGAATTCGAGACACTAGTACTCACGGCAATTGAAATACAAAGAAATAAAAATTGAAAACGGGGACATAGCCAAACAACTCATCTCTGACGTCACTAGTTAATCCGAGGAAAAGGAGTACAGCGCCTTCAAGTAAAGTTTGAAACCGTGGTTAGTAGAAAGAACGTGAGTATTCCCCTCAAAGACAAAATTCGGATCCAAAAATGTTTTTTCCTTCTTCTGCAAACTCGAATCGTCTAACTTGCCTACAATGTCGCTTAAAATCGAAGTTCTTGGAAGTTCGTCTTCGTTGTCGCTCAAAATAACCACCACATTCATGAAAAAGAGGAAAAGGAGAAACAAGAGCAAAGAGCAGAAGTGGAAATCTTGCACAATTAATATGGAAAAGTTGACCTCGGTAAGAAGCTAAATGGGCATAGGAACAACAAAAGATGCCCCGATGACGAGCCCTAGAAGTTTACTTCGAAAATTTGAAAATGTTAGTTTCGGAAAAGCACGCCTTCAAAACCTCCCTTTATACGGCTGCGTAAGGAACAAACACATGTCTCATAGTTATTGGACCCAAGGGCTCATTCAAAAGAAAATCCTCCGCACGGGTCAGATGGGTGGCTCGTTCTAAGGATCGATCGATTAACACATAAACTACCGATAATAGGGGGTTTATGATGGTATAGCTGATTGACTGACTCACCAAGTGTCGCAAATGGGACATAATCGGTTGAACCATAGGAGCCAAAGTGGAAAATAGGACGGCCGATAAATGTGCAACTGGAGGCAACGAGAAGAAACTGTTGACTGACCAGTTAGCATAGAGGGTCTATCCCGACCAAGGTCACAATCTATATCTATCTATATATATATATAAAAAGAGACTTTTTTCCCGCCTTTTACACCTTTCCTTTTTTAGTTTTTCTATTTTTTAATTTTTCATTTTCCTATAAATTTTTTCTATCATTAATTTGGACCATTCCTTTTTCAACTTTTCTAAATCATTCCTTTTTTTTAACTTTTCTAATGTTTAATCTATCATTTTATTTATCTATATATATATATAGTCCTTTTTTCTTGCCATTTTAAATTAAGAATTATTTTATTTTTTCAAAGACATGTACTAAATAAGTTAAAAGAATGTTATTTTGAGAACTTTATTTTAAATTAAAACAATTTAATCAAGAATTATTTCATTTTTAATATACGTACTAAATAATTTTTAAAAAGTTTACTTTAACAATTTTATTTTAAAATAATTTTATTTTAAGAATTTATTTTCAAACAATTGAGGCTATTAAGCCAATTATTTTGGAAATAATTATTTTCTAGAAGTAATTAAAAAAAAAGAAAATTATTTATATTGTAATTAATTAAAATTAATTACAATGCTAAAATTTAATTGAACATGGTTTCATTCAACAATGATTAATCAAGATTAATTATATTGCTAAAATGAGAAAAATATAATTAATTTAAAATTTAAAAATAAAAATTGATTAGATTGCTGCGAGATGGCAAGACATCTCACAGGAAATTAAAAAAATCTTTTAAATTAAAGACATCTTTAGAATTAGATTCATATCATTTTTTAAATTACGGAAATTAAACTAATTACTTTAGAAATAATTATTTTGTCTCAAAAGTAATCAGCTAAAAAAATAAAAATGATTTATATTGCAATTAATTGAAATAAATTATAAGGGTGTTAGGTTACCCTTTTAAAAATTTTTTATCACTTTTTACCACTTTTTTATTCATTCTTTTTTTTACCCAAAATCAATCATATCCGTATATCACATCACATCCATAAATCTCCACCATTCAACTCCACTTATTCTCTCTCCTCATTTACATTAAAAACCTTTAAAAACCATTAAAAACCAATCCCTATCACCCATTATATTGTTGAAATTTAATTGGACTCGATTTCATTGAACAAACATTAACACCATTTATTCGACGAAAATTGCTCAAAACTCAATATAATCAAAACTCTCTCTCTCTCTGTATATATATATATATATATATATATATATATATATATATATATAAGGAGACTTTTTTCCCGCCTTTGCACCCTTCATTTTTAAACTTTTCTATTTTTTAATTCATCATTATATATATATATATATATATATATATATATATATATGCATAAAGAGAGTTCTTTCTTCCTGCCCTTCAAAATTAAAATTATTTAACTAAGAATTATTTTATTTTTTTAAAGATATGTACTAAATAAGTTAAAAGAATGTTATTTTATGAACTTTATTTTAAATTAAAATTATTTAATCAAGAATTATTTCATTTTTTAATATACGTACTAAATAATTTAAAAGAAGTTTACTTTAACAATTTTATTTTTAAAGGATTTTATTTTGAGAATTTTATTTTCATATAATTAAGGCAATTAAGCTAATTATTTAGGAAATAATTTTTTTAGAAGTAATTATAAAAAAATGAAAATTATTTATCTCATAATTAGTTAAAATAAATTATAATGCTAAAATTTAATTGAACATGGTTTCATTGAACAATGATTAATCAAGATTAAATATATTCCTAAAATGAGAAAAATATAATTAATTTAAATTTTAAAACAAAAATTAATTAAATTGCCACGAGTGAGCAAGATATCTCACAGGAAATTAAAGAAATCTTTTGAATTAAAGACATCTTTAGAATCAAATTCACATCATTTTTAAAACTACGGATATTAAGCTAATTACTTTAGAAATAATTTTTTATTCTCAAAAGTAATTAGCTAAAAAAATAAAAATTAATTATATTTAGATTAATTAAAATAAATTATATTTTTGAGATTTAATTGGACTCGATTTCAATGAACAAAACTTGACACAGTTTCATCCGGAAAAAATTAATCAAATTTGAATATATTTCTAAAAGAAGACAATAATATTATTTAAAAGCCTAAAATTAATTAGATTGATACGTGGTTGGAAAGATTTCCCCTGAAAAATGAAAGATATTTTTAATTTTTAAGATATCATTTAATTTGCAAAATAACGTTGAATTTAAAATTAGCTTTATACAATTCTTAAAATTGCGGCTATTAAATTAATAATAATTTTTTGAAATAATTAATTTTTTTAGAAATAATTAACTAAGAATAAAACTTATTTAAAATTAATTATGTTTCTAAGATTTAATTAGACATGATTTCGTTGGACGAAAATGAATAAAAATTTATGTTGCTAAAATGGAAAAAATATAATTAATTTAAAAGAATGAAAGTAATTAAAATTAATTAGATGCTAAGAGTTGATACGATTTCACCTAACAAATGGAAGATATCTTCTAAATTGCAAGGTATCGTTTAAATTACCAAACAAAATATTTAAAATTAGATTCATACAATTCTTTAAATTGCGGCTATTAAACTAATTATTATAAAAATAATTAATTACTTTTATGAATAATTAGCGAAAATGAAAATTAATTATATTTTCAAGATTTAATTGGTGTCGACTTCAATGAACGAAAATTGACATAGTTTCATTGGACAAAAATTAGTCAATATTAATTATATTACTAAATGGAGAAAAATATTGTTAATTTAAAAGGTGGAAGATTGACACACGGTTTCATTGTTCAATCAAATTATACATGGCCCCACTAATTATATTTCAAATTGTCACTAGCTGCAAATTGACCTACTAATTGTAAAAGTCTCCTATTAAACGATCACGATGGGTGGTCGATGGGGATGAACGGAGAATGAGGATCTCTATCCTATTACAATTCTTATATCATTCTCGCTAGGCCTTGATTAAATTGGGATGTGGTGAGAATGAGAATAAGTGTTTTCCAGCGTGGTAGGAATGGGGGGTTGAGATTTGTCAAATTGAACCAGCTCCATTGTAATTTTTATAATATATATGTATGTTGATTATCGAGAAAGCGCATGTACAAACTTCTTTTTTTTTCACTCTTGTGGATTACTGGTATAAGTCATTAATCAATTTTTTTCAAATTTGAGGCATTTTATATTCTTTGACTTGCGTTGGTGCTATAGATAATAATAGATGTCATTGTTTTTGAATTACTTTTCACATTGAGATGTTTGGAAGAAATTAAAATTACACTATGTTAATTCTATTGAGTTTTGTTGTGAGTTTTAAAGGATTTGATTGGTCTGAAATATAGGGAAAATTTCGTTGAAACTTTAATAAAATATTATTCATTCGTTCGTTCTCTTATTATTAAATTTTTCGTAGTTATACATAACTTCCCGTGCAACGCACGGGTGTAAATGCTAGTTGCCTATAAAAGAGGGGCATCACGGCGGGAAAGGGGGAGATCATCATTCTTTTCAAAACCACATTCCAGAAAGAAACAGCTCAGATCCAATTCCGAATTTCCTCCCTGTAAAATGGCCTCTTTTTCTTGGTGGAATAAAAAACCATCATAAGTATTCATACAAAATTTTTATATATCTTATTTTGTTATTTCTTATTTTTTATTCCAAAATATATATTTTATACAATTGAATCACTGAGTAAATATATGATGAATTTTCAATATAATAAACAGGAAAATGTTAAAACACAAGAGAAAAAAAAACAAAAATATACTTAATTAATCACACATCAAATCCCCCCACACTTAACCGTTGCAACTCCTCGAGGCAAACAAATATTTTAATATGATAAAACTAGCAATGAAGAATCATTATCCTTTCAAAAATCATAAAATATCATTCTCAAACTTCTTACAATTACTTAGCAAGCATTTCCACCAAAAAGTGACGTGAACTAAACTAGTAGACTCTTTCGGATATGAGTACTCTTCTCTCATGTGTTTTAAGGGTATGTATTTCGTTCAAAGCTCTTTCCAATGAAAGCGTCCTACCATAAGTTTGCAGTTATTCGCATTCTCCGCTACTAGGTAGACATGACTGACACAAATCATAAGAAATTTTCGAGGTTGTAATGGGGCTTGGGACTAAGGTAGGAAATAGTTTGGGAATGTTGCTTGAAAGCCATAGGGACTAGTGGATCAAAAATTTATTATTGTACCTCAAATATACAAGTCATGTGAATCCAATCACTCATTTCAATCATCCTTCCGAGTTTAGCTCTGAAGCATCCAACCCAAAAATATTGGTATCTATAAAGAAGAGATCATTCAAAAGATATTATACATGTACATGAACAATACTTTTTTTTCAATCCTGTGGTTGACTTTCTGATTGCAAACCAAACCTGAAAGATCCCTTTGCGATTGGCTGGGCAAAGGTAAAATATACTCTTAAGAATATGAGAGTTACTTTCACCGCCCATTCTAGACCATCCTACTAGACCTAAGACGAGGCGTGGGTTGATGGCAGGTGCTAATTAGATGCGGGCCGCACAACTAGGGCACCTTGACTTTTATTATCTTTCAAAATGCCTTTATGCAAATTTAGTACCTTAAAGCATCTCCATTGCAAGATTCCTAGACATCCGCTGTTGCAGATGACATGGAGGAGAGATAGTGGCAAACACAAAAATTGTGAGTCCCATATTTTCTCCTCATTTTCTCACTTTTCTCCATTTTTCTGCATAATTTCTCATGCCACTTCTACATTCTCATATCCAACTTCACATCATCTACTATTATTTTATCATTATTTTGAATTTGTTTCTAAATCTCCCTTATTTTCCCACTTTTTCCACTATTTTTCCCTACACTTCTTTCTCTTTCTTTCCAATTAAAATAATTATCTTATCTCTATTTCCCTCCGCCACATAATTCTTTAGCATCCGCATTGCAATGGAGATGCTCTTACAAGTGTGTCAAAACATATTTTAACAAAGTCACCCATGCAATATAGTCTTAACCAACCTGTAATATATTAACAAATCCCCAAACAAAACATAGTTAGATAAATTAAGAACTTTCACATCCTGAAGCCACAAAACATAACTAACTGAAATACTTCTCAACCTTTCAATCACACTTGAACGAATTATAAAACTAATACAAACTTTACTCAACTCCATTAAATATTTGTAGCTGAAAATACATCCTTTACCGAGCCTTTTCTTAGTGGACAAATATACAACTTCTAAAATATAACCATACAATCCAAAAATCATGCCTCAATAGATGCATTGACATGACTCAACAAAATAAATTATACCAATGCCTACGTTGTCTAGCTCTTTGAGATACTGTACAGGCTCCTTCCATGCTTCTTTAAGTCCTACGACTTCCTAATAGGGAATAGGGGAAAAACATGAGCGTGTAGCGTAGTGAGCGGAAGTTTCAAAAGTAAATAAATTTATTTTATTCTTGAGTTCAAATATACACTTCAAAAAAATTTATCATAAAATCATTCTTAACAAAACTTTCATGTAGATCATATTTTAAGAATTTCTGAGATGAGACAACCTAGTTAGAAACTGGCATACTAATTTGCTAGTCATAAGCTAGAATATGAATTATAATCTCACAACAAAAGGAACCCAATAAAAATCATTCACTAAAGTTGTAATCAGTATCTAGTGATGCGCTCATAGACTGTCATATACCACTAAACCAAAGCCCATAGGCCCCTTTCGTGACAGCAGCTTCGAACATTGACCAACGGCACCCTTTGGGACAGAGCGCTCCAATCACGGGCCTTAGGCCCCTTCTTGAATGGGAGAATCGTGCAACCTAGTACACAACCAAAAGGCCCCTCCGTGTTCTAGCACAAGAATAGATGGCTACATCGGGCACTTTCAGTGGTTTTTAAATCTGAACTATTCATATTGATGAGTTTAGTCGTAAAACATTTATTTAAAATCATGCTTATCTTTTAAACATTCTGAGCAAGTAATTTGAATAATATTCCTAACATGTGAAAACCCATGCATTCAGAATACTTTATATATAATTTGAAATAAACAAGTTTCCACTCGCCATTTATTGAGCAATCTAGTTGGCCTCATAGACACTCTCAATTTCTTTGTCATTTCCTATAGCATGGCATAAGGCTTCTAATTACTATTCAATTCATCAACTGATGAATGCTCGTATATTGATCACTATCGATTTTCATGACTTCTCAATTATTCCATTTATGTGCTTTCCCTCTTTCCATTTCACTTATTCCACTTCTAACTTATTTGCTCAATAAACTCTTATCATCGCTTATAATTAAAAATTGAAATCATTTCCATATAAATCTCCTTTTCCATGGTATACCAAGCTTTACTAGCTTATTTATACCCTTTCAAATGATTTCAATGCCAAATAACCACATCAATATCTATATTTCCGAACTTAAAATAAACACAAATAGCTCAACTTAATCCTTATATCCACTTAATAAACTTTAAACCCTAACCTTTCACACTATGCATATCCTCAATAAAATTAAATATACAGCTATTGTTATTAAAATAACCATTGTCCCTTTTGCATCTATCATATTCAACACATAAATCAACAGCCCTAAATTTATATAATATTAAACAAGTAAGTTTCACTTATCTCTTTCAATTAGAGAGGGATTGTAGAACCCAGGCATAGAAAGTGGGACAACTGAATTTGTCAAGTTCTTCTTCCTCTTCCTTCTCTTTTTTTTTTTTTTTTTTTTTTTTGGTTGGCTTCTTCCTGGATTTTTTTTCTTTTCTGCCTCATTGCCTCAATCGTCCATTCTAGATGAAAGAAAATGAGATGGGTCTTGTTTGGTGTCTTGTTTAATATGCTGTGTTAGCTTTTGACCAATGGGCCCCTCAGCTTATCTCTTATAGTTAATTAAACCCACCACTTATTCTTAGTTCTATCCAAACCTCAAAATTATTCACGTTTTCAAAAGTGACCCCAATAAATTAAGCTAAAATATTTTAGTCCTAATTTCACTTTGACTTGATTATTCCACATTTGGCTTTGACTAGTAAAAATTTGGCTTCCAATTTAAAAGCATGTTGTTACAATTACAAGTAACCCAACAAACAAAGAGTACAAAATTAGTGTGGGCAGTAGTTACGGCACACACTAGTACACAATAGGCATTAGGGGTCCCCCATTGGGTGGAGCGCCACCCGAAATTACTAGTGGTATGATTATAATTTTCCGGTACACAAAGGGTGGTAGTTACCACAAAAATTCATCACCCAAAGCGAATATAAAACTAAAACCAAACTAAATATACAAAAATGCGGTGGTTGTAGCAAGGAACCGCCATCATTTCTTAAACAATGGATGACAGTTCCTTACTACAATCGTCACCTAATATTCGATAAAAATTAAATTTAAAAAATATGTATATTATATTTTGGGTGGCGTTTTCTCAAATGAGATGCCACCTGTTTTTTCTACTTTTAATATTAAAAAATTAGCTTAGGTGGCGGTTTCTTGGAAGAAACCGCAACCTGTTGTAATTAAATTTAGAAAAAAAATATTTAAAGGTTTTGGGTGGCGGTTTTTATATGACAACCGCCATCCGTTCCCACAGAATTGTTCAGGAACGCTCAAGCATTCCTTCATTATGGAATGCTCGGGCAATTTTGAGGCTACTTCCGACCTTCGTTTTGAAATTCGGGATTAAATCTAGAATCAAGACGACGAGGGAAACCTCCAAGAATTTGAAAAATTTTCCCGCTATACCGTGCCAGCCCATGGTGGCTGGTCAAAGTTTTGGCAACATTTTTGGACAAAAATGTTGCCAAAACTTTGACCGGCCACCATCGCCCGGCACGGTGTCTCTGGAAAATTTTCCAAATTACTGAAACTCCTCATCGCCGTACTGATTCTAAATCTAGTCCGGGATCTCAAAACGGAGATTGGAAAGGATCTCAAAATGGCTCGAGCATTCCGTAATAAAGGAACGCTCGATGGTTCCGGAAAGTTGCTGCCCTTCCCCATCTTTTCTTACTTCTTCGTTCTTTTAGACAGAAACCTAGCTGAGTTCACTTACCTCTTGCGAAATTCTTGCAATTTCATGACTCCAAATAGGATTTAAGTGCATTTTCTTCGCAAATTGGGGCCGCAATTGAAGTAAGGTAAGCTTTCTTTATCTATTGGTCCCAAATTCATGTATTTTTACGGTTAGAATTTAACATCCCCAAGTTCTAGGGTTTTTTTAAATCGGATTTTCTTCCATTTTCTTCACAAGTTGGAGCCACAATTGAAGCAAAATCGTCTTCCTCTATCAATTGGTCCTAAAATTTCCTATGTTTGAGATTAGTAAGTTAACATCCCCAAATTCTTGGGTTTTTGTTGTAAATCTTGATTTTATATTTTTTGTTTGTTGTAATATACCTATACATTCTGATTTCATGTTTAATGTGTTGTATTTCTTGAGTGTAATTCGATTGGAACTATAGTTTCTAGTGTAAACTTGTATTTTTTCCATAGATATGTGGGATTTATATGCATCATTATTGAATTGGAGGTATAATTTTAGTGAGTGCAGTTAGTATTAGTTAAATAAATAATTTTTTATGAATTAAATGTATAATTTTTTATGAATTATAAATAATGTAAAATACCAATGAAAAAAGTAATTAGTTTTTACTTTAATATGTTGTTATAATAATTCATTTTAAATATTATTCTAATAATAAAACCTACGAATAAAAGTAATTAAAACTTAGGAGAGATAATTCCCGAACATAGGCTTCTATATATAATAAATTAATGCATACAATATTTCTAAATTAGGTTGAATTATATCAAACATTTAAACCAAAAAATTTGGTAGTAACCGCCACCATTTTAAACCAAAATTTTTTTTTAAATATATTTATAATAAGGGGTGGCGGCTATTAACAATAGAACCGCCACCTAAGTGAACCAATTTTTTTTTTTTTAATGTAAAAATAATGGGTGGAGGTTCTAGAGTTTTGAACCGCCACCCAAATTAATCAACGGGTAGCGGTTTTGAGTTAAAAACTACTACATTAATTAAAAAAAAAAATCTCAACTGGTGACGGTTGTTTTTAAAATACAATCGCCACCCGTTGTATTTAGGGTGGCATTTATGGAACCGTCACCCATTCCTGCGACTTTGGATGTCACCATTTCGAATGGCATTCCAAAAACTACCACCCTTTATCTTTTATAACCTCCACCCGATCCCTTTTTTGTACTATGGCACCCGGGTGCATGAGAACAAGCCTGCATGTTGGTCATGTCATTCGAAAATTTCAAATTCAAATATCAATATATAATTACCTGTTTATTAGACAAAAACTAAACCTGGCACCATTAGATAATTATAAACTAGTTTATTTATCAAGTTTGATCAAAAGTTTAAATTTTAGCTCGATTTATTTTACATCTTTTAAATTTCGCACTTCAACATGGAAGAAAGATATATGAAATATTTTATGGTTGAAAAATCAAGAAAGAATTTGGATAGAAGTTGGTAATTAGGCCTGTTACTGACTTTGATAACGGCTTCAATAGTTCACTATTATTATTATTATTATTATTATTATTATTATTATTATTATTATTATTATTATTATTATTATTATTATTATTAAGATATATAAAATGTAGACAAATGTTATTTTCCAAAAGAATATGTACGTAGCTAAAGGTCAGAGCCGGTTTTGGCTTGAGGCGAGCGAGACCGTCGCCTCAGGCGCAAAACCGGAGGGGGCGACTTTTTTCTCTTTTTTCTTACATAAAAATTAAGTATATATATGTAAACAACGCAATTATAAAGATGTTAAATGAGTGGTGCAGCGGTCAACTTGTGTGTTTTTGCAGAAATCGTACTCCAGCCAAGTTCGAATCCCAATCTTGCATTTCCCATATCTCATATTATTTATTATTTTCTTTCTTTAAGTTTTGGTAAAAGTATTCCTCCAAAAAAATATTTTCTACAACTATATTAATTCTCTAATATTTCAACTCATATAAAAAGTTTGTAATACCTAATAATAAAATTTATAATACCTCCTTTAGTTTTACATAGTTAATTTCAAACATTCTTAAATTTCATATTATCAAAAAAATAATAATAATAATAATAATAATCTTCTAAACAACCGAATCTTGTTACTTTGGAACAAAAATAAATTATAATAATCTTTATTTTTTCTATTATTATTGTATTTTTAGTTAACTATTAATTTTTGTAAAGCACTTACAAATTTGAAAATCATTACGTAGATTTTATGACAAGTACTGCGCCTTGGTAGAATCACAAGTGACAAGAATGCTAAAGGTGAGAAAAAAATTATTGCAAACAAGCACATACATATCCATATATTTCCACAAGCAACTATACTTTTTTTTCCTCAAAAATAGCTTTGTCAGGCGTCGCACGAAAAGTTGGAATCAAAATTACATTGCACTGATCATATTGAGTTGTGAATATAACACAATGTTAATTAGTGCGTGTTCTCATAAATATTTATTTTGGTAAAATTGAAATATTAATAACACATTTTAAATAATCATATTAGTATTCATGAATTTGTGGTGACAATCACGGTTAAATTTAAAGTTTTAATTTTTAATAAAATAAAAATTTATTCAAACTCATACTTAGTTTATAGGGCTTATTTAAAAAAACAAAAAAGAAAGAAATATATATTCATACCACAGCCTTTTCCTATGTGCATTTGCATTTATATGATATATACTAGTAAGAACCAATGCGTCGCATGTGACATAGAACAATATATATTATTAATAAGAAAACACGCTATATTTTTAATGGATACTAATGTCTTTAAAAATTAATAAGAAATACTTATATATCTTCCTATATTAAAATCTAAGAAGTACTTTTTCCTTTTTTACTTATGAAATATAATAAATATACATGAAATTCAAATGTCAACTTATCATCTTTATTCTTTTAAAAATGTATAATAATATCGTACATATTAGATTTTGAAAATGAATGGATAAATACATAACAACTGAGATGAAAGAAAATGATGCAAATTGTTTTCTTCCACTAACTATATGAGAAAATAAGAGACAGTGGACATTAAATATTTATTCTTAATGACATTAACACCCATACGACATCATCGTAGATTAGCAATTATAAATTTCGTGCGCTTCTAAAATTGCAATGAAACATTTAGTCTCCCTATATTAAAAATTAAAGAAATAGATAAGTTTGATGTCCAATTTTACCGTATGAATTATCAAATAAAATAACAAAGACTTGAAATTCAAAGCTCGACCCATCATGTGTATATTCTTTTGAAAGTACGTAGAATAAGTATATGTTATTGATTTATGTATTGAATGGTTAAATGGGATCGAAAGAGTCGACAAAGACAAAGTGACACAAGTTTCCTTTTAATTAACTACTAGAGGAAAATAAAAAGGCGATTAAAATTAAATATTTATGCTCAATAATACTTAATATTAAATTATAAAAATCATATAAACTAATGAATAAATAAGAATAAAAGTATGAGCGATAGCATAACAATAAAAAAAAAATACACATTCCATACACTACCAAAGTATAAAATTTATGTATGTAATTATGAAGAAGAACGAATAAATAGGTCTGGAGAAATGAAAAGACAAACTAATTTTTCTCTTTAACTCATAAATGGTAAAAAAGGGGGGAAGGAGGGGGGAGAACCAAAGCAAGAGTTGATAAAACTTTATAAATGTATTCAATAATTTGTTACTTAATTAAGTTATTATGGACCATATTAATTGAAGGACAAATATGGAATAACAAAATATAATTAAGGGCATTATTGACCCAAAATGTTTTACGACTTCAAGCCAGAAGGAGATTAAAGGTCCTTAACGTTATTGTTCATGACATTATGCCTCGTAAACCTTTTGGTTGCATTGTTTTTGTTAGATTATTTAGAAATTCTTGTTCATAGTGATATTTTTATTCAAAAACAATTTTATTTCTTAGTGCAATTTAAAATCATAAATTAAAATAACATGCATTATACTTTTGAGCTTGTAACTCTTTCACTTATTTCAAATATTTAAGGGTGTGTTTGATTGGAAGGACCATGAAAAAATATTTTCCTTATTTTCATGGAAAATGTGTACTTTTCGTAAGTGGATGGAATTCATTTTCCATGAAAAATAAAATTATGTTTGATTGGTACATGAAATATTTGAGTAAAAAATGGCATTTTTCATGAAAAATAGTTCCAATCACACCCTAAGAGCATTTTAATGGACTTTAGAAGGAAATCATTATTTGCACAAGATGCAATAATTATATTGAAGAGTTGTGGATAAAATTATAATGTAAAAAAGTTAAGGATCTAAATACAATTAACATGTGAGATAGTGAGAAAAAAATCCACTATAAGATGAACGATTTTTTATTTTATTTATTTATCTATTTATTTATTATTTATTATATATATTGAAAAACGAAACATGAAAGTGTCAATTTATCACTTTTTTAGGTAAACAAGCTTAATAAAAAATAAAACTTTAAATTAAAAGTACTTTCCATGGTAAATTATATATCTACGGTAAAAGAAGCAGTTAATGGTATGTTCAGGTAAACGTTTAGAGGAAATAAAAAAATTTTTGATTTAATTTTTAAAATTCAAAATTTGGGTGTTCTTAATTTATTTGCAAAAATCCAATCTTCATAGTTCAAGGATACGGTTTGGTCAAGATCGTTCGACCGAGTCGGCAGCTCGGTCACCGAACACAATGAACTTTAGTACATATGTGTAATGGAATCCATTACATATTCCCTATAATTGACACTACACATATGCAATGAATATTAAACACACAGCAGTGCCGTACCTTAGACTTTAGGGTCCTGAGTCGAGATATAAAAATGGGTCCCAAATTATAGCGTACATCCACAAAGAAGTAAGGAATTAATGAATTAGAGAAGCCGATCTTGTGTTTTTATGGAGCAAGAATTTAGTATCTTTTTCGATTCCTCATTATAAATTGTAATTTGTAATACGAAATATACAATACCGATGAATCTTAACGGCCTTAGAAAATTTGAGTGATAATGGAGATTAAATACTGCAATGTGCACAAGTTATAAGGGGGAAAAGAGAATGCCAAAGGGATTAGATAGTCTTCATTGTTGATCCAATTCTAATTGCCAATCAAATTGGAATTGGGATCTTAAGCCCATTCGCTTCAAAATAAAAAAATATTAATAATGAAACAAAATAAAAAATGAGAAAGGAGGAAACTGCATGTCACATTATTCTACCGAAGGATTTGAACTCTTTTTGTCTTGCACATATAACATGACAACACACCAAAAAATAAAAAATGAGAGGGAAAAAAAAAAAAAAGGAAAGTGCCTAGGGGAAGATTGAACCCTCGCGCACACATATAGTACAAAACAACCACCAAAGTACTCCAGCCCCTGCACCGCATAGCGTCTTAAATATGGCAACCACACTACGTATATAAATATATATATAGATAAAATTAATTTAAAACCTTCGTCAATTTGGGCCCCCCTAAATTTCCCAAATTTTTGGGCCTGATGCAAAGTCCGGTCTAGAACTCGGCCTATAATGAATGAAACTCATTACACGTGTAGTGGCAAAGTGAACCAAACCACATAGTTAGAACCTAAAACCAGAAATCTGATCTTGTAATTTTCGTGATCCTCGTCATTTGATTTTGTACAGAACTTGAAATGACCACATTTTTTAACGATGTTTTCTTCTTTCTTTGTGAAATTTGTGAGCTTCTTGGTGGATCTCGTAATTAACATCAAAAGCAGAATTTGAGCTATAACCACAGTTCATGTCTCAGTATGATTCCCCAAAGCTTTTAGTTGAAAAATATTTGTATTCACTGTTTTATTATTGTTACGATTATTGCTTCCTGGTTTGGCTTTGATGTTTTGCTGAAAGATTTCGATCTAACATGGATTTACAATGTTTGGTGCAGAATGCTAAAGCAAATATTGTTGAAGTCTTCATTAAATGAAAATTGTAATATCTCCATTAATAAAAGAAGAAAGCTCTACATCTATAACCCAAATGACATGTCTGGATTTACACTAGAATGTAATAATGCTGGCACTAAACTCATACAATCTTCAAGAATTGGTTGAATCGGACCAAGAAAATATTAAAACGAATACAATAGAACAAAATAAAAGTTTCCCAATTTAGGGACGTAAAGAACTACTGAATCTTTTTGTTGCTACTCCTCTTGCTCGCACTATCAACAAATTGGTAAATCTGCAGGAGGTGCCTCAAGCGTTTGTAGTTCTCCGACGCCATTTTCTACCAAGAAAGTCATTGCCAAACCCCAAGTGATATGAACATCCAAATGACAGTGCATTATCCACACTCCTGGGAAAACACATTATTTTGATGAATATTAGATAAATGGCACATCTTTACAGAGGAAGGAATACGAATTAATATGATTGTATAGGTTAATATTATCTCACCTGGATTATCTGCGACGAATCTAATTACAGACCATCCACCAACTGGTACGCTCGCTGTATTTCGCAACGGTGGATCAACAAGATTGAAATTAGTTGTATCTCTTTGTGAATTGAAATTTCCAAATCCTTCGGCCACGATATAGAAGTCATATCCATGAAGATGAATCGGATGGTTCTCAGCGGTGAAGATACTTGTTCCCTGCAAAACTATTTGTACTCTTGCTCCGTACTTTAATCTATACAACTTAGTCCCACTAGTAGGTTGCCATAGTGATCGGCTTACATTACCAGTGTAATCAAATGTTCGAGGTGGATTTGCGGGAAAATCAGTTGTGAAGACTCCGGGTATTTTTTGTTGGTGTGCTTGCAGTAAGGAAAAGTTTGATGGAAGAGAGAAAGATACATTATTCATACTGGCTGTAAATCGAGTTCCGTTTGGCCCTTGACAATTTTGGCTACTAGCCCCACGAGGACAATTGTTGAGGCCTAAGCCAACTGTAATAAAGAGATTCTCATCAATTTCTGTGGGCACGTCGACCTTTCTTGGGCTTCTCAAGCTTTTTGTGAAGGAAGTTGCGGTTGCAGTGTCATTAAATGCAGGTAGAGACGGCATAACTGGCTTGGTGGATGTACATTTGGCTAGGCAAGGGGCAGTCTTGTATTCAAGAATGGCAGTGGTGGTAGTATTATCGAATGGTGCACCTTGTGCGCTAGCATAGGCACGTGCCGCGATATAGTACTTTGCTGGTGGTTGATTAGCTGTGACAAGAACATCGGTTGTTTGGCCTGGTCCAAGCATGAGAACATCGGTGGTGGAAGGTTTGAGATAAGAAGCATCGGCACCAACAACCGTGAGTTTGTGGTTGGCTATTTTAAAGAAAAGTTGTTGATTGAGTGCAGCGTTAATGATTCGTAGGAGATTCGTTTCCCAAAATTCACAGGAACTACAATTGTATCTGCATCGGATCGAATAGGATCATTAGTTGTTGTATGCACTATTTATAATTATATATACTCTTTGTAGAAAAACAGCTGATTCACAGATTAGGGAGGAAGAGAAAATATCTCATTTTAGGATTTTAAATAGGAGATTAAATGACAAACAAACCTTTCTCTGAGCAGTTGTAAAGATCACCGGGTTGACCATTGATGGTGTAAGCATTGGAAACATTTGGAGTAGCTCCAGTTCTTGTTGCCTGCCTTATAACATCAATGGGGTTTCCATCCCACCACTCACCAAGAAGCAGGAGGGTTTCGTGATTCGGCTTGGGGAATGGGTAGTTCTCTCCCGGTCGTGGGCGAATAATGAGTGCTCCATACACAGTTGCTCTAAGCCAGGAGCTATGGGCATGCCACCAAAGTGTGCCTTCTTGTCCTTGAATTGTGAACCTGTAAGTATAGCTATTCCCTGGTCTAATAGGGCATTGAGTCACAAATTCTGGTCCATCTGCCCATGAAGTCCTCATTTGTCGCACCCCATGCCTATGCATAAAGAACAAACCCAAAATGAGTTAAAAAAAAACACACTTGAGAATAAAGTTGCATGAATGCATGCATATATATTTTAACGTTATATAGCGTATGTGATGAAAACATGAAAGCGTACTGCAAAAATCGTAATTACCAGTGAATGGTGACATTGTATTGAGCTTTGTTGGTGACTTTGACAACAAGAGTATCACCATTGTTCACTTCCAACGTGGGTCCAGGATACATTCCGTTCACTGTGATAGTGTTCTGGGTTTTGCACAGCCTCTTCACTGATGTTGCTTGAACCTAAAATTCGATAAATGGCATGTGTATCAATGAAGCAATTCCAAGTGAACTTCGATAAATATTAAACGTCAAAAAGTGAGATGAGAACTTACAACAAAATCATGGTGATGAACTTTTGCATTAGTTCTTGGCATTGAGCTCGAAAAGTGCAGAAACATGCCTACAATCCAGAAAGTGCACAAGGGATTGATAAAGCTTCTCACGGACTTCATTTTTGTTTGCAATGTGACTGATGTGTAAATGGAAATGGATACTTCTGTGAAAGAATAAGACACAAATCATTCCCTTTTATACTCCAAAAATTTCTGAGAGAGGTTGAGGAGGAATACTTAGTTCAACCCTAGATAAGTTGGTGCACCCACTGACCTATCAAACAAACTTAACAATTTTGATTATTACAGTTGCTTCATAAGCTTTCTTTCTGATGATGTCCGAATTTTCTACTTAGACTTGCTCTTTTAATTAAGCTTTCATTATTAGTTTGTTAATAACTACTTTAATGTGGACGGAAAAAATAATATTTTATTTGCTTAAAGTTACAACAATTGCAATTTGTTAAATACCAGTTAGGTGATGTCTTATGAAAACGACACAAAAGTAGATGGGGAAAGCCTTTGATTTTTCGATTTACATTATTTAATTTGGTGAGAATGTAATTAATTTTTCGTTTAAAATTTTTATTTGGCCTTACATGGATAGGAATTCAGTGAGATAAGATCGAAGAGACGCTAAATCTCGATTGGGAATGTGAATTGGGGGATGGTGTCATTCATCGAACCCAACGTGGATGCTATAAAAAAAATTAAAAATTTGTACGCCAACATGGCGCCCGCATAGAATTTTTTTTTTTAAAATAGAATAGTTCTATTTTATTAGTAATAATTTTATATGGACATTTGTAACAGACACTTTTAAGTGACATTTTATTAATGTATCATGAGTCTATTCTAAAATTTCAAATTCAAATGTCAATATAGAATTACTTTTTTATTGGAGAAAAAGCTAAACCACGCACCATTAGATAATATGCTTGTTTACTTATCAAGTTTGATCAGAAGTTTAAATTTTAGCTTGATTTATTTTACATGTTTTAAATTTTGCACTTCAAGATGGAAGAAAGATGAAATATTTTATGGTTGAAAAAGCAATAAAAGAATTTGGATAGAAGTTGGTAATTAGGTCTGTTACTAACTTTGAAAACGGCATATAATTTTCCATTAAGTCGTTAAGTAGTGTGTACAAAGAGATTACAGCAAAATTGACAGGAGAACTAAAAGTTTCAAATAAAAGCATATATCATACCAAAAAATTTCATCACTTATTTTTTACTATATATTTAAAATGAAAAAAAATTATATTCCGTGTTTGTCAACAATTTTTATTATTATTATTATTATTATTATTATTATTATTATTATTATTATTATTATTATTATTATTATTATTATTATAAAATGTAGGCAAATGTTATTTTCCAAACGAATATATATGTAGCTGAAGGTGAGAAAAAAACTATTTTAAACGGGCACATATCCATATATTTTCACAAGCAACTAAACTTTTTTCCCTCAAAAATAGCTTTGTCAGGCGTCGCACGAAAAGTTGGAATCTAACACTACATTTCACTGTCCTCGTATTGAGTCGTTAACAATGTTAATTAGCGTGTGGAATTCGTGTAAATATTTATTTTGGTAAAATTGAAATATTAATAACACATTTTAAATAACCATATTAATGTTCATGAATTTGTGGTGACAATCACTATTAAATTTAAAATTTTAGTTTTTAGCAAAATAAAAATTTATTCAAAGACATACTTATTTTATAGCCCTTATTTTTTTTAAAAAAGGAAATATATATATTCATACCACAACTTTTTCATAAGTGAACTTGCATTTATATGATATTAAAGACATCCTTAACGTTATTATTCATGGCATTACGACTCATAAACCTTTTTGTTGCATTGTTTTTGGCTGACTCTTTATTATATAGAAGTTCTTGTTCAGAATGATATTTTCATTCAAAAAAAAATTTTTGCTAGTGCACTTTAAAATCATAAATTAAAATAACATACGTTATACTTTTGAGTTTGTAACTCTTTCACTTATTATTTCAAATATTTAAGAGCATTTTAACAGACTTTAGAAGAAACTCATTATTTGTACAAGATGCATTAATAATTATTGAAGAATTGTAGATAAAATTATAAAGTAAAAAAAGTTAAGGATCTAAATAAAATTAACATGTGATATAGTGAGAAAAAAAATCCACTATAACATGAAAAATTTATTATTATTATTATTATTATTATTATTATTATTATTATTATTATTATTATTATTATTATTATTATTATTATTATTATTATTTGAAAAGCGAAACATGGAAGTGTCAATTTATCACTTTTTTAGGTAAACAAGCTTAATAAAAAAAATAAAAACTTTAAATTAAAAGTACTTTTCATGGTAAATTATCTACGTTAAAGTACTTAATCGTATATAAGTTCAGGCAAATGGTTAGAGGAAATTGAAAAAAGAAATGACAAATTTTTAAAATTCAAAATTTGGGTGTTTTTAATTTATTTACAAAAATCCAGCCTTAAGATCGTTGGACCGAGTCGGCAATTCGGTCACCGCATTCACAATAAACTTTAGTACGTATGTGCAATGGAATGCATTACATATCCCTTGTAATTGACACTGCACATATGCAATGAATATTACACACATGCCTATGATGAAACTCATTGCACGTGTAATGGAATCTATTACACAAGCGTAGTGGCAGAGTGAACGAAACCACATATTTATAAGACCTTAAAACCAGATATCAGATATTTGTAATTTTCGTTATCCTCATCACTAGATTTTGTAAAAAACTTGGAATGACCTTACGTTTTAACTGTTATTTCTTATTTCTTTGTGAAATTTGTGAGCTTCTTGGTGGATCTCGTAACGTGAAAAGGAGAATTTGAGCTATAATCCACAGTTCAAGTGGATTCTCAGTATGATTCCCCGAAGCTTTTAGTTGAAACATCTTTGTATTTTATTGTTTTATTATTGCTACGATTATTGGTTCGTGGTTTGGCTTTGATGTTTTCGCTGAAAGATTTCAATCTAACATGGATTTACAATGGTGCAGAATGCAATTTAATCCAAATATAGTTGAAGTCTTGAAATAAATGAAAATTGTAATATATCCATTAATAAATGAAGAAAGCTCTGCAACTAGAACCCAAATAACATATCTGGATTTACACTAGAATGTGATAACGCTGGTACGAAACTAATACAATCTTCAAGAATTGGTTGAATATGACCAAGAAAATATTAAAAACAAATACAATAGAAAAAAAATAAAAACTTTCCCAATTTAGGGATGTATAGAACTAATGAATCTTCTTGCTAAAACTATCAACAGATTGGTAAATCTGCTGGAGGTGGCTCTAGGGTTTGTAGTTCTCCGACTCCATTTTCCACCAAGAAAGCCATTGCCAAACCCCAAGTGATATGAACATCCAAATGACAGTGCATTATCCACACTCCTGGGGAAAACACATCATTTTGATAATTAAATATTAGATAAATGACAGATAATTTTTCAGAGGGGAATATGAACGAATACAATGATATTAGATAATACTATCTCACCTGGATTATCTGCGACAAATCTAATTACAGACCCATCCACCAACAGTACACTAGCTGTATTTCGCATTGGTGGGTCAACAAGATTGAACTTAGCTGTATCTCTTTGTGGATTGAAATTTCCAAATCCTTCAGCCACGATATAGAAGTCATATCCATGAAGATGAATTGGATGGTTCTCGGCAGTGAAAATACTTGTTCCCTGCAAAACTATTTGTACTTGTGCTCCGTACTTTAATCTATACACCTTAGTCCCACGAGTAGGTTGCCATAGTGATCGGCTTACATTACCGGTGTAATCAAATGTTCGAGTTGGATTTGCAGGAAAATCAGTTGTGAAGACTCCGGGTATTTTCTGTTGATGTGCTTGTAGTAGGGAAAAGTTTGAGGGAAGGACAAAAGATACATTGTTCATGCTCGCAGTAAATCGAGTTCCATTTGGCCCTTGACAATTTCTACGTCTAGCCCCACGAGGGCAATTGTTGAGTCCTAAACCGACTGTAATGAAGAGATTCTCATCAATTTCTGTGGGTACTTCAACTTTTCTTGGGCTTTTTAAGCTTTTTGTGAAGGAAGTTGCCGTTGCAGTATCATTAAATGCAGGTAGAGAAGGCATAACTGGCTTGGTGGATGTGCATTTTGCTAGGCAAGGGGCAGTCTCATATTCAAGAATGGCAGTGGTGGTCGTATTATCAAATGGTGCACCTTGTGCACTAGCATAGGCACGTGCCGCAATGTAATACTTGGCAGGTGGCTGATTGGCACTAACGAGAACGTCGGTTGTTTGGCCTGGTCCAAGCATGAGAACATCGGTGGTGAAGGGTTTGAGATAAGAAGCATCGGCACCAACAACCGTGAGCTTGTGGTTGGCTATTTTAAAGAAGAGTTGTTGATTGAGTGCGGAATTGATGACTCGGAGGAGACTCATTTCACCAGAATTAATTGGAACAACAATTGTATCTGCAACATAATGGAATCAAGCATTATAAATCAATTTGGAAATGTACTCTTTTGTAGAAAAGCAACTTATTCGAAGACTAGGAAGGACAAAAAAAACACATTTTTTGCCTTAAAGATTTTAAATTGGAGAATAAATTAATTTGCAACATATACCTTTCTTGGAGCAATTGTAAAGATCACCAGGTTGACCGTTGATCGTGTAAGCATTGGAAATATTTGGGGCAGCTCCTGTCCTTGTTGCTTGTCTTATGACATCAATAGGATTTGCATCCCACCACTCACCAAGAAGAAGAGGGGTTTCGCGCTTCGGTTTAGGGAAGGGATACGACTCTCCCAATCTTGGGCGAATAATGAGGGCTCCATAAACGGTGGCTCTAAGCCATGAGCTATGAGCATGCCACCAAAGTGTGCCTTCTTGTCCTTGAATTGTAAACCTATAAGTATAACTATGTCCTGGTCTAATAGGGCATTGAGTCACAAATTCTGGTCCATCAGCCCATGCAGTTCTCATTTGTCGCACCCCATGCCTGTACATAACAAGAAATTCTCCATGGGTTTAAGTATGATTCTTTTATTTATTTATTTTAAATTTTACCAAACCTTACCAATGAGTAAATAATAGGCTCTTACCAATGAATGGTTACATTATATCGAGCCCTGTTGGTGACTTTAACAACTAGAGTGTCACCGTTGTTCACTTCCAATGTGGGTCCAGGATACATTCCATTCACTGTAATAGTGTTGTGGGTTTTGCACAACCTCTTCACCGGCGTTGCTTGAACCTACATAAATCCACACGAATGGTATATATATATATCAATTCAAAAATATTTAATATACATTTGAAACAGTTTCAAGTGAAACTCAACCAACATAAAAGATCAAAACGTCGGATAAATACTTACAACAAAATCATGGTGATGAGTTTTTGCTTCAGTTCTTGGCATTGAGCTCGCAAGGTGCATAACCATGCCCAAAATCAAGAAAGTGCACAAGGGATTAATAAATTTTCTCAAGAACTCCATTTCTCTTTTGGAATGTAATGTGTAAATGGAAATGTATTCTTGTCTGTGAAAGAGTAAGACAAAGATCATTCCCTTTTATACACAAAAAATTTAGAGAGAAATATAGGGATAGACTAAGGGTTGTTCTGATTAGGTTTAGACGGACACTTAGTTCAACCCTAGATAAGTTGGTGCACCCACTGATCGACCTATCAAACAAACTTAACAATTTTAATTTTGCAGTTGCTTCATAAGTCTTCTTTCCCTGAAGTTCTATTTTTCAACTTTGATTTGCTGTTTTAAGCTATCTAGCTTTCATTATTAGTTTTAATAATTACTTCAATCATTTTTTAAATATGGAAGATAAACTCAATATTTTTTACATGGCAGCTTTCGCGTAAATTATTAAACTGCATGTGGTAATTTGTGGAAGGTTTCTATAACTAACTCGCTATAAAATTATCAAGCAAATTTGTTTCAAATTAAACCCCGCTGCAACTAGTCTAATGGTAATTAAAAAATTAAAATTACATTACAATATAATTAACCAAGACGTTGACTGTTGGCAAATAGTCGGACACTATTAGCCCTTAAATTTTCTTAAATAATCAGTACTCAATATTTATTATAAGATACTAAAGATGACCATCTATGATTAGGGACATATGATTAGGTCCCATAAACTAGGTTAATGTGGATTAAAAATCCCAGTTAGATGATGTCTCTCTCGGTTATTATTATTAACAAATTAGGCGAAAAATGTATAATTATTTATTCCTTGGAAAGTTTGCATTTGGGCTTGCATGGTTTTGATCCGTTCCCCATATATAGGTATGCTACGGTGCCCACACATCATGAGCGGATGCATGATACGTGTCTCCCCTAACGGTGGGGGAGAGCACGTGGCACCCATCCGCCCATGTGTGGACACCGTAACGTGCCCAGAAGTAAGCAATCGATTGGGACCGTGATCGGTGTCCACAAGTAAGCAATCGATCGGGACTGTGGTCTCGCAATAGGAATTCAGTGAGATAAGACAAGTCAATTTTGTTGATAACTGAATTAGGTTAGCTGTCTTGGCCAAAACTGTGACAGCAACTCAACGGTTGACAATTAACTGTGACGGTCAATTTGCTCTAACCAGCTAGCAACCATTTCACACGTTGAAAGGGTGTTTGCCCAAGCTTAATTAATACCCTTTTCAACAGCACGTGACGTAATAAAAGAAAATTGAACAATCGCATTTTTGTTAGTATAAACTAAACATTAATATTACAACCGCTTGGTTGATAATTAAGTGCTGTGTTATAAACTTTTTAATTGATAATATAATAATAGTGTTATATGACTATATATATACTACGTAGAATTATGACACACCATGTACTGAGTTATTTATTAAGTGATTACATCATTATGGTGTACTTATAACATTACTCATAGAAAAAGGGTAAGAATCTTTCATATTTGACTATTGAGTACTAAATCTATTCTTGAATAATATCAGAATGGATTTATTAGAAATGATAGATATGAGTATTTTACCTACAATTCTATGTGACAAGTTCACGCGAGATTGATTGAGTTGTGAGGAGAGATCTTCATTTTTAATTAACAATTTACTTCTCGTGTTGTCTTGACATATATATGACGAGCGACAAAATACTCCCATCCACGGCAACTTATTATTATTATTATTATTATTATTATTATTATTATTATTATTATTATTACATTTTAATCCCATTCTTTTAAAATTCTCTTTTCTTTTCAAAATAATTTTGTCAAACAAGCAAACGAATAATTTCTTGTTGGGAGATAAAATAAATATTTTTTACATTGCAACGTTCGTGTAAATTATTAAACTGCATGTGGAAATTTGTGGAAGGTTTCTAAAACTAACTCGATCGCTAAAATTATCAAGCAAATTTGTAGCAAATTAGACCCCACTGCGTCTAATCTAATGGTAATTAAAAAAATTAAAATTGCATTACGATGTAATTAACCGAGACATTGACCATTGGCGAATAATCAAACACTACTAGCCATTAAATTTTAATAAAGATGTTCATGTTATAAAAGTATGAAAACAATAGAGAGAATTTAGAGAGAATGAATTCGAATGAATTCTCAGGAATCAATTTCATTAATAACTGAAGCTCTATTTATAGGAAAATTTCGAATGGTACAACCGTAATTACATAATTTCATCAAGGGTATAATAGTCATTCACATATAATAATTACATCTTTTACCAAATTATTCCTCCACCAAATTATTCCTCCACCAAATTATTCCTCATAATTCATAACCACCAAATTATTCTCAATTATTCATAACACTCCCCCTTGAATGACTATTAATACAAATGTCTTCTGAACTTGTTTGGAGAAAAACCGTGGAAAAAACTTTCAAACCGATTGCGGGATAGCTTGGAGTGGTTATATCTTCTTCATCAAAACATTGCTCCCACGATGTCTTCCAACAGTATAAGGAGTATTCATGTCTTTGCCTCGTTAAAACCTTGTCAAGAAAACCCAGTGGGAAAAAACTTGATCGAAGGAAAAAGAATGCAAACGCTCAGTTTGATTTCATATCTTGAGAAGCTGATATCTTTACTTACGGTAAATGATTTCAATATCATCATCGTTTGGATCTAAAGCATTAGCTCCATTATAACTTGATCCAATAGATACATTTGTATCAATTTCTACTATCGTTCTCAATATACCATGAATATGCCTCGTTAAAACCTTATTAGGAAAAACCCGTGGGAAAAACCCTAATGAAGGAAAAGAGTACATTATTCATGTGAATACGCCTTTAAAGTTGCCTCATTAAAAACCTTGCTAGGAAAACCCAATGGGATAAAACCTCAGTCAAGGAAAAAGAGTGCAACGTATTTTATACAAGTATCTTTGCAAGCATTTCAAAATCTTTCATACATTTGTATGAGTATCATATACATTGGTTTTATACTCTTCGTTCATTTAGAGTGCATCAATTTTCTTACACAACTACAAAACATTCACCATGAAAACATGTCTCCAAACACACAATTTAAAGCATATAAATTCATAGTAAAAACATGTAAACATATAAGTAAACCTTCATAACTAACTAACACTTAAAATATATCATTTAATATTTAATATTCACTTAATAGGTTATTTCATTCCACAGGGCTTAGCTCACCCTTTAGGGTACTCATAAACACGGTTTAGCTCATCCGATCCTTTAATTTCCTTTTCTGTACTACACACACGATCGGTAATTTAACTTTCATGAGCATGCAACATATAATGACCACCATGCTTATCTTTAAACTTGAGCAATAGTCATCATCATCTCATCATCTCATAAGTTAAGGATTTCACATTCACCATTTATCATCTTCAATATATCTCAATATTTTCATTATCATTGATCATATGTAGCGCTACATTTTCATATCGTGTCGACACATTTCAATTTCATTTCTTTCCCATATCGACATAACTTATCGAGATATCTCATTATCAATCCTCTTGTAGGATTACACAATATAGTTATGTCTATATACTCTTCAAGAGCATATGCCTCCGTTATTAAGACCATCTTTTATAATTTGCTTTGATATATATGTTTGGGGAAATATCAACGCTTACAAGCGCTAACTTATCAAAGCATCGTAGTTGATATATGTGATTGTTCATAGCCTTTCATGCATCTTTGAACTTCCAGTTCGTATTTCAATTTCGAGGATATAACATGATGCATTTCACATATTATTTTCAACCTTTAATACTCCCCCTCATGCTGAGAAAATTTAGAACACCAAAACTCATACAGTTGGTATGATTTTAATCATATATGTTCTCATCATTCAAATTTTAATATGGGAATTTAGACCGTTTGCATTCTATTCTCGATATCGACAATTTATTTGAGGACTTTAAATAATTTGCCATATAATATCCCACTTGTATCGCAGATACTCAAATCCTTGAGGATTTATTCAAGTATTGGGATATACATTTACTAGCTTTATCATTAAATCTGAAAATCATGCTCATCTGAGTAAATATTTCGTAAATTTCAAATTACGAATCATATACACATGTGACTATCTAGTGGATCCATATCATAATATCTAGTAGTCCACATGGAGGATGAGTGGGCTCATACTTCTCATCCTTTATTCCAAATATATTTGGGATTTATTCCCAATATTGGCTAGTAATGATTTCATCATTTATTGAGAACAATCATTGAAGAATTCTTTTAATTCCTCACTTGAAATATTGATTTCAATAATTATTTAAACCGGGATGGTCAATCCGGTTTTGCAAACGAGTATTATTGAACTTCTAGTTCAGTAAATTCTTATATCGATTTCACTAGTATCTGTATATTGCTCAATATGATTTATCATAGAAATAATTCACCGACATATTCCATCATCTTTTAGTGACATTATTGTCTACCACTATTCAAACACGGAGTTACAGCTCATACGCATCACATCCGGCTATTATTTAATTCCGAAATCGTAGCTCTTACGCTTCATATTATTTATTTAAAATCGGAGTCTTATTTCATACGCGTCGTATTATTCTATAAATAAATCATCAAAATTATTGCAAAATTCATCCTAACAAGGGTCTATACATTATAATGGATCATATGCTCTCAAATCTTCGAAAATACTATCCATCACTACCGATCAAAATCCTAAAAAGGATTTATCGATGTAGGTTGGAAAGATTAAGGATGCTAATGAATAAGGGTATCCCACAAGATATCCGATGCTTGATTGAAGCAAAGGTTCGATTATCTGGTGAGGTTTCAATTCCTTCTAAATACATGCCTGGTATGGGTAAAAGTAGTTTTTCAAAGAAACGGAGAGCAAAAAGATTAGGAGGATGCTACAAGTGTGCTCGATGGACATGTGACACTCGATGTAAATCGTGGGGTACTTGTCCGTAAATCGAGAAGATAAAATAGCATTCATTAAGGATGGATTGAGTAAGGAGCCTTTGGATGATATTCAACAGGCTCTTGAGACACATCCTAGTGGACACGTACAAGGTGAGCTAATGGCCTTATGGGCCAAATTCAAAGATCAACAAACGCGTTACAGTCTTGAAAAACTTACTTTAGAAGATCCTGTTTGTAAATTTAGTAGAAAAATTTAGCATAATGATTTTCCCATATTTATGTAAGAAAGCTCGGTGTAATAACAAAGATCAATATATTTCTTTTATTTGTAAATATCGTTTTTCAATTTTAAGATATATATTATTTTTCAATCACTGACAGCTATATGTCATATCACTAAAGAAAAATTTCTGCCTTTTTCTCTTTCATATTTGTCAAAAAGTAAATAGTGCACTCAATTATTGGTTTGAAAATTTTTCTTTAAATAGAGGGATTCATATATCTCTCATGTTCATACATTAAAAGTATAGTGCAAAAAGAGAGATAGGAGTAGAGATGGATATGGAGATTTTAGAATCATCTCATATAAGTCAATCTTTACCTCGCCAGGTAAAAACTATATGTGTTCTTGGTGGCTCCAGACTAGTAGGTCATATCCAATATGTGGATATGGCAGACCAACTTGTAAGGGAAACAAAATATCAATATACTATATGGAGGAACTAATAACAAACTTTTAGCTAGACTTATAATGGCCGCACAATCATGGGGAATAAGAGTTTCGAGCGTAATACCTTTCCATCTAGTTGGATCTAATACTCGAATTGGAGCCAGTTCTACCATGGGTCCAGCAGGGTTGGGGCTACAAAGCGCAATCCATCCACAAGCCGCATGATGTATATGATGAATAATAGTGATGCTTTCATTGTCCTTCCAGGCGGCTACAACACACTGGAGGAAATATTCAATATAGCCTCGTTGGCACAGTGGAATTTTCATGTCAAACCAATAGGTTTGTTGAATATTAATAATTTCTTTGATGGCTTACTAGCGTTTCTAGATCAGGGTGTAAATAATAAGTTTATCTCTCATTTAGCGAGAAAAATACTTATTTCTGCTAGTACTGTTGATGAACTACTCATCAATTTCATGCATATGTTCAAGAATCTGTGGAAGCCCAGGTCCGTTGGTCCATGGACCACTTTGGTGTCAAGCGAAAAGAAATTCGGATCCTTTAAATATTTCATTATGAATCCTAATGTTGATGGTGGCAGAGTTACGGAGTATTTATACTCTCGAGACGCATCCCTCATTTATGGGTTTAATATATATTTTCTTTTAGTATTTCTATATTTTCGAGTGTTTATTGCCATCTTTGATATTCTCAATATGTTCCACTTCGACTGTTTTGCACTTCTTCTTGAGTAATAATAATAATATCATATTGACTTTATTCAAATACAGAAATCTAGTGATTATGCTTCTTCAAGAGCATTTTATTCTCATATTAATACAATCTTATATTATCGATGAGATTACTTCATATAATTTCTCCATGCGATATATTATCTTTGATTTATCAATATGGGATCTATTGAGCATTTTATTTTCATCTATTTATCCAATGGTGACTTCAAGTACCATTTACTCAATTTTCTCCATTAATATTCGGTATATATGGGGAAGTAATTTTATTCTCATCGTCTACTACTTCGAGAGTATGATTAGAATATTTGATCAACTACTTCTTCTGGAGTAGGATTCGTTATAACCAATCGTGTAGTATAACCCACCACTTTGAAAATATGCACACCAATCGTGTGGTATTACCCACCATATTGGAAATATACTCAAACTATAAAGTGCATAAATTTAAATTGCAAAAATTAAATTTCCTCCAATAGGTGGTCGAACCTACCTTATGGGAATTATTGCAATAAATATAAATTTACGGAATTTAAATAACAAGAATTAAATTGCATAATGTTTAACTACTTCTTCAGGAGTAGAATCTGCTTAGTAGAAGGTATTACCCATCACTTAGCATATAAAGTGAAGAAATATATAAAACCTTCCGTTTAGTGACGGTTGAACCCATCATCAAGTAGGAGGTATTGCAGTAATTAAATTGCAGTAAATAAAGTGCGAGAATTAAATATTGAGCTCATTGGGGAGCAGATTTGTTCTTCTAGAACAAATACTCATTACTTCTACAAGAAAGCACACTTATCCTTCTAGAATAAGTACATTATGTAATTGAACTCTTCGGGAGTTACATTAATATTTCGATCTTTTAACTCAAATGGACTTCAAGCCATTTTATATAATCAATGGATTTAGAATTTCTTCATGAATATTCTATCCATTTTTCACTGTCGTCAAAATTAGGTCGGTTTTACCATAAGGGTAAAATTGTCCATTCCAATTCGCAAAGGTAAAATTGTCAAAAATATTTTATCAATGTTTTACTGATTGGAAAATTATCTCCTTTCTACTTCAATTTATCAATATCAAAATATTCAAGGACTATTTTGTAACTTTTTCAAAAGTTGGTGTACTAATTTGTAAATTTTGAAAGTTTGATAATAACATATTTCAAACAACGAGTTATTACCCTATCAATGTTGGTGTCAAATCGAAGCTCTCGTTAAATCGAGTATAATGGAGTCGAGAAAATTTGATTTTGATAATGTATGCTCCTTATATACTGAGAAAGCGAATATTATAGTTTAATATATTATTATAGTATAAAGTAATATAATATATATACCTTTTCCTTTTTCTTAGGGAGAAGCGATTGAACATGCACGTATTTCCTCCATTTGCCAATTCTTGAATTGCCCACAACTCTTTGTCTCTGTATAAATGTTTTTACGTGAGTGATTGAGAAGATAGAGAGAGAGTGAGGCGTGAGAAAGTGGGGAAAAGATAAGAGAGAAAAGAAAGATAAGTATTGATTGTAGATGAATTAGGTTATTTATAATAATTAGGTTTACGTCTGTAAGATCATCTATAAGATGCAACAGTAAGCATACTCCCTTCATATTACTCAAATGGTAGAGACGTCGATAACGTGTTATAAAAGTATAGAAAGCAATAGAGAGAATTTAGAGAGAATGAATTCTCAGAATCAATTTCATTAATAAGCGAAAGCGCATTTATAGGAAAGCTTGAATGAATGCAACCGTAATTACATAATTTCATCAAGGGTATAATAGTCATTCACATATAATAATTACATCTTTTACCAAATTATTCCTCCACCAAATTATTCCTCCACCAAATTATTCCTCATAATTCATAACCACCAAATTATTCTCAATTATTCATAACAGATGATATATATATGATTAGGGACATATGATTAGGCCCCATAAACTAGGTTAATGTGGATTAAAAATCCCAGTTAGATGATGTCTCTTTCGGCTATTATTATTAATAAATTAGGCAAACAATGTATAATTATTTATTCCTTGGAAAGTTTGCATTTGGTCTTGCAATAGGAATTCAGTGAGATAAGACAAGTCAATTTGTTGATAACTGAATTAGGTTAGCTGTCTTGGAGAAAACTGTGTCGACAACTTCAACGGTTTCTACTCGCTCTAGCAACCATTTCACTCGTTCAAATAGTGTTTCGCTAAGCTTAATTAATACCCTTTTCAATAGCACGTGAGGTAATCAAAGACAAATGGAACAATCGAATTTTTATTAGTATAAAATAAATATTTATAATGCTACAAGTAAATTTTAATTTACTATTTGGTTGACAATTACGTGATGTGCTACAAGGTTTTTAATTGAGGACATAATAATCTGCATAGGGTTGTGACACACATTACATACCTAGTTGTCTACTCAGTGGTTCATGATGTACGTATACTTATAACATTACTCATAGAAAAATGGTAAGAATCTTTCATATTTGACTATTGAGTACTAAATCGATTCTTGAATAATATCATAATGGATTTATTAGAAAAGATAGATAAGAGTATTTTACCTACTATTCCGCTTGGCAAGTTCATGTGAGGTTGTTTGAGTCGTGAGGAGAGATCTTCGTTTTCAATTAACAATTTACTTCTCGTGTTGTCTTAACATATATGACGAATGATAAAATACTCCCATCCACGGTAAATAAAAATAAATAAATAAATAAATAATTTTTGAAATGTGAGCTTCTTAATTCCCTCGAAGTATCCAAATTAGGTCTTCTAAGAACACAAATAATCAACTAATTGTGCATTCTTAAGATACAAATGTTCATTTTTTTTTTTGAGTTTGATACGTTATTGAATGTTGTGTGTGTCGGTATATATAGATTTTTTTATTTTTTCATAAAGATTAACAAAAATTATTGGAAAAATAAATTTTATAACTAATTTTTTAATTTACCCTCATTTAATGAATAATATTAAAAAATAATAGTTATAACTAAGTAAATTAAATAAGATTATTTGGATAAATAACCAAAAAATTATATTTTAATATAGAAATAAGATAATATATTTGAGGCATTCCAAAAAAAAAAAAAAAATAAACCGATAGAAGGGAGGGAATCAGAAATTCGACTTCTGAAATTCAAAATTTTGGTTGTGAAAAGTCATTTTTTAGATTAGTTGTGGTTCGGTTATAGAATGGCGGCGGAGGAAAGTCTCAAAAAGAAACTTTAATCATTGAAAGAGAATTTTTCTCTACAGCTAACGAGACCCACCGGAAGTTTCTTGAACAACTATTTGCCCTTTGTCCTTTTCCTTTCTCTTTCTTTTTTCCTTCCAGTTCACTTGTTTATGCAGCGGGACCCACATCGCTTTCTACTAATCCAATTTTTCTTCTTTGTTTCTTGAAATGCCAATAGTGTTGGGCAAAAAAAAATTCCCAAATCGATCGAAATCGATCGTATTGGGTTGGTTCGGTACGATTTTTTTTACAATCCGTTTGGTTTTCAGTTTGATTTTTACCAAATAGAAAAATCGATCAATTTTTTTAAAAAAAGATCAAAATCGAAAAAAAGACAAAAACCAGCAAAACCGACCAAACTGAGTCGATTTGGTCGGTTTCGGTTTACCAAACCGAACCAATCGGTTCGATTCTGTTTTTGTTTTTTGGGCCAAACCAACGTCAGGTGGTCGGTTTTCGTTCGAGTGGAAAATCGGCCCACCCGAGCCGATGCCCACCCCTAAATGAAAATGGTCCCTTCGGCTTTAACTTATTATTATTATTCATGCAGCGAGTGAAGTTCCTGTTGTGTGGCTCAATAGACCTTAGTCGAATTTTAAAAATTGGCCCCTTTAATTTTTTTTTAATTAATTTTGATAAAGCCAATATTTAGCAACACGCAACGCTCAACTAGAATCACAATAACAGTAAGTCAAATACACAGTAATAAGCCTAAAAAGAATATAAAAGCTCAGCCAAAGCTAAACACTAAGTAAAAATGAAAAAAAAAGTTAAGTTAGAGTCAACACAGATAGCCCAAGATATAAATGCATAGTAAAAAAGCCAAAAGTGAACAAAATGCATCCACAGTCAATATAGATAGCACAAGATAAAAATGTAAGTAAAATGATGAAAATAAAAAGTTCAGGCAGAGCCAACACAAATAATTAAAGAAAAAAAAAGAGAAAACATCTTGATTTTATATTCGGAAATGACAAAAATACGAACCTATAGCAGCAAAACATCACAAGTTCCTCTAAAAAATATGCCTAAAAGCTTGTGTTGAATTCAAATTTGGCCCTTCAACTTATATATATATATATATATGTATATATATATATATATATATATATATAATACAGTTGGATCTCAAACATAACGAATTAGAATAGGTTGGGTCTAAGTCGATCGCCTCGTCAAACTGATAGTAGGACCGCCTATGATCATGTCTACGTCAGACTTGCATGATTGGGGTGGATTATGCCCACTCTTAATTCACGATGTACTCATTCTTGATGATCATAACAAATAAGTTTGTCTCTTTGAAAAAAATAAAAAATAAAAAAGATAAAAAGAGAATGGTTGTTTGCGAATTTTGTGCACAATTGTCCGCCATTAATTTTTGTATCTACTATTTTACCATTTACCCCCCTTCGATGCCTAGGAAACGTAACTAATCAATTACATGTAATAAAGGTAGAAATTAAGTGTGAAAGATGCCTATAAATAGTAATTAAGTAATTAATTACACAGACTTTGTAAATCTGCCTTGAAAAGGGTGCTAATAAACGCCTAGTAAAGTGAGTTATGTGAACTAGATTTTTACGCGCGCGATGCACGAAAGTTTATTCGTGCTTGTGATTATTATAATTGTTCGTGAAATTTTTTTAGTTGTAAACCAAATTAAATACTATTTCCGTCCCAAAAATATAGTCCACTATTCCTTTTTATTCCGTCATAAAATATACTCCCTCCGTCCTACTAAAGTAGGCACGCAGAATTTTTCACACATCTTAAGAAAACATCTTAAATGTTCTTGGAATTATAAGATATTCATATATTCTTCCAATTTTACTCCTATATTGAATGGTCAAAAAGTAGTGTGAACATGTTCAAATATCTTGGGAGATGAAATATCTATCATGATATTTAGTATTCCAATTATCTTAAATAGGGGTATTTTAGTACATGGAAAATAAATTATACATTCAATAAGGAAATTGGACTATAATTTGGGACGGACAAAATAGGAATACTTACCTATCTTAGTAGGACGGAGGGAGTAGGTCACATTCCTTTTAAAGATGTGATTAAAATATTACTTGTCTTTTATGCTTTCATTTAATATATATTATTATCATCAAAATAGAGTATTGGAAATAAAACATCTAATAAATGAGATGGCATATTAGGAAAATAATCTTGAATTTTACTTTTTCAATCCCATTAATTGTATTTTTCTTAATATGTGTGAAGATAAGAAAATAACTATAAATTTGGGACGGAGGTAGTACAAAAGTAAAATAAAAGTAATGCTTAAAAAATATAATTAACAAATTAAAATTAGCATATGAAAAAGTAAATTTTGGTTATGGCATCAAATCTAATCTAATTATATATAAAAGTAAAAGAGCCACGTTGGACAATGGCAACATAACACGGATACTGAAGAAAATTTTAAAAAAATGATTTTTGAAAAAGGCATAAATTATAATTTCCATATGAGAATGTATAATTTGGAAAAATCATAATAATTAATGTGTTTACTAAGAATAATGAGGCATTAAATCGTAATAATAATAATATCCTATAACTATGGAAAACAAATTTGAATAAATGTAATTTTTACAAATTGTGCATGAATTCGTTACACCAACTGAAACACATGGTATATTTAATCACAGGGCTTCTAAAAAGAAAATTCTTTAATGTTAGTTTCCACAATTGTCAAAGATAAAATATACTATTGATTAAAGCCAATTACTCAGACCGTTACAAAATATATGCCTATATTTAATTAAAGGAAAATTAGAGAAGTGCAAAGTTCTCAATTATTCTGGAAAAATTTTCGTTACTAAAAAATCAGTATGGAAAGTTCTCCCAATGAATCATTACATAGAGATCTCATTATTTCATACAATACACAGTTCATATCGCATAAATTTTCCAAAAATTAATATTCAAAAATCCATATTCAAAAATATCGGTGTGTTTTCTCTACTTGCATGACGTTGATGATAAAAATCTTGGAAAAATTTTTATATGAGAGATTCTTTTTCTCAAACAAGTATTTTTAAATTTTGATCCCAAATATTTTATTATTACCTAAAAATCAACAATTACGACAATTGATATGATTTTTTTTTCTTACAAGCTAGATAATAATTCGGATCAAAATTTATAAACCATTATTGAAATCTATGATATTATATATGCTTTGTTATTTTTTTTATTTCATATTAATATTGTTTTATATAAATAAACCATCCTAGTCGTCACGTGCATCGCACAGAGTAATATTAGTATATTGAGAAGCTAATTTTGTTTTGGAAATTAAAGTTTCATCACCTAACACTTGAAACTTTAGTTTTTGATATAAAGTTCTTATGGTTTGTGATTTTCACATCTTCATCTTCGCATTAGTTATATGTGCCTCATCCGGCTTGTAGTCTTGTATTTCATATGAGTGTATTCAAGGACAATATGCTACAAATATCAAAGCAGATTAAATAAATAAATATTTTGATAAATTATTTAATATAATTAAGAAAAATAATTAAAAAAAATCAATTACCAAGGAGGTAACATAATGCAACATGACTAAGCAAATATTTTATATGCTTTTAAAAATAGATAAATTATTGAGAATCATTAACCAAGTAGTCAAATAGATACATAATCATTTTGGGATGGTTCGAGAGGAGGTTATAAGACTAGTATCGGGACTTGATCCAGAATTAACAGTATAAACTGTTTGAAACCTATAATAAATCTTGCAATAGATAGAGTTTAATTTTCTTCAAAACACCTTATTTTATTTAATTGTGTAAAACATTTACCAAAAAGTTGAGCTTTTTTTTCAAGAAAAAAGATAAGCTTATTCAAAAATTAAAAAAAAAAAGAAAAAGAATGAAAAAAAAAAGATGGAAAAAGAAGATACACTTATTTTTAATCAATTTCTTCCCAACCAATTAAGAAATTCTTGTTTTTCAGAGACACAACGAGCTGAGTGTCCAATTGATTCACAGTGGATATTGAGAATGTTCTTGAAAATCGTAGAGACAAAGATTGGAATAGAAGAAATCAGATTGGGGATAAGAATTTTGGTAAACGGTAGAAATTTTGGTTCAATAAGGAAATGATATAACAAGTTTAAAATAAATAAATAAATAAATAGTCTCATTTCTAAAATGGAAGCTGGTCAAATCAAAGTTACTAAAATGAATTTTTTTCAAAAGAAAAGAAAATGTCGTCGTAAAAGGCATTAAAAATGTCATCCTTTATATTTCACATCAATGTCAATTTTTAGGAATTTCAAGTTTTTATTAATAACTCGAAAAATATTTAGCAAAAATACAATTGTAATCAATGTGAATCTTTAGGGAAATCTTGATCGTTAACTATGCCAAAAAAATAAATGAATTCTATCTAGAAAAGAATTATAATCAATGGGATTAATTATTATTATTATTATTATTATTATTATTATGAATGGTAACTCGCAGGTCAATTCATATCATCAAGAATATATATATTTCGTTACAAAGTCCGGAGGATGCTCTCTCCAAAACAAGAGATGCATCTATCAAAACCAAACTTAACAAGATAGTGAGCAACACAATTTGCTTTCCTATTAATCCAATTACAAAGAGGAATGGAAAGCACAAACGACAAACCAGTGGCGGAGCCAGAAATCTAACCCAGTGCGGTCCAAAACTTCGTGTCAGTCTCAAACCAAATAGCTCTAGCTAGAGGACGGATCCACGATTTATATTGAGTTAGGACGCTTGTTGACTATTGATGGTTAGACCGTTGAACGTTAACGTTAACTATTGATTATCAACGAAGGCATTTAATTGAATGATATTAAAAATATTAGTAAATACATAAATGCATGAAAATATAAAAATATCATATATTATGAAAATATAATCTAGTACAGCAAAATAACAAGAAAATATGCCTACTAAAATTTTAATTTGTAATGTAAACTTAGATAATTGTATTTTTCGAGGTCTCGTTAAATTTTATTTTAGATATATGGTTGAAATTTGGAGAAGATGCATTAAAAAAAATTATCAGATCAATGTATGAGTGATTGACAAGAATAAGAGAAAAATAAATTTAACTTTGATGAAATTTGATGTGAATAGAATAAAAATTGAATTTTATATGTTCGATTTCTGTCCATTCCAACCGTCTAACCGAAAGACTTAGTGGAGAATTAAGTATAATAAATTTTTTTCTATTTAATTCATTGATCAAGTAAACTTGTTTTAAAAAAAATAAAATAAACTTCATTTTAATACAGTGATGTTGTTTATCCATATTATATTTTTTAACTTTAATTTCTTCTTATTTTAAAAAAGGCTAACTAATGTTTATTTTGCAAGTAAAAAATAATGTTTGTTTTAATAAATTTTAAGTAATTGGAAAATTATATGTTCCAAAATTTATATATTATTTAAGAAATATTTTTTGAAACATACATACTCATGCAGATAAATTTTCAAGAATATAAGTGGCGTATAATAATAAATGAATATAAAAATACTATTAAATATATAAAAATAATTATAAATATGGGATAACTTGAAAAAGAAAAATAGATTATATATATGAGATGGAGAAAATAATAAATAAATAATAATAAACTATGAACCATAACACAATTACAATTTTCAAGAATTTACCACTAAATTTTTTTAAAAAAGGAAAAGAGATTATAAGAAAACGGATAACCAGGAAATAAAAAATAAAAGAAAAGGGAACCAAAAAGTCAAAAGTGTACAAATTTGGGAGAAACGTGGCCAGGAAAGAGAGAGATTTATCATAGTTAGTTTCTTGAGATTCATGCCAACTCTACTATTCATCATCTTCTTCCTCAAACAAATTAACAAACCATGCTAGCCGTTTAGCACTCATCTGCAGAAAAAAAAAATTCCAAATTCGAGTGAGGTCACATGACCTCACTGCCACTGATTTAGTCCAAACGAAAATTTCTCAAAATCCAGTGCGGTCCAAGGACCGCACTGGCCCACACGTAGATCCGCCTATGCGACAAACTAAGGGTCTTCTGAACTAGAGCACCCTCCTCCCCTCGGATACTTGGATTATGGATCGCATCCACCACCATGGAGCTATGAGGCCGTGATGCCTTCATCAATAACTGCTTGAAGCCATCACCATGCATTCTCCCAAGAAAGGACCAACATTCCCATGAAACACTCGAGTAAGTCCTAGAATGAATTCCCCTATCTCATTGCCAACCACAGCTCTGACGGCAAAATGTGAGACACCAATCTTAACAACAGCATCAACATTCATTTTGAGAGAGCCTTGCACTGGCCTAACCCACTTATGCTTACGAAACACAGCAACTGTACTGGACAGGTTACTTGCTTCCACGGAAGTCATTGCCATTTGAAATTCAGAGATGAAAGATGATGCACTAAGAAGAATTTGCTAGCCATGGTTTCTCTTTTCTCAAACAAGCACAGATTGCGTGCCGAAGGCTTATTAGGTGATTAATTTTAATTTTCTATTGTAAATTTAAAAATCTAGATATGTAAATGTCGAAGGCTTATTAGCACGAGAAGGAGCCTAACATTTTAGGTCGCTGATTTAATTTGAAAGGGCTATCATTTTTCTTGGCATTTTGATCATCAATCTAACGTTTTCTTACGAAATTAGGATTTTTTAGGTCGAAAAGACAATAGCACCCTTCTATTTACATTAAATTAAATAAATTAGATTTACAATTGAGTACATCACATTTCAATAAGCACAAACTAATCCCTAAAGTTTTTTTATTATTACAATTCAAATGTTAAAGTTTAAAAATTTACAAAATAACAAATTGATACAATAACTTTTCAAATTTTATGATTTAGTCATCATCTTCACCCCCCCTCCAGTGCCCCAAGCCCCACAATATTCTCCGACGAAGAAGATTTGGCAGTTTATTCTCTTTATATGTGAAACTTATGCAGAATAACAATTAGAAGCAAAGAAAATTGCATTAATAAATAAGAATTTCCAATGGAGCTTCACTTACCAGACGTCAATAGAGCCAATCTCAATGAACAGTAAATCCCAAGTCCTATTCTAGCTCAATGGCCCCAATTTTATATAATTTTAAATGAACATCAACTCCCAAAAGGCCAAACAACCAATAATATTAGAAGATTCGCAAATTTTCAAATCAAATAGAATCCAACTATGACGAGAAATTGAATCACTGAAACAAAACTTGGTCCAACAATTCTTTTCTTCTGGTGGTTCAAACCTCGCAGGAGAACATTGTGGGGCTGGGGGTCATTGTCGTAGTGTTAGTGGTGGTGGTAGTGAAGATGAGAACTAAATTGTAAAATTTGAAAAGTTATTGCATCGATTTATTACTTTTTAAATTTATCTAAATTTTAAAATTTGAATTGTAATAATAAATAAACTTTAGGAACTAGTTTCTACTAATTGAAATGTTATGTACTCGATTGTAAATATAGTTAGTTTAATTTAATATAAATAGAAGCGTATTATTGTCTTTTCAACCTAAAATGTCCCGCAATTTATCTAAATTTTAAATTTTGAATTGTAATAATAAATAAACTTTAGGGACTAGATTTTACTAATTGAAATATTATGTACTCAATTGTAAATATAGTTAGTTTAATTTAATATAAATAGAAGGGGCATTATTGTTTTTTCAGCCTAAAAAATCCCCATTTTGTAAGAAAATGCTAGGTTGAGGACCAAAATATCAAGAAAAAAAGATAGGTCCTTAACGCGCAGTGACCTAAAACGTTAGGTTCTTCTTGTGCTAGTAAACCAAATGACGAAACTAGTGATTTCAATTTGTATCACAAAACTAAAAATTTTACCCGAAAAAGTCTAATAAAAGGGATTAAATTTGTTTTCAGGAAATTAATTTCAATTTTCTATTATAAATTTAAAAATCTTGATAAGACACTATGCCACAATACATAATTTGAATTTTGTACTATAAACATAAAAATATTTAACCGAAAAAGATTCTACTCAACGGAATTAATTTAATTTTAGGGTGGTTCAATTCATTTTTTCTATTATAAAATTAAAAATATTTTTTTAAATGAACTAGAATCAACGTCAATTACCTCCGAAATTATCACCGACTTGAAAAAAAGGTTCTGAAATTATATGGAGCATTGCCAACTTGCAAGCTTGAGCAAGCTAGAAATTTCCTTACATCACCATTTTGGAAGAATCTAGAATCAACGTCAATTACCTCCATTCTAGAACCTTCCACCACCTCCATGCTAGGACCTTCCTCCACCGTCATACTAGAATGTTCTAATGGTCCCTATAAATATAGATGTTGTGTATTGTAGATGTGTGTGAGGTAGAATGAGTGAGAAGGTAGAGTGAGTGAATTGGAGAGTTGAGTTCAAGAGTTGTGAGGCATAGTGAGGTTAAGTGAGTGAAGCAAATCAAATAATCAGGGTTTATTTGTGATAGCCTTGTTATAGCTAGTGTACAAATATTTTCAGTCTTCAATAAAATAAATAATTTCTTTAAGTGTGTTCTTCGTCCAATATTCTACAAGTGGTATCATAGCTTGGTTGAGCAAGGGCCTAGTGTTTCCAAAGCGAGGCGGTTAAGGGGAGATTATTTTTGACCTTCTAGAGATCGTGGACACACTGAGGTTGTGAAGCTAATAAAGCTTGCTTGGTAACGTAGAGGTTATCCAAGTCACGATGGATGACCTACAAGTGGTGGGTGCGATGAAGAAGCTCAATAATCAAAATTATGTCACATGGAAGACATGCATGGAGTCATATCTCCAAGGCTATGACTTGTGGGATGTAGTTGGTGGTGATGAGGTGACACCGCTAGAGGACGCCAGAGCTTTGAGAAAATAGAAAATCAAGGTGGGGAAAGCCTTGTTTGTGCTCAAGACAATTATCGATGAAGAGTTGTTAGAGCACGTGAGGGGCGTGGACACACCCAAGAAGGCGTGGGACACCCTAGCAACATTATTTTCCAAGAAGAATGAATTCATGTTGCAACTTCTAGAGAACAAGCTACTATCACTCACTCAAGGGGAGATGACGATAAATCAATACTTTCAACAAGGTAAAGTCTTTCTGTCTCAAAATCTCTAAATTCGATGCTAGCAGTAAAAGTTTGGATTCTAAAATGAGAAGAATAATTATACATGATTGAGACCCAAATTTAGAGGCGTTACAACCACAATACAAGGTTGGCCAGAGCAACTGTCATTGGTCAATCTCGAAAATTTGTTGGCCGACCAAGAAGCTTTGACCAAACAAATGTTGGGGATCACAATAAATGAAGATGAAAATTTGTTATTTAGCTATAAAAAAGAAGGAGAGAAAGAAAGAAAATATGAGGTTAGGGGAGTTCAACATAATCGCGATACAAGAGACGAGTCGACTAAAAGATTTAAAAAAGGCTCGTGCTTTGTATGTGGAAAACGTGGCCATTATGCTAGAGATTGTAGGTATAAGAAACTGCCAATGGAAGGCAATATAGTAACCTACATAGAACAAAATAGACATGCAAGCAAAGAAGAATGGGATTTTGAGGCATTAACCGCAACAACTGAGGAAGCTTGTGAGAAGCAATTCAACTCAACTATGAAGAAAGAATGTGGAGTTGCGTTTCTACCTTTACCACTAGATGATGAAGACTTAGTTCAAGAAGAGAAGTCTGACGAAGTATCATCTGAAGGTGATTTGTTAAGTGAATTAGACTACGAAGAATTGTTTGATGAAGAGTCATCTGAAGCAAAATTGGAGAACAACGAATCACTATAGTTGGAGATCATTGAAAATGAGCTCCCCAAGAAAAAGAAAAAGCAAACTGTGGATAACAGTGATAGTCTCGAGGAAAATGAGGATGTTTATGAATCGAGGGACACTGAAGGAACGATAGGAAGAAATTAAGATCTTTGGCAAATGGGGCTACATCATAACATGCAAAAAGAAAAGAATGACATCTTAAGTCAACAAGAAGAGATCGACGTAATCATGATTTCGCTAGAAAAATCAAATAAAGAGTCAGAACTTAAGTTTATTGAGACGATGGAAGAAGGCAAGAGCTTGAAAGATGTAAAAGAGTTAGAGACACTAATAGAGTTGAATAAGCATCAACAATCAAGACAATCAAAGATAGAAGAGGCCAAAGAATTTGACATTTACAAGAACCACAGATATTAATATGTATCTGGAAAGAATTGGAAGAAAAGGCTTAAGACGAGAAGTTGGTGCTGAAGGTGAGAATTGAAAAAAATCATCACCGACTTGAAAGAAGGTTCCGAAATTATATGGAGCATTGCCAACTTGCAAGCTTGAGAAAGCTAGAAATTTCCTTACATCACCATTTTGGAAGAATCTAGAATCAATGTCAATTACCTCCATTCTAGAACCTTCCACCACCTCCATGCTAGGACCTTCCTCCACCGTCATACTAGAATGTTCTAATGGTCCCTATAAATATAGATACTGTGTATTGTAGATGTGTGTGAGGTAGAATGAGTGAGAAGGTAGAGTGAGTGAGTTGGAGAGTTGAGTTCAAGAGTTGTGAGGCATAGTGAGGTTAAGTGAGTAAAGTAAATCAAATAGTTAGGGCCTTGTTATAGCTAGTGTACAAATATTTTGAGTCTTCAATAAAATATATAATTTCTTTGAGTGTGTTCTTCGTCCAATATTCAACATGGGAATGGTGGAGAGAAAGATAAAATATCAATGTGGACGAAATCTTACCAGATAAAAACCCTAGAAGAAATGCAAGAGAGCTACATATTTTCAAATTCTAAAAAGTGAGCGGGAATCGATTTCTCGAACAAATGAAATCCACTAGGAAAGCCACCCGTAAACCAGAGCTATATGAGCGATTCCGTTGGTCACAGAATGGCAGTCGTCGCATCGACCAATATCATAAAAAGATGTATACCTGTTAGAACGAATTGGTATTGAAGGACGAAATAACCCGATAACTATCAAAGTACTCATCGGGCAATATATCATGAGGCAATAACAATTTTTTACAAAAGGTAAGGACAACCGATATATGTAAATATGGATGAAGAATTGGGCATAAAGAATAATGTTGGCAATCAAACCCTATCCCTAAAAACTGGATAATAACTATAAGTAATGAAATCACGAACCCATTTGTGTTAAAATCTAAAGGACCTGTTTGGATTAAATCCCTGCTAAACACCAGTAGAAGATAGGCTTTTTCCGGGGATCAAAATTGGGAAACAACTGCGATTGTAAGGCGCTGTATATCAGGGAGTCATTTAAAGTGTTGGATTTTAAAGCGCAGTTAATTTTACTGCTGCCTATGTCATGGTTTTAATATACAATAAATGGCAGTCATTTTGACCGTCACTTATTGTAGTTACTAATTTTTTTTTTTTGTAAATGAGCTTCTATGGCAGTATTGGAAACCCCCGCCTATAGTTTTTTTTTTTGGATTAATTATTTATTGGTGGCTCATAATTCTATTCGCCAACAAGTACTACCACTTATAACAGTTATACACTTTCAGAAGGGCACCAACAAATTAAAATCTTCACCAATGAAGTGGTTTTCAATGCAGTCAAGAATTCACCGACAAATTAAAAACATCACCAAGGAAGAGGTGTTCAGTACATCCAAGAATTCAAAAACATCCCAACTTATCCAATAACCAATATGTCATTCAAGATATGACAACTAAAGGTAAATACCAATAACGATGAATGCACTACAAAAGCCATGAATTCAACCCGAAAAACAAGACAATTGGCATAATCTATTGTACCATATGTTCCACCGTAAGCTACATCCATCCATCAACACTCAACCCTTTGCTAACAAGAGGCCACCCATTAAGTAACAATTGCTACAAAACAAGATACTACAACCGAGGTTACAAATTCAACAAGTAACCCATCCATAAATTCCTAACCTCATCGATTCATCTTCAAAATACTGAAAAAGCGAGAAATTGACCTTAAACAACTATACGAATGTATCAATGCTTATAATTAAATGAATTGCAACGCAAAGCAAACAATGCATAATAATTGTAACAAACCTCAAGCAACGAATTAGTCCGGCTGTGATACTGCACAATATCAAGCATAAATTTCATGACGTAATAACCGCAATCATTGGACTTGGCTGCCTTGGACACTAATTCATGCAGAGCCATATCGACATAAAACATGTGTTACTATTAACTTTTTGCACATGAATTGCTTCATAAAATTATACCTGAATTACGTGCCAAGCTAATGACTGTCTAGAACTAGTATGTAAGTGCTTTTGATTTTCATTGAACAACCTAGATGTTGAATAGTTAGGATGCATTATTATCCTTAATAATTAGACATTCAACTATACACCTCCACGTTTAATGAAAAAACGTTTAAGATAGTTGCTTACTATTTGAGTCCTAATTTAAGCTTGAAGCCATTGGTGATGTCACTCTTGCCACCATTTCCATTGTCAGGTGCTTCGTACTGGGTAGAATGCAGAAGCGAATCCAACTTGTACACAGTATGTTCTGCAGGCGAGCTAGCGAGCAACACCCAGTGATTGCTGAAATGTTCAACATAAAAGTGTCAGTCGCATTGCTTAGTTCTCATCAATTACAAGCACTTAGTGGACATAATAAGTAAACAACTAAAAGGCTCTCTTGCTATTAATATTACTTTGAGATATGAGGTGCCAAAATTTATTTCTTAGACTAGTACAACACTAACGTCTCGGCTACTCTGCGAGTGCAAATAAACATAGTGTGAAGACCTTGATGCTCTGTGAACTTTTGTTTTAGTTTCGTTTTCAGTCTTTTCAATTCCTTGACGACGCCGGGTTTGTTTTGTTTTATAGAGTTGTTGCCGGGGATCATGATTAAGACTTGGAGAGTGCCAACTTCGACACGCATAAATGAAAATGACTAAGCTATTGATATGAGTTAGGATTAACCAAATAGAACATAGGCATGCGTATATCAACCAAATAATAATCCATAATCGTTGCTCATATTGACATGTTACATGATAATGCCCTAGTTTCCCTGATAACTCCGTACTACAAGGTATTGATCCTAACCCATTCATCGTTGACGTATGAATTGTGCGAGGCGAGTATCACCTTATGCTATGTAGTTTGTTACAACTGCAAGCATAAATTTCAGCAGCATCTTCCCTTATTCTCCTAAATATGTCATCAACATTGCACACCTGGAGAATAATCGAGAAATGCTAACGAAATCACGCGAGAAGTAATAAGAAACTACATAGCATATTTGATGACACTGTGCTAAATTCATATATCAAAACTGTCCATTGGGACAATTCAAAGTTGAGAATGGAAATTACAAAATGTCCCAACATTTGGAAGTGTGTAACTTACAAACTATACTTCAAATGGGTTTTCTAAGCTCAGTTTTAATCGGTGACGTGTATTATACATACAAGCACTAGGTGTTGAATAAGGGAAAATACTCACAACAAATATGTGTCGAACTCAAGTGGGTGCACTCTCACTAAAAAAATATGTCCCTATAAAGCTGCAAAGATACAGTGTTAATACAAACCTTGTAAGCGTGATGAAATCTAACATTTCAATTATCCTAACACGATTAGCTATTTGGGCATATTTAATCAAATTAAATCATAAACACATTCGTACATTCCAACTCGTGTCAAATAAAATTCCTAACATTATATTTCCATTGAATTAAATATAGAATCCCAACAAAATTGTAAAGTTACATACTAGTTATATACGAAATTACCTGGGATCTAAATGAAGTTACAATTTCATTAACAAGCTGATTACATACGAAATTACATTCTAAATAATTCCAAAATAAGAAAATCCCAAAATTACATTAACCAACTATTAACCAACTATTAATTTTAAAATTACATTAACCAACTATTTTGTTATGACAAAAAAAAATTCCAACACATTGTAACATTCCCAAATAATAAATAAAAAATTCAGAAAATAAGAAAAAATCATTAAAAAAATTGTAAAACCTAAGATTTGCACAAAAAAATGAGAAAAATTCAAAAAAAAAAAAACAAACACACACACACACACACACACACAAATCTCCAATGACAAGCACTAATGTTTCAAAACCCATGTCTTACTTCGATTATAGGTATACAAACAAGTTAGATTGAAGGTTGAATCTACCTCATTCCATAGTACAAGAAAAAAAAAAGAAATACACTAATGTTTGTAGATAATGGCACTAACACATTGTACCGAGGTGCACAATAGTCCTTGTAGCAATCACTTCAAGCTCCAATATAATGGTTGGATTAATGGTGGAATCGCCAAAATTTGCACTTGTTTGTGCCAAAGGAGGAAGAAATTTTAGGTTTTTCGTCGCGCAGTTGATCTCTGGTGAGAATGAAGCTAAATAGTGTAAAATTTTATGCAGCGGTCGTTGTTACCTCTACATAAAGTATTTTTTGGCTTTTAAGCGGCGATCACCTGTGATCGCCGCATATAGTATAAAATTTTTTTATTTCATTTTGATGTAAACGACTGTGCCTTAACCGTTGTTTAAAACCTTTTTTTAAAAAACAGAATTGTCTAAGCGGCGGTTAAAATAATCATCGCATATAGCAATACAGGTGGTGGTCAATGGTAATCACCGCCTATATTGCGCATTTTAAACTCTTTCATACACTGTTTTCATTAAAATTTAGCCATTAAACTGCTTTAAACGACAATTCTTCTCTTAACCGCTGTTTAAAAGGCAGTTTATAAACCTTAATTTGTAGTAGTAGTAATTTTTCAAAGGGCATGTTTTGAATAAATCTCAACCGCAAATCAAAATTGTGATTGAGATTGTGGGGCTTATGATGATTGATATTTTGGAAATCGATCACGCTACGGTGACATACTAAATGCCATAAAGAATGCCATAATAAAATAAAATGACTTCAATATATATCTTTTAAAGCAATGTCAATTCAGTCATTCATTAATGGTAAGATAGGAATTTTACTATTATTATGTTACTAATTATGTTAATGGCTATGGTATTCTAGCATTATCCTTTGGCAATTTGACATCGGTCGTACACAGGAGAGAGCTTTTGCTTGAGAGCTGTCACTTGCTTTATTGAGGATTGCGCAATATATAATCATTCAACGGGTGATTTCTTGGAAAGGCGATAAATCTTAGACCATCTCCATTGCATAACTTCCCCACATCTTCTATTTTTGTCTATGTGGCGGAGAGATAAAGACACACAAAAAAATTACGGGTCCCACATTTTTTCTCTTTTTCTCACTTTCCCTACCTTTTTCCCACTTTTTCCCACTTTTTCACCATAAATTCCCGTGCCACCTCTACATCTAGAAGATCAATTTCACATCCTCAACTATTATTTTTGAATTTGTTTCTACATCTCTCATACTTTTTCACTTTTCCCTCTCTTTTACACTATACATCATCTATTTTCTTTTCAATCCACATAATCGTCTTCTCTCTATCTCTCTCCTCCACATCATCCATTAACATCACTATCCGTTGAAGATGCTCTCAATGGACACGTGCATGTGAAGACATTTGGACTCGATAGCCTATAAATACGATCCCAACCAACTAGCACACGGGATGATTCATACAATCAAAGAATTTCTCTCTCTAAACATCTTCCATTTCTAAAATTGTGATTCACATGAGATATCATATTTTTATATAGATAACATTGGGGTCTCCCTTCTCAAAAAGGTGAGGGTGGAGAGAGAGAAAGAGAACAACATTGGCGTCATCAATAGATTAACGAGGCTAGCTTATTTTCTGTTGTAATTAGTTATATTTATGAGTGAGAAGGATATCGACGGGCACTAGCGGAGGGGGAGGGGTCACGTGATGGCTCATCTTTTAGGCAGATTCTGTTTTTTTTTTTTTTTGAAATTTAAAAAAGGGCAAAATTCTATTCACATTTCTCACGCCACCAAATCCACATTTTCTCTTATAGAAATATCTCATGATGAAATCTAAGTTCTGAATTCAAACCTAGGTAAATAGTTCCACACATCTCAGCTCAAGTCTCAAGGATCAATCTCTATCTGTCGACCTCAATTTTGGACTTCAACAGTTTGCCACTTTGCCTCATTGAGTGTTTTGAAATTTAAGGTATATATGTGAATAATATAAGGTTACTTGACACTATAAAAAAATGATGTAATTATGGAATGTTGTCAAAATAAAATAAAAAAAGAATGGAGTGTTTAGAATAAAATATCTTCGATTTTTTTTTTTGAAGACTTCAATTGTGCCTCTCAAATTCAAACGGCTCGCTCCACTCCTTTTGTTTGGAATTGATAATGTCTTGTTTACTGCAAATTAAAGGGCTCATTTTTTACTTAAAAATTTTTTGTGAAGAATGACCCAAATTTTTGTTGTTCTTCCACTATTATAAGATACATTGTAGGAAAAAGGAAATTAATTATAATTGATCAAGTAAAATTGAATGTTCATGGATGTAGATGGTGGAGCGGTAGCATGTAACTTCCTTAAAAGAATAATAATAAATTCCTTTGAAGAGCAAATGACCAATAAATATAGATCAAGGCCGATCCCTGCCCACTAACTTTGGATCTTTTTTTTTTTTGCTCATTAATTACAACATATTATAAATCTTTTACCCCTTAATTGCATCTTTCTATGGCATTTATGCCCTTTCCCTTAGCACTTCATCCACCCTTAAACCTAACCTCCTCGAGATCTCTCTCTCTCTCCTCCATTCCCTCTCTCTCTCTCATCGACTACTTACCAATGAAAATTTGGAATTCAACATAAAATGAACAATCAAGATTCATTTTACATTCTACAAGCAAGGTTTCATTTTATGATAGAGATTAGAAAATGATCTGAGATTCAGAAAAATTGTACGACAACTGCAGCTGAATAGTTTTAATTGTTCTGCTGTTTCTTGGAATTTTCTCTACTCGACTATGAAAGTAATATATTGTGGCGATTCAATCCACTTTAAGAATTTTCATGAACTCTTAAACGAAATAGCTTATAGATGCTGAAGGTAACACCTGAAGAACAACATACGAGGAATAAGACAAAGATGTTCAACTGAAAAATGAACTCGTAAACGAAGTAGTTTTTGTTGCTTAGTTGATCCTCTATATAATCTTGTTTTAATGACTGAAAAATGTTCAACTATTGGGATTCTTTGTGTTTGATTTGTGATATTTGCATTACTGATAACTTAAGAAATTGATTGCAATTTTAAGGGAAAAAATTAGATTGATGAATAGGCCTATAAATGACAAAAACTTACAGTGTTGAGTTTTATGCATAGAAACTGTTTGGTTAAAATGTTCCTTAGATTTACTTTTAGACCCTGAAATTTGAGCTTGTTGTGGTTTAATCGCTTATGGGTAGTAGTGCATTATGATTTTTCTATTAATTTCCCAAGAAAGTTGATAGTTTTTCACCCAAAATGCTAAAGTAGATATTTAACCTGAGATCTGGATCACTTTTAGAAGTCATTGGTCAGATTAAATAAATTAGAATAGAATAGTTTAACTATATGGGGAAAATGGGTTTTGTTTGTGATTTGGTACATGTCTTTGCTTGGCTTGCATTCCTCGATGAAAAGAGAGAGGGTTTTTGCTGTGTTGTTAGTGTTTTTTTTTTTTGAAATGCTGTGTTGTAAGTTTAGTAGATCGAAAAAGGCGAAAAATAAGATGGATAAGGTGATACAGGACAAGATTTGACAAAAAATGGTGAAATCGTAATTTTGGGATCTGGAGGTCAATATCAGACTAAATTGGACCATATCTTATAATTTTAGGATGATTATTATTATTTATTTTGTTATTTTTAATAATGTTTTCCTAATAGGATTAGGAAATACTTTTAATTCCTTCTTTTTAATATTCCTTTAATGTTGTTCTATTAGGATTAGGAAATATTTAGCATATAAATAGAGGCATTGTAATAACTTTTTGTTCAGTTCTTGGACTAATAAATTTCTTAGAGATTTTTTCTCTCTTTTATTGGTAGATTCAACGTTTATTTTATTTTAAGGGCTTTTGTTGGAGCTCTCTTCGCTTTCATCCTACATCAAGTGGTATCCGAGTGTGGTTTCTCCATATCGGTATCTTTGGTTGCATTCCAATGATAGAGATACCCTATTTTAATGGTACATGCACATTCATGATTTTCTGGAATGGCTAGCCACAATTGAGGAATTCTCTGAGATTATGAACATTCCAGATGCTAAGAGGGTCAAATATGTTGTGCGTATATTGCAAGGGGTGCTGAAGATTGGTGGTATCAAGTTCAACGTAATCGAGAACGTCAAGGAAAGAGTCATGTCCATACTTGGTAGAAGATGAAGCAGATCTTGCGAGATAAGTTCCTTCTTGTTAACTACATAAACATGAATCGATGGCATCATAATTGTGAACAACGTATAGAGCTGAACAATAAAATTGATTTCGACATGGTTTTTAAGAAACTAGGAGAGCTATGTGAACAATTTGCACAAATAAGAAACTGCTCAAGAATTTTGGTTGAGAAACTTAAAGTCCAATCAAATGAGAAACTAGAAATTGAAACATGTAAGAGTACAAAGGTTGTAAAGGAAAAACCGAAAGAGTTGCTCTAGATTCTTGATATGACCGAATCAACTCTAATTGAGGAGGATGCTGAACAAGGAGAAGAATTGTCTGCTCCAGATTTGGAATTGACAAGAGCCAAGTTTAAAGGTGAAGAAGAAATTTTGAAACCAACTCTTTTTGTTGATGATAAGCCAATAGAGCAATCTAAATGTGAGTCTTCTCATATTAATGCTGGCAATCAATTGGAGGATGGAATACTTTAAAATTCAGAACTTCAACACTCTTTCAATCATGTGAAATCAAGAAAACTGATGATGATGAAGTTATAAATATTGAAGACTTCACAACAATGGAGCACAATAAATATGAGAGGAATGGTGATGTCAAGTTCTCGAAGTTTTCTTTGAAGGATTTCGATTCTTTTATTCCGCCTTCAAACTCCCTTATCATAGTACTACATGTTGACTACGATAATTATAGATTCAAAGTACCAAGGCATCATCAGTGGCTCATAGCTTGGACTCCAACAATCTCATTTGCTGTGGTGACATTGTGGTTGTGGGATCAATTAAAAAAAAAATATTCTGTGGGGGTATACCACGCACACAAGTGTATCAAAGTTTCTCTTCGATTTTCTTCCATGAAAATTAAACTCGAGGACGAGTTTTTCTTAAGTGGGAGAGACTAATGAAGGACAAGATTTGACCGAAAATGGCGAAATCGTAATTTTGGGATCCAGAGGTCAATATCATACTAAGCTGGGCCGTATCTTATAATTTTAGGATTGTTATTATTATTTATTTTGTTATTTTTAATAATGTTTTCCTAATAGGATTAGGAAATACTTTTAATTTCTTATTTTTAATGTTTCTTTAATGTTGTTCTATTAGAATTAGGAAATATTTAGCCCATAAATAGAGGCATTGTAATAGCTTTTTATTCAGTTCTTGGATCAATAAATTTCTTAGAGATTTTTCTCTCTTTTACTGGTGGATTCAAATAATTCTTGGTGAATTCCAAGAGGCTCCTTGGTGGATTTCAAGGTTTATTTTATTTTAGGGGTTTTCGCTGGAATTCCCTTCGATGCCGTCCTGCATCATAAGGGGTGGTTATAATGCTGATCAACGTTCTCGGGAATAGTAATCTAGAGAGAAAAGGTATGTAGAGCGAGAAAGTTGGGAAGATGAAAGTGAAAAGATGAATATTGGTCGAGATCACCGGGGGTGGTAATTTAAACAGAGAATGTATGTAGAGAGAAAGTCGGGAAATATGAAAGTGTGTAATATTATTATCGATGTAGGTAATACTATTACTGATGTAGGTAATAATATTATTTGGGTAATGATCCAGATTACACGTAGTGGTAATCAAAGTAGATAGAGAAAGTCAGAGACAGTAGAGTGAGAAAATTATCAGGGGTGGTAATATAAATTACCACCCCTGATAATTTAAAGAGAGACGGGGGAATTGAAAAGTTGAATGTTGAACGAATTTACTTGTTATAGTAATCTGATTACTTGGGGAGCTAATTCGGAGAGAGAAAGTGCGTATGAAAAGAAAGTCGGAGATGGGAGAAGTGCGAAGTTGATGTTGATTGAGATTACTTGGGGCGGCAATCTAGAGAAAGAAAATGCTAGAGAGAGAAAGTTGGAAACAGGAAAGCGAAGAGTTGAATGTTGATCGAGATTACTTGGGGCGGTAATGTGGAGAGAAAAAGTGTGTAGAGAGAAAGTTGGAGACAGTGGCAGGGAGAAGTTGAATGTTGATAAAGATTACCTAGGATGGTAATCTGGAGAGAAATTGCATAAATGGAGAAAGTTGGAGATAGAGAAGGGGAGAAGTTGAATGTTAATTGAGATTACCTGCAATGATAATCCGGAGAAAGAAGTGCATAGAGAAAGAAAGTCGGAGATTGGGAAAGCGAGAAATTGAATGTCGATAGAGATTGCTTAGGATGGTAATTTGGAGAGAGCAAGTGTATTTGTTTTATTTTTTATAGATATTTATTTTATTAGAGTGGTATTATTGTAAATTTGTGAATTTTAAGTTCTATTTTGGTCGTAATATATAAAAGATGAGTTAGTGGTCAAAAAAGAGATGTACATGATTTAGTGGACAAGTTTTTCCCGTAAGAAATATACATCATTTAGTGAGCAAGTTTTCCCCTTAAGAGATGTGTATGATTAAGTGTGCAACTTTTTCCCTTAAAAGTAATTATTGGTCAAATGCCTTCCTTTGAATGGCTCAACAAAACAATAAAATTACAAAAAAAGAGCAAGTCGTGGCTAACACTATAATTTTCTATTGGTCACAAAACATTACAAAATTGTCAAACATTGGAAATATAATAAAACACAAACAAAAACAAATATTAAGTGAAAAACTGTGAAAAATTCATATTCATTCTTCTTGTTGATGTTATCAACAACTGGGTAAATCCGCAGGAGGCTCCTCTAATGTTTGCAATTCTCCAACTCCATTTTCCACCAAGAAAGCCATTGCCAAACCCCAAGTGATATGAACATCCAAATGACAGTGCATTAACCATACTCCTGGGAAAACAGTCAAACACATCATTTTGATAAATATTAGATAAATGGCACATATTTTTACAAGAAAGAGTATGAATTAATATGATTTTATAGGTTAATAATATGTCACCTGGATTATCTGCGACAAATCTAATTACAGACCATCCACCAACTGGTACACTAGCTGTATTTCGAAGTGGTGGATCAACGAGATTGAATTTGGCTGTATCACTTTTTGGATTGAAGTTTCCAAATCCTTCAGCCACGATATAGAAGTCGTACCCATGGAGATGAATTGGATGGTTCTCGGCTGAGACGATACTTATTCCTTGCAATACTATCTGTACTCTTGCTCCATACTTTAATCTATATACCTTAGTCCCTCGAGCAGGTTGCCATAGTGATCGGCTTACATTACCAGTGTAATCAAATGTTCGAGGTGGTCTTGCCGGAAAATCAGTTGTGAAGATTCCGGGTATTTTTTGTTGATGTGCTTGCAGTAGGGAAAAGCTTGATGGAAGCATGAATGATACATTGTTCATGCTTGCAGTAAATCGAGTTCCACTCGGTCCTTGACAATTTCTACGTTGACTAGAGCCACGAGGGCAGTTGTTCAGTCCTAAACCAACTGTAATGAAAAGGTTTTCATCAATTTCTGTGGGTATTTCAACTCTTCTTGGGCTTCTCAAGCTTTTGGAGAAGGAAGTTGCTGTTGCAGTATCATTAAATACAGGTAGAGATGGCATAACTGGCTTGGTGGATGTGCATTTGGCTAGGCAAGGGGCAGTCTCGTATTGAAGAATGGCAGTGGTGGTAGTCTTATCGAAGGCCGCACTTGGTGAGCTAGCGTAGGCACTTGCAGCAATGTAGTACTTGGATGGTGATTGATCGGCAGTGACAAGAACATCAGTTGTTTGGCCTGGTCCGAGCATGAGAACATCAGTGGTGAAGGGTCTTAGATAATTAGCATCAGCACCAACAACCGTGAATTTGTGGTTGGCTATCTTAAAGAAGAGTTGTTGATTGAGTGCAGAATTGATAATTCGGAGTAGATTTGTTTCGCCAGAATTCACTTGAACTACAATCGTATCTGTAACACGATAAAATCACACATTAAAAGTCGATTTGTACTCTTTTGTACAATACTAACTTACTCAATGATTAGGTAGGACGAAAAACACGTTGTTGCGGTTGTTGTTGTTTCTTTTTTTTTTGGAAGATTTGAAATTGGAGAATAAATTAATTTGCAACATACCTTTCTTGGAGCAATTGTAAAGGTCGCCAGGTTGACCATTTATAGTGTAAGCATCGGAAACCTTTGGACCAGCTCCGGTTCCTGTTGCTTGCCTTATAACATCAATAGGGTTTGCATCCCACCACTCACCAAGAAGAAGAGGGGTTTCGAGCTTTGGCCTCTGGAATGGGTAGGACTCTCCCGATCGTGGACGAATAATGAGTGCTCCATACACTGTTGCTCTAAGCCATGAGCTATGAGCGTGCCACCAAAGTGTGCCTTCTTGTCCTTGAATTGTAAACCTATACGTAAAACTATGACCTGGTCTAATAGGACATTGAGTCACAAACTCTGGTCCATCAGCCCATGCAGTTCTCATTTGTCTCACCCCATGCCTGTATATGTTCCAAAAATGATTTACTTACAATTCACTAGTTTTTTCATAAATTTAAACATTACATGATAATATCAAACTCGTCATGCATGCAATCATACCAATGAATAGTGACGTTGTATCGAGCTCTGTTGGTTACTTTAACTACTAAAGTGTCGCCATTGTTCACTTCCAATGTCGGTCCAGGATACATCCCATTCACTGTAATAGTGTTGTGGATTTTGCATAACCTCGTCACTGGTGTTGCTTGAATCTACAATTGCATGGTGTGTATATTAACGTCAGTATATCTCAATGAAATTTCTACTGAATATCAAGAAATTAAGATTAAAGATCGAAAAGTGAAATAGAAACTTGCAACAAAATCATGGAGATGAGTTTTCGGATTCATTGCTGGCATTGAGCTGGCAAAGTGCAAAAACATGCTCAAAAACAAGAAAGTGCTCAAGGGTTTGATAATATTTCTCGAGGATTCCATTTCTCTTTCCAATGTGATGTGTAAATGGAAATGTATTCCCTGCCCGTGGAAGACTGAGACAAATACTATCCCCTTTATATAAAAAGTTTTAGAGAGGGAGAGAGAATTTGGAAAATTGTTGTTTTGGTTGTCTAGAGGGAGACAGCAGAAATCCAGCTTGAGTTCGTGCACCCGTTGACGTATTAAACAAACTTAACAATTTTGATGTTTACAGTTGCGTGTCAATTAGACCAATTTAGAAGAAATTAAAATTTCATGAATTACGCTACAGGCTTTATATTGCAATTAAACTGAAATATATTGAATATTGTAAATTATTTCACGTAAATACAAAGGACAAATGAACCTCGAGAAGTGCACATGCAATCTACGCATGACACTTGTGTGGTCATATATATTAGGTTAGATGTGTACACGAAATATATATTAGAAGTGCACATGCAATCTACGCATGACACTTGTGTGGTCATATATATTAGGTTAGATGTGTACACGAAATCCCAATAGGTGTGTTACGAATTACTGCAAGAAATTCGATTTTTAGCGGCAGCCTGTCATTCTTATAATTTCGTCCCCATGGAGGATTAGGATTGATATGATAATATATCGTCCCCAATACTCTACAGGAATGAGGCTATAAGGACGATAAACCCCTCCTAAAAATCTAATTTTTGGTGACAAAATGGCTCAAAAAATGGATAGATATGTAAAGTCTAATGCCAATTATTTATTTATTAATTAGCTGAAAAAGAATAATTAATCATTCCTTGGAAATTTTTGATTTGGTCTCAACTCTCATGTATAATTTCTAGTTAGAGAAGACCCGCAAGGAGAAGTTAATTTGTTGATGACTGAATATTGGGTGGACTATCTCGGAGCAAACCGTGTCAACATTTTCAACATTAATTATTTTCTTCTACCTCTACAACTGTTTCACACCATAAGGCCATGTTATGAGAAGCTTCCTAGGAAAATAAAACAAAAAAAAAAAAAAGAAATCGATTTTCTTTTTGGCATGGGGTAGTCAAATTGAAGTAGAAAGAATAAATGTATTTCACTTTATGATGCATGTGTGTAGTATATATTATTGGATATTTGGATATAGAAATTTTGTTAGTTTACTTAGTGATGCATGTACACAGTATATATTGGAGATAGAAATTTTATCAAAAAGAGTAAATTTTATGAGAAAAAATTTTATCTTTAATCTCGCAGCGCTACAGTGCTTCTTTTGTTTATATATCAATATTTATTCGTCATTACTAGTTACAAATGTGGATACAAATATTCACGTTTTGAATAGTTCCAAGTCTTTCTTTTTTTGAATAAGTGACAAGTCTTTCTCATCAAACAAAGGCCCCAGATATTGGAGAACAATATTTAAATATCTAGAAAGTCTTTCTAGATATTTAAATTAAATACTGTTCTTCGATCCTATCAAACAAAATAAAAATTCTCTTCGATATTTATGGTCGTGTTTGATTTGTATTAAATTTTGAAATTTTCAATTGGGTGTAAATTATGTGATTGAAAATAAGAGATGGTGTATTAAAAAATATAAAATAATTATATCTGTGTTGAGAATAATGAGAGGAAATTTTTTTTTGAAATTTACTGTCAATCAAACACGGCCTAAATATTGCTCTTCCAAATAAAACACTTAGAGCATGTCCGGCAAACTTTCTATATTTAAAGAGCAAATTTTACATTTTAAAAAGAATTTATAAATTTAAAGAGCTAACTTTTTGAAGCACTCCAACAACCTCTTTATACTTTCCTCTTTATTTTACTTAGTCCAAAAAGCATTAATTGTTTTTTCCTCCCTTTCTTTCCATGCATCTTCCCGCCAATCTTTGTTCTTTCTTGCCAACCAATTTTCTTCTTTCTTTCACAAATTTAGGAGCCAACTGCACATTTTTCATCCTTGAAAATTTTACCTTCCTTCTTCCTTCCTTTCCGTTCCTTTTCTTTTCTGTTTTTTTTGTCTTCTTTCATTTTTTTCTTTCTTCCGTAAATTAAGCAAGCAATCAACATTTTCCATCAAGGAAAAAGTTTACCTTTGTTCTTCCTAAATATGTCATCAAATAGATTAATCAAAATTATTCTTAAAGACTCGGATTCAAAAAATGATTTTGAAATAGCTGTTGTAGATAGTGAATTGCACAATAAGAGAAGACGAGTTCTACGTCAAGGCTCATCTTCATTTGTCAAACGACACGATTCATCGAAGATTGAAAACTGAGAAGAGCATGGTGGGTTTTCGTTCAAGATATTATACTGATTATTGTGCGTATCAGTTTGAAAATTCATGCCATTGAAGAAAAAACGAAGATCCAAAGAACAAATTGTTAGAGTTTTATCATAAATCAAAATGATCTATATATGCTTTAATATCAACAATAGCATATAGACCATGCGGAATTAATTAGATCAATAATGTACCTCCAGCCATCGATGACGTTGCAATACCTAAAGTGAGATATTAGGATTCTTCTCGTGTTTTTCAATCTCGTACTAATGTTGTATTACTCAATGAGAATGATACACAAGCGACCCTAATAGTGTTAGCATATATAGGTTTTTCCAATCACAAAACCCTAGACACAACCCCAGTCTTTGTGGGATTCTTATTGGGCTGCATTATGTAATCTCGGCCCATAATTATTTAATTATCTATATCCGAAATTATTGCAATATTGATGGGATATTGGGCCACACCAATATGTGAAAATAAAAATTAACATTCTCCCACTTGACCCATATATTCCATAATTTGCCAAATTAAGAAACTAATACATGAATCATGACGACATGTCCTCTTAATAACGAGTATTATCTTCCATGTATTACAGTGTATTATGTCTCCTAATTCATGCCATATACTTAATGAATAAACCCTGCATTTATTCAAGGTCCAAACTCATTTTATATTTTGCCAACAATATGTGCATAAAACTAATATAAAAAAAAATCACAATTGAATAGAGTTTCAATAAGATTACCATTGTAATATACTATGAAATCAAACTAGTAGACCAAATCCCATATGGCCGATAAGATCCTTAAATTTCAAGAGTGCCATGCTTTTAATCAAGGTTCATCAATCATCAATTCAATATTCATGTGTTCAATAACCACTGTTTCGTTTTGACATGTTGCCTCATCGCATGAAAGTAATTGAGAACTTTATATGTAGCTTTTTAGTGGTTTATATTCGAATAATTATGATATTTTCCCAACAATCAAGCAGTAATGAATGTTAGGTTCTAAGCACACATGAAGCTCCCAATAATTGAAGTATATGATATGTTCTTTTTTTACTCAAATGAGATTTTTCATCTCACACAATGGAAGCTACATTAGGTGAACAATTTTTCATCCGAAACTCTCTAAAACCTTATTGATATCGGTTTCTCGTGATAGACCTAAATATCCTTATGTCTATCTTTAAAGATTTAATACTTGAGCATAAAATATCAAAATTTAGGAATAAATTGTTTCACTTCATGTAGCAACCCCTTTATCATTGGTTGCAAGTAAAATTGTACCACATGTAGAAAATGGAAAGAAACTTTACTCCCACTGACCTTCTGGCATATATAATTATCCATGATGTTTTCGTTGAATCCAAATGAGGTTATAGCACCATGAAACTTCAAATATTATTGATTGGAGGATTGTTTCAATTAGTGTATGGATTTTATAAGCCTGCCACCAAATGTTCACCGTCATTAGAGGAAAATCATTATGGTTGTTTCATATATACCTTTTCCTCTAGATCTTCATCAAGAAATATCATTTTTACATCCATTTGTTGCAACTTAAAGTCAAATGTACAATTAATCCCAAGATGATACGAAGAGAATCGTTCTTGAATATAGGAGAAAAGATCTCCTTGAGTGATTCCTTCCTTTGAGCAAATTCATTGGTTATGAGTCCTTACTCTATATCTTTCAACATTGCCTAACGAGTCATTTATTTCAAAGACCCATTTACACTTAATGGCCTCTAGACCATCAAGTAACTTACACAAGATCCTGAACTCCACTAAATGCCATAGATTTTTTTAAAGCATTATATCATAAATTGGATTCTTTACAATCCATTGCCCGTGAAAACATTTTTATGATACAATCATCTAAAATTGTTAAACTCCTTTCTATTGCAAATCTTCTTAATGTTGGTTCAACATATTTCTACATGTAATCCAACTAGTTGTTCAACCACTTCACGAACAATGTAATCTACAAAATCGTTATTAACAATTCCAGTGATATAATTAATAGGTTATGGAACTTTAGTGGTACATTGTCTAACACTCTTCTGATCTTAAGGAGTGCTACACATAACCAATCTTTCATTTAGTATGGAGGGTTGACTTTCAAGCACTATTTCTTGAAATTGATCACTCCCACTAATAAAATCATTCTCAAGAAACTTGAGATTTTTTGATTCACAATCCTAGTACGTATGATGGATAGTAAAATCTTGAACCCTTGGACCCTTCGGAATGTCACATGAAATATCGACTAATGGCTATGTGTTGTCAATCCTTTGTGTATTTACCACAATATTCTACATCTTTATCTAATCATACGATTTCTATTTGTTTACCACATTGTTTATATACTTTTAAGTTTAAAACTTTAATGACATCTAATGCTTCTCTCTAGTATGAAGCGAGTAGAGATACATATATCATGAATTATCATCTATAACTGAGATGAAGTATTTTGGACTATTAGCATCAATGTTTGGGCAACAAATATCAGTAAGTATTCTCTAAGATGTCCATACTCCTCTTGTCATCGTTTATTTGGTCTACTTTGCCATAATGCAATCCACATAGGTCTCGATATAGTAAAGTTAAAAGTACAAGGTACTCTATCATTCTTGACCTATCATCATCTATAGAGAGGTCTAGTCTCTGATATCACATCATTGAGGAATATTTACTCATAATACAATATTTATTACCAATGCGAATATGCATAACATTTTAACAGGGCTATGTTGAGACCTAGCATGGTAAAGACCATAAAAAAAGTACCATTTCCAACAAGATCAAATTTATAACATAAATTGGAGGTTTCTATTTGAAAGATAAAAGAAATATCCAAAGATACAATTTTTTAAAACTGAAATCAAGTTTATAAATAGACTTTGAGAGTAAAAATACCATTTTCGAATTCAAACATAGTCATTCTCCAAAGTTAAAGTGCTGATTCTTTTAACCTCTACACATGAGTTCATCTCATCTTCTTGATAAAATGTTTGACCCGCCCTCCATTGGCATCCTTAGGTTTTGCATACCCTTTAGGGTATTTGAAATATAGATTGTAGAATCAAAATCAATCCGTCGTGTATCATCATTGACATCATCTATATTAGATGCCTAACAACCAAATGAGGATGGTTCACCTCGATTCTGATCCTTCCCTTGAGCCAATTATGTGCACTCTCACCCAATTCAATAGTCAACATTCATGCCTCTTAAACACACATGATTAGTAGTTCATTAACTAACCATTTTTCCTTATTTGTGTTATAAGATATTTTGAAGGGTTCATATTGCTATAGAAGAGAGTGTTTGGTATGTTGTGCAAAATGGAAGAATTAGGCATTTCAACTTCAAGAGTCTTAATTGAGCCACAATGTTTTTAATCTGAATGATGTGCTTATGCACACCTATCACACTGGTGAACCTTAAGGATGAAAATTTCACTATTATGGTGTAGCGATCGGAACTTTTTATAAGCTAAAATTTTATTAATATGTCGCTAAATCGTTACTCAAATTTACTTATAAATCGCGTCGTCGGTCTACAGTTAAATTTAAAAATTTAATTAAATAACTCATCTTCATTATTAAAAATGTAAATATTTTGTATTCTAACTTCCTCATCTCTTAAAGCCTTGAATATAATTTATCCCCAAACACTCTAAAATCACTTGGGATTTATCTTCCATTATCCCTTGGGAACTAAGCCTACTTGAAAATTTATTACCCACGTGAGATAGCCTTACTTAAAAATTCCCAATGCCAAAGAATTCTACAACAAAAATAACTCTACCTCATAGACTTAAAGGGTGTTAGGCATTGCTTTTTAAAAATTTTTACCATTTTTTACCACTTTTTATACATTCTTTCTTTACCCTAAATCAATCATATCCACATATCACATTACATCTACAAATCTCCGTCATTCAACTCCACTCATTCTCTCTCCTCCTTTACATTAAAAATCTTTAAAAATAATTAAAACAACCCCTATCACCCTTTTAATTTAAAACCCTTTTAATTTAAAAGACTTCGTTGCTTCACCTTAATCACTTTAACCTCAGCCTTGTTATTCCAACACACGCAGCAGAATCCAGCCACCACCATATTCAACTCATCAAGTCACACGCATCATTCATCACCCCATAATCGATAGCCTCTAGCCACCGTTCTTGGTCTAATTTCAGTCAGGTATGGTCTCAAACTTGTGTACTCAAACATGCCAATTGGTTACCTTTGGATTTGTGAACGATGGAAATTTCAGGGAGGAGATATATTTGAATTGTTAGAACCAAAACCATTGCCCAGTCGACAACTCGACTCGGGAACTATGTAGGCACCATCCCCATCATTCTCCACCATCACCGCCAAGCACCACCACCACACGGCACATCCATCATCATCGATCCACCCATGCATGCCCACAATCAAACTTACACCATCACAATCACCCCCGGTTACATATACATACATACTCCCGTACACACGCATACATATATGGATGTACATAGAGATGCATATATATATGTGTATAGGCACCCATAGATCAAAACCTAGACCCCAATAGGTGATGAAAAGAAAATAAAACGGAGAGGAGGTAGAGGGCGAGCTCGACCCGCCATAGCCATGGTCGACTTGAGCTCTACTCAATATTTTGTCCGTCCACAAATCTCAATTTCAAAGAACAAAAACCATACCCGTAGCTTTGCCTCGTTGTCTAGAACACAAATATGTAATTTGTTTGGCCGGAAACCTTCTACAGTCGCCGGAAATCACCAATTTCCGAGCACCATCTCGGACCAAAATCTCCACCAAACATTAAGATATTTGCACCGTCATGAAGAGCGAGTCAAGGGCTTCTGATTGTGATAATCTTGTGACCAGATTTGCTAGACGGGTCGCCGTATTTTTCCTTTTTCTTCCCAGCGTGTTCTCTCCTCCTCCTCCCATCTGTAATTGCGTTAGGCGTGAATGGAGAAGAAGGAAGAAAGCATGCTTTTATTAATTAAAGAGATTTGCCCCGCAAGTCCCCACATTTCATAAAACTTTATTAGTTGGTCCCCAAGTCTTGATTTCCACTTAAAGTTAGTCCCAGATTCCGAGTTTCACTTTTATAAAATTCAGTCCCTATCTTTTTATTTTACTTTTATAAACAGTAGCAAAACCAAATTTTATTGCCAGCGAAGACACGTCCCCTATTTTTATTCCATTTTTATCCAATATTATTTAGGTTTTGTTGTAACTCTTATTATTATTGTAATTCTTATTACACCTTATGTTTCTTAATTTTATTTTAATGATAAGTTTATTTTATTTAGTTAAATTCTACTCACCCTTATTACGATAATTATTTTATTTTAGTTAAATTCTATTTAACTTTATAATGATGCTTGTTTTAGCAAATTTAATGTGATTCCACTTAAATTTCAATATAAATCTCATTTTAAATTGTTTTATCCAAAATTATTTAGTTTCGTGGCAAATCTTATTATATTCTAATTTATTTTATTTTATCTAGTTTTATTATCATGCTCAACTTATTTTATTAAATTTAACTCTATTTATTTTATGAGAATGATTATCTAATTTTATTTAACTTATTTCTATTCAAATTATAATTCTTATTTTATTTTACTCTAACTATTTTACTTATTTTAAATGAGTAAAGCTAAAAATATTTTAAACATTAGCCAATTAAATCCACTCATTTATTTTATAAGCCGAACATCTAGCACTAATTTAATAATTTCCTTTAATTGTATACGACGCACGAGATTTAGAGAATTAAAAACCACTCCCAAGCTACGCACAAACTCAAAAAAATCAGGTAGGTCCCTAAATTAAAACTCTATTTTTCCTATCTGCGCACTTGTTATGATAACCCCTTGTGTAGTGTGCATTGCCTGTGCTATTTTTATGAATAAAGAATGAAATAGAGCTTTCGAGCTCAATAATGCCATGTAGCCTTTGGGCACATGAATGTCATGAAGCCTACGGGTACAAGAATGTTACATGGTTACGTGCACGTTCAATGTTTGGCCGGACGCAAGTAATTCATAAGTTGCATGCATGTACCTACCGTGTTATTACAGTTTGACTAGCATACGTCGTGGACCTACTGAGTAATCCTTTACTCATATTTCCTACTTCGTTAAACGTTTGCAGATTATGGAATCGGCGACGAGGCGAATGGCAGTGGCAACTGATTAAAGAGTTTATAAAACTATTTTATGAGCTGAAGCTATTTAGGTTCAGTAGAATTGCTTTTCATATATTGTCGTGATTTGGAAAGCTATTGAAGTTTCCCTAACTTGAAAAGTTAAATTGTGTAAAAATTCAAATATTTAAATTTATTTAGGAAGTGAAGCTCTATTATTTAAAAATTGAGTTAATTTTGACAAAAATCTCATTTACTCTTTCATCATTTTATTCGTTGTCAACTTTTGAGAATTTCTGAAAGGTTGAAGAGAATTTGAATAAGAAAAATCGTATTTATTCTTCCGCTTATTACGATTTATAAGAAAAGTTAACGGCCAGATTTAAGTGAATTCGAGGTGTTACATATGGTATCGTCAAATACTCTATCCGAAGTCACTAATTGTTCATAAATAGCCTTAAGTAATGCCATAGTATCATTACGCTTGATGAAACCTTTAATACCAGCATGTTTTATGGCCTTTACGAACACCGTACTAAGGCAACCAAATTGCTCACCGGTCATGAAGAGCCTAATCATCTGGAATGCCTATTGCAATTATAATAGGTTTGTCTTCCCTTGCATAATCGATATCAAACAAAACTAATTGAAGAAGAATATTCTACACAACCATATATTATAATTGTCTCTTTCAATTTGGGAATGTCAGAAAATTCGCATGTTACATCGTTACAAAAATTGAACATATATGCTTATGTTACCTAAATTTGAAGCTGATAATCATATATCATGCTTTAATAATGCAAACCATGTTAAATAACAAGAATCCAGTGACATAAAACTTGCTTGTAGGTTAAAACTTTAATTCAGTAGTCATGTAACATTATGATAGAACTACGACTTATTTCCCTTTCTTGATTCCTGTGGGTAAATCAAGAAATATAATTTAATATTCTATCATAATTAATTATACCAATACAATAAAAGTTCTTGTGGGATAAAATTTATCATATCGGTTATAATTAATTATAATGAATGTCTTATTTCCATATGTGATTCGAAGTGACTTAATGTATAAATTTTGCTAGTTAAAGATGTTGTGGGTACTCTCTAATTATTCAAAAATTATACAAATCACAAGGCATTCTATCAAACCTTTAAGATTTAAATCGGAGACTACATGGATCAAATCTTAAAATCACAAATTTTGGTGGTTTAAATAATAAATTTTGAAAACATTAAAGCCCAACTAAATAAAATTCAACTTTAGGGCCAAATTTAAGATTTCGAAAACCTCAAGCTCTAATATTCAAAACCTCAAAATCCAAAAGCCCAAGTATAATATTATATATCCATTCAAAAAAAAAATTATAATATTAATAACCTTACGGGCCTAAAACTCAATAAAACAAACTTAAACACCTAATTCAAGATTTCAAACCTAAAAGGACTTAAGGTGCAAAATCATAAATATTGCAAAAATTGCACAGGCAGTCCCAAGTCCGTCTAATTCAGAAACCGAGTCCCGTCTCAACCGCCACAACTCCACGTTCCATGGCTGGCACTCCAAAATCCAACTAGGACGGCTACCCATGCCTGAGCAGTGCCGCCAACACTACCTCACGAATGCAGAGCCTTGCGCTGCCCCTAAAACAGAAACAACAGCACCGTGCGATCTCTGTCTCCAGCATAGCACCGACAAACCTAGACCCCTGTTCTCGGTTCCTGAATCAACAAATTAAAGGATAATCGAATTCCATTGAACTAAATTTTTAGAACCACAATACACAAACTTTTCCTCAAAATCAGATAAGGGAAATTTGGGCCTAAAATCGCCTTTGCCAAAACAATGATGACAAACAAAAGACAAGCATACAATTAAGAAGAAACCATGTCATGAACATTGCGTGAAATAGGCTGTGGATTAACGTTTTGCACAAAAATTATTCCAACATCCATGGTTCAGATTTTATGTGAAAGATTTTCAATTGGATCCAATTACTGTAGAAAATATTGTATGACTTGTAAGTTAGACATACAACATGTTTCCCTACATATATGGATGAAATCCCAATAATTTATGATTTCATGTGCCCACCTGAAAATAAATTTTGAAGAAAAATGAACATGATATATGTCTCCCCAATCCAGACTCCAACCATTTTCCGTGGAGCATCATATATAGACATTCATATATGGATCATCTCTATACCAAACATGAAGGTCGAGTACGACGGCAAAAGAAAAATCCCACAAACTCGATGCTATTGCGATTATTCAAAATATACGAACAATAAAATTTTGGATTATCGTAATTCAGCTTGCATAAAATAACAATGCAGATGAGAACATACTCTAATAACAACTGTTAGAGTTTATCATAAATCAATATTATCTATATATGCTTTAGTATCAATAATAGCATATAGACCATGCGGAATTAATTAGATCAATAATGTACCTCTAACAATTGATGTCGTTGCAATACCTAGCGAGATATTAGGATTCTTCTAGTGCTTTTATTGGTGTATTACTCAATGAAAATGATGCACCATAGACCCTATGTTATTATATACTCTCCCTGTCCCACTAAGATAGACAAGTATTCCTATTTTTGTCCGTTTTAAATTATAGTCCAATTTCCTTATTGAATGTATAATTTATTTTCCATGTACTAAAATACCCCTATTTAAGATAATTGGAATACTAAACATCAAGATAGATATTTCATCCCCAAGATATTTAAGCATGTTCACACTACTTTTTGACCATTCAATATAGGAGTAAAATTGGAAGAATATATAAATATCTTATAATTCCAAGAATATTTAAGATGTTTTCTTAATATTTGTGAAAAATGGTGGGTGCCTATCTTAGTGGGACGGAGGGAGTATAAGATTTCTCCATCACAAAATCCTAGACACAATCCGAGTCCTTGTGGGATTCTTATTGGGCTACATTATGTAATTTGGTCCATAATTATTTAATTGTCCATACTTGAAATTACCACAATAGTAATGCATGGGGTATTGGGCCACACCAATATGTGATAATGAAAACTCACACAAATTTCAAAAGAAGATTCAGAGAATTAGATGACGAAAATGGAAGAAAATGTTATGTACTGATAATAGATTTTCATTTATATGAAATTGGTAAGTTTCATTTATATGAATATGGAATATAACTTTATATGTGAATGGTGAACTTTCAGATTGGCAATGAAGGTTTAGCCTCCATGGCGGCAATTGGCAATGGTGATGGGCGTTGAATGAATTGATAATTGTGTATTACTTAATTAATAGAGAGAAAAGGGCATTGAGAAGTGAAATTAGTTTAATCCATTTAATGATAGAGAATGGGTTTGACTCTCCAAATTAAAAGAGCCTAATCTACTCTCTAAATTGAAAAGCAAATTTAAAAAAACTATTGGAGTATTATTTTAAAACAATAAACTTTAAATTAAATACTATTTTGAGTTTAAGGAGTGTGTTGGAGATGCTCTTAGTTTTACCTTAAGTTAGTAATGGCAAAAGTACCATATAGGTATTTTTTGTTGGGCACTATTGCCACTTAGGTAATAAAACTTTTCCGACAACACTTAAGTCTTTTTTTGAATTTTTTTGACCATTTAGATACTTTCCAGTGGTCGGAGACGAGAAATTGAATAAAATATGAATTTACTATTTGGCTTTTATTAAAATATTAATTTATCGTTTTCTAATCATTTTCCGCTTTTTTTTTCTTTTCTAATTCTATAACTTATTATTATTATTATTATTATTATTATTATTATTATTATTATTATTATTATTATTATTACAACACAAATTTTAATAATATTGGCGCATACATTTTAATTTTAATCAAAAGTTAATAATAAACCTAAGAATTATTGTACCTACATAAAATTTTATTACAAATATATTAAATTAATTTGACAGTGATTAAATAGTTTTCATCGAACATTTTCGATACCGTAGCATTTGTTCGCATTAATATCAAAAATTTTTACGATATAAAGATGCACACATTTTGATATTAATCAATATTTAATAATAAATATAATTATTATACCTACGTAAAATTGTATCAAAAATATATCATTGTAAAAAATTTATTAAATGCAAAGAAATAATAAAATAAAAAAAATTACAAAAAAGGAAAAATCCTCGCCCCTTCCACCCCACCCCTTGACCTGCCCCACCCCCAAATCGCCGATTACTCAACCAGGGGGTTTTCCCTCGGAAATTAAAGCCACGGTGAGGTGCATGGCTGGCAGCCAGGACCTCATTGGTTGCTTTAATTTTCAGGGGCAAACGCCCCCGGGTGGAATAATTTCAGATTTGGATCGGGATTCACGACCCAATCGTTGATTACTCCATCGGGGGGTTTCCCCTAGGAAATTAAAGCCACCGACAAGGTTGCCGGCGGCCTGCCACCTCACCGATGGCTTTAATTTCCGGGGAGAAAACCCCCTGGTGGAGTAATCAACGATTTGGGGACGGGGCGGGGGTGGAGCAGGGCGAAGGGTGGGGTGGGAGGGGTGAGGATTTCTTTACATTTAGTATATTTTTTACAATAATATATTCCTGATACAATTTTATATAGGTATAATAATTATATTTATTATTAAGTATTGATTAATATTAAAATGTGCGCGTCATTATATCGTAAAAAGTTACGATATTAATGCGAATAAATGTTGCGGTATCAAAAATTTTTGGTGAAAGCAATTTAATTAGTGTCAAATGAATTTAATATGTTCGTAATAAAATTTTATATAGGTACAATAATTCTTATGTTTATTATTAACTTCTGATTAAAATTAAAATGTCCGCATCAATATTATTAAAATTTGCATAATAATAATAATAATAATAATAATAATAATAATAATAATAATAAGTTATTGAATTAGAAAAGGAAAAAAAAAGCGGAAAATGATTAAAAAATGGGAAATTAATATTTTAATTAAAGTCAAACGGTAAATTAAGTGTCGCCGGAAAGTACCTAAATGGTCAAAAAATTCAAAAAATGACTTAAGTATCGCCGGAAAAAGTTTTAATACCTAAGTGACAATAGTGCCCAACAAAAAATACCTATATGGTACTTTTGTAGTTAGTAACAATTGATACTAAACAGAGCTTAATCAAACCATTAATTAATTCTATAATCTTATTGTTTCCGAAGGTAGTTAGGGCTTGTTCGGTTCACTAGTTAAGAAAAAAAAATTTTATCTCCTATTTTCAACCACACACACATTCTCCAATATAATATTAATCATACATTTTTTACAGAATGTGGTGCCCAACAAATTACTCCCCAATCAAACAAAGCCTTAATTAGCCAAGAATCACACCTCATGCATTGATACATGTGAGGTTGGTGGTCAAAAGTCCACAATTGAGGCCAAAGACAAAGTTGATGACCAAAAGTCATCGGCAGAAAAATGACCAAGAAACTGCTGAAAAATTGCAGAAATTTTCAGGGACCGAATTGCAAAAAATTGAAAATTTGGGGACCAATTTGCAAAAAAATAATAGTTATAACTATACAAATTAATTAAGGTTATTTTTGTCAATTAACCAAAAAAATATTCTTTAATATAGAAATAAAACTACATTTTTGGGACTAGCTTTGTTCTCATGCTCTTGGGAGTGCTGGGGTGCTTTCCGGCCACATACCCAAATTATAGCAAAAAACTTTGATCCGCGATCATGGTACTGCCAGGAAATTTTTGAATTGTTGGAGTTACCCCTCTCCGTATTGGAGTCGGATTTAAAAATGGGTGTCGTATGTGGCTGGATAACCCCTTGGGAGCGACATAACCATGGACAGATCTATAGTGGGAGCACTAGGGGCATATGCCGCCACTGGAATTTTGAAATTTTCATTTGATGGTTTTGGATTTTATAAAATATATCCTTATAAGACAATATAATTGAGGGTTTGCCATGAAATATAAGAGAAACAATACTACTGCAGTGTTAGAACTTCTAACTTCCTTCTTAGTAAGGTATGGATTCAACTCCCCATTATGGCAATATTATACATTTTATTGTTTTTATTGTAAGATTGTTCAAATAATTCATAACATTTGCTATCCATGCCAATTAGTTTCAATATTTTAGAAAACAACTCTTTCAATCTCTCACTTTAAGGGTGATTGGATCCTCTTTTTATCAAATTTTATCACTTTTTATCACTTTTTTCCACTTTTTTCTCTCTTCTAAATCAATCACATCCACATATCTCATCACATCCATAAATCTCAACCACTCACCTCCACTCATTCTCTCTCTTCTTTTACATTAAAATGCATTAAAAATCATTAAAAGTTACTCCCATTCACCCATTTTATCTAAGATGAATAAAATTACATGTTTCCTTCCCTTAATAGTAATAAAAAAATGAAATAACTTTTAAAATGTGATGATTTTTTTTTTTTTGTATTATGGTGCTTGCTTTTGGGCATCCAAAAAATGAGCCACCATCCCCTTCCGACTGCATGTATTAATGTCTACTATTTTCACAAAAAATTGCCCCCACTGTACACAAATTCTAGATCCGTCCCTGGACATAACGACGGGGTTCCCAAGAGCATGAGAACAAAGTCGTATTTGGGACATCTAAAAAAAAAGCATATATATATAGGACATTGGAGTATTAAGAAAAGATTAAGTTAATTAATCACTTACTTGTTTATGTCATAAAGTTACAAATTTAGGTATAATGTTAGGGCATCTTCAACAAGAAAACTCTATTTTGAAGCATTTTTACTAGTGCAATTGAAACTCTATCCTTTGTATCTATCTCCAACTCAACACACTAAAAAATTACATCACATGAATAGTAAATAACTTATTTCCTTTTTTGTGAATACTTATAATTACAGTCATAATTATAGAATTATGTATTCTAAAATTCATTAAATTAATTAGACGAATCAAATGCTAATAATTGGAAATATTTTATTATTATTACTAGAAACGAAAAAAAAATGTATTACAATGGTCGAATCAGCAACATTCATACCATTTTGACATTTCAAAAGGCCAAAAGAGGAGAAGAAAAAAGGGCTACTAGTACCAAAAAAAAAAAATAATGCGAGAAATTATTATAAATTGGCTACCATTTTGAGAAATTATTATAAATTGGCTACCATTGTAAACTTTGATTATGTAAGTATTTTATTTTAACATCGACTTTCATTTTCATGTGACTATCATATTTGCTCCAGAGCTAATCGATGTAGTAGTTTAACCAAAAAAATAAAAATAAAAAAGAAATTAATCAAATCAAATAAACAAAAAGGAAAGAAATATCACAAAATTACACGGTTTAGTATTTAAAATAAAAAAATTTATTCCAAAAAATAATAATACAATTTTAACATTTAACAATACACAATTTACACAACATAGAGGACAAAAATACAAATCTATATCTATATCTATATATATTATTATTATTATTATATAAAGAAAAGCAGGGAATTTTAGGCCTATTTTTTAAATTAAATTAATTAGTTTCCCTCCTAAAACTAAGCCATTTTTTATCTTTCGCTTTTTTCATTTTTTACTAATTAATAATTAATGTCTAGCAAACAAATTAACTAATCATTATCTATATTAAATCTTATCATAACAAAAATAAGGAATTCACTAATTCGAACTTATCTTCTACATGTTTATTGTCTTTTAGGTTTTTTATTTTTCTATTAATTAATAATCAATCCTAACAAACAAATTAATAAATCATTATTCATATTAAATCTTAATAATTTCATTTCCCTACATAAGTATTGATCATTACGATTTTATTATTTTTCTAATCTAAATCTAAAAATTTATACTTATATAGAGAATAATAGCCTTTTTATAAATAATTGACTTCGAAATGAAAATGAACTCTTCGAAAAATAAAATTAATTAGAATTGACAATTTCATTAAGATTTGATTATTGTGGGATACAAAATTAGCATTCAAACAAATTAATAAATCATTATTCATATTAAATCTTAATTTCATTTCCCTACATAAGTATTGATCATTATTATTTTCTTATTTTTCTAATCTAAATCTAAAGATTTATCTATATAGAGAATAAGTGGCATTTTATAAATAACTAACTTCGAAACCAAAATTAATTTTTTGAAAAATAAAATTAAATAGAATTAATAATTTCATTAAGATTAAATTATTGTGTGATATAAAATTAGCATTCATTAAATTTTTACAAAAATTGAAAGAAAAGTATAACATTAAAATTTAAAAATTTGATTCCCTACTTTTCTTTATAAATAGATATAGATTTCCTAATGAGCAAAAATTATTCTAAATTAATAATTTCGCTAAGATTTAATTTTTACGTGATACAAAATTAGATAAAATTAAAATTAGAAACTTGTGGCATGATTAGATTGGTCCCTTTACTTAATTTTAGAAATAATTAATTATTTTCAAAAATAAAATTAGCTAAAAAATTAAAATTAATTAAAATTATCAATTGTTTAGGATTTAATTTTGGTGTGAAAAAAATTTATAATTCATCAAATCTATACATAAAAACTAAAAGAAACATATAAAATTGTTTTCTTATTAATCGTTCAATTGTAATATTACTCCAATATTTTTAATTAATTAAATCTAAATCTGTTTCTATATCTATATCCTTTAAATTATAGATATATTTTAATGGAAATAACTAATTCATATCTTTAAATAAGTGATTACAATCTCTTTTTTAAACCTTAATGGTACAAGTTTCTTTTAATTTAAAGAAAAAAGAATTGCAAATTCACATAACAAAGATTAAACTAATTATTTTTGAAATAATGAATTATTTTTAACAGAAATATTTATTTTTAACAATAATTAGCTAAAAAAAAGAAAAAAATAGTTAGCTGGAAATAAAAATTAATTATAATTAATTTTATTGCAATTAACTAAATTTAGTTATATTGCAAATATTTAATTCGATATGTTTCAATACACAAAGATTAATCAAAATTAGTTATATCGATAAAGGGAAAACTGTAATTAATTTAAAAATAAAAATATTTAAAATTTATTTAATTCCTACAATCTGCAAGATTTCTCCAAAAGAATTAAAGAAATATTTTAAATTGCAACACATCATTTTAAACTATAAGATATCTTTAAATTTATATTCATACAATTCCCGAAAGTATATATATTTAAAAAATTATTATTGAAATGATAAGCTAAAAATGAAAATTAATTAAAATTAATTATATTTACCGTGTGATAGGCTATGATTTTTACCACTTTTTTATTTATTTTTATACATTATTTCTTTCAGTCAAACCAATCACATCGCATATCTTGTGAGACCTACATGTATTGCACAAATCTCCACCATTCAATTGTATTCATTCTCTCTTATCTTTTACATAAACATCTATAAAAAAACAATAAAAATTCCATTCCTATCACCATCTTAATTGGATATGATTGCAATGGATAAAGTTTAATCAAAATTAATTATATGTTTTAAATCAGAAAAGTATAATTAATTTTAAAACAAAAAAGGTAATAAAAATTCATTAGATTACCATGATTTGCCAGATTTCTCCTGAAAACTAAAGCAACTATTTTAAATTACATGGTATCTTTCAAATTATAAAATATATTTAAAATAAGATTCCAGTTTTTGAAACTGTAGATATTAAGCTAATTATTTTTTAAATAATTAAAATCAATTATGTTGCAAGTATTAAATTTATGTATACTGCTAAGATTTAATTAGACTCGATTTCACTAAATAAGAATTGACACGGTTTCATATGATGAAAATTAATCAAAATTAATTACATGTGTTGTTGAAAAGGGAAAAATAGAATTAATTTTAAAAACAATAATAAAATTTAACTATATTGCAATGGATTGGCAAGATTTACCCTGAAACATGAATAATATCTTTTAACTTGTAAGATATCTTTTAAATTATAAAATGTCTTTTAAATTATAAGATATCTTTAAAATGAGATTCATATAATTCTTATAACTAAATAATTAGTTATTTTAGAAATAATTAATTGTTGGTTACAATGATTTTCTAAAAATGACAGTTCATTAAAATAATTATATTAAAATTAACTACAATTAATTATATTGTTAATATTTAATTGGATAAGGTTTTATTTGATAAACATTAATTAAAATTAATTATATTGCTAAATGGGAAAAACATGATTAATTAGAAAACAAAAAATAATTCAAATTAAATAGAGTGCTATGGGTTAGTAAGATTTTTCCTAGAAAATTAAAGTTAACTTTTAGATTGCAATACATCTTTTAAATTACAAAATATCTTTAATAAAGAATTCTTCAAATTATGGTTATTACGCTTATTATTTAAGAAATAATTAATTATTTTTAGATATAATTAATTAAAAATTGAAATGTAATTATTTTTCAATTAATTAAAATTATTTACATTGCTACATTTTAATCGAAGACAATTTCATTTGATGAAAATTAACATGGTTTCAATGTAGGAAAATTATCAAAATTAGTTATTATATTGCTAGGAGGGAAATATATAGTTAATTTTAAAAAAATAAAGAAATAACGAAAATTAATTAGACTGCTCTAGTTGATGTGATTTCTCCTAAAAAATGAAAGATATCTTTAAGATTGGAAGATGTCTTTTGAATTCCAAAATATCTTTAAAATTAGGTTCATATCAAAGAAAATTTTGGAAAGTTTGATTTTATTAAACACGGGTATGAAAATAAACCTATTAAAAAAATAAAACAGAATTAAAGTTAATTAGATTACTACGGATTTGTAAGGTTTCCTCTGAAAATGAAAATTGTCTTTTAAATTGAATGATGTCCTTTTATTTAAAAATAACTTGATAATTAGATTCATGCAATTCTTAAAACTGCGGCTATTAAACACGAACTAATTATAATTAATTATATTCCCAAGATTTAGTTGGATACATTTTCATTACACAAAAATTGACACAATTTTATTGGACGAAAATTAATCAAAATTAATTAAATAGCTAAAAGGAGAAAATATAATGAATTTAAGAAATGATAAATGATTCAAGTTAATTTGATTGTTACGGGGAAGAAATACATGTTTTCGAAATTAATTTATCTTATTCTATATTTTAAAAAAACTTATGAAAACGACTATAGGTTTTTGGATTTATAAAATTAAGATGTTATATCTAATTGTAGAGTAAGTCAATTGATCATTAGTACTTAATTAACTTCACTTACTTTTCACTAGCATCCTTTTATCAATCATGTTTGTCCTTTGAGTCTTAGGTGTTTTTGAGTTTTCTATAATTATTCTTTTTAGTTGCAGTTGTTGCAATTTGATCAATAATTAGTGATATTAGAGTTGGAGAATTATTTTATAATGTTGGTATTTTTTAAAAAATCAATTTTCGATAATGTATAGTTACATATTACAATTTTAAATATTACAAATTACTTCATATTTAAAATAATAATTGACAATAAAGATACGAAACCAATCAAACTACAAATATGGTGTTTCCTAGTAGGAGGTGAGTGAGATATTACGGTCTCTCGAATTGTACCTCACTCTATAATATATCTATATGTATATTGGTAATGTTTCAGAATAAACTTTTAAAAATCATTATTCACATATTTATTGTTAATATCATGCATCGCATGAGTGTATAATTATATCTCCCGAATTTATAATTGAATATAATAGCATGTAGAATAACTTTAAATAAAAATTGTAAGCTGTACGAATAGTAGTATAGCTTTTTACTGTGATTATTTTAATAACTATAATATTTAATTTAATATTATTTTATGTCGCATTGATATGATAACAATCTCCATCACAAATTATTCTTGTGCAATATAGGGAAAATTCTATCGAAATTTTTATAGAATTCTATAAATATTTTATATTCACTAAGTTTAATGCTCTGATTAATATTCTATTTATTATAGTGGTGCTAATATCACACTACTAATATTTATTAAAACTATTATTTGTTGAAAAATTTATTTCTTGTCCAACACACGGGTGAAAAAGCTAGTTAAAAGGAAAAGGAAAAATACAATACAATGTGGGAAAGCAAAGAATAGGACAGACCAAAAAAAAGAGAGTAGGATTTCAACTAATTTTGATTTTGGATCCCACCTATCTATATCTATGATTTTTATTTATTTATTACTACTTGTTCTTACCAAAACTCGGGTTGTAGCCACGTAGGGCGAAGGTCAAACATCCATCGATTAACTTCGCTCAGATGGCCGCAACCCCTCACTTGAGCCTTCGGCGTGATCTTCAAGCCTACAAAAAGGTGGCAGATGGATCGATGATAGTCACCCATCCAGTGCAACAATGAGATCGAGAAAAGGGAACAGAAGATTATGTATGACAAAACGAAATAGGAAATACCTTTGGACGAATCGGGGGTAATGTATTTATAATGCAAGAGGTAGACTCCCAATGGAATTAGTTATCACAATTGCAATATGATTCAAGCACTTCGGCATTTGGACGAGACTAGCTAGATGTCTTCGCTGTAGAGGAGATTATGGTCAGTGGTACTACCATTGTTGAACTTTATCAAAGAGAGGGTTTCTACCACTTTAGGAGGCCCGTGGGCCAACAGGGGGTGCTGGGGCCTAAATCTGGGGAGCAACGAGCCTGTGCTCGTCCGGTGGAGGTAGGTTGACTATCATCAGCACCAAGGAGGGAAGGGAGACACCCACCGCCGATAGGGTCTAAGGGATTCGGCCATGGTCTCCAATGCTTGCTCAAAATACCAAGTTCACTACCATAACCCTATAAACTAAGCTATATTTAGGCTTTGTTCTTCTTACAATAATTTTTCACTAACACTTTCACTAACTTTTTACCTCTCATTATTTTCAATTGCTAATACAATTACTTTATATTTTTTAATATATTTTCTTCAATTTTCAACCACACATATAATACGCATTTCATATAAATCAATAAGATCTTCAAAAGAACAATGCCTTAATTTGAACTTGTAAGGGTGGTGGTGGTGTATTGGGTGGTGAATCAGTGATGATGTTAGTAGTGGCAGTGGTAATGGTAGTAGGGGGAGGGTTGGTGGTGGTGACGGCAACGACGAGTATGAGAGCAGCGGCAACTATGGTGCAGTGGTGGCGATAGTGTGGTGGTGAATGAAAATCCATCAAAATCTTATGGGTAAATGATAGACTTTTTATTATAAAAATTATGTCTATACTTTGTGATAAAATATGCCTTCCTAGAGGATTTATTAAGGTCATTAAAGATCTAAGATAAATTCAAATACCTCATAATTTTGTGGCATTTCTATACAGTGGCGGAGTTAGGTGGGGTCCTATGGGGGCATAGGACCCCACTAACTTCCCACTGAATGTTGCTGCTTCTCCTGGTTTCTATGTTGTTGGCTTGCTGCTTTTCCTTTTCCTTTCCTTTTTTTTTTCTTGTTTCCCTTTCTATTTTTCTTTTTTTTTAGTTAAAGATCAATTATTCCCACACCACAAATTACTTTCCCATTGTGTACTTCACTCTTTAGTCCTATAAAACGCAACTCAAACGTATATTATACATTGGTTTAGTATTTTACTTCTTTATTTTGTCATTTCCCCTTCATCCTTCCCTGATTCCTATAAAATTTAGTGATAGTTTGATATAATTATATATTATTTTCTAGAAAAATATTTTTGATAGTTAATATGGGCCCCCACTCAATTAACTTGCTGGCTCCGCCACTGTTTTTATAAGTTTTCATTTAATACCACATAACTTTAATTGACTTTTAAAGTCTATAAAAATCTATATTGAGTACCTAAATATTTTTATCCCTCTGTCCCACAAAGATATACTCATTTTCCTTTTTTATAAATATTAAATTACAGACCACTTTCTATTTATTTTTTTTAATTTTCCTATTATACCATTATTTAATGTACGTTATTATTAATAAAAGCACATTAACATCATTAAATGTAAGGCCATATTTGAAAAAAAAATATAACTAAACTTTAATTAATATTACAGCACTTTTCTTAATCCTTAAGAAAGTCAAAATGAATATATCTTTCAAAAAAAAAAAAGAGAAGTCAAAATGAATATATCTTTGTGGGACCGCGGGAGTAATTGACTTTTAAAAGTCTCAATTGAATGCATCCAAACTTTTCTAAATTCTCTTCAAAAAAAAAAAAAATTCTAAATCCATAAAATTCCTTTAAACTCTTTAAAACTCCTTTAAAATATTAATTGAATATGCCTAGATTTTGGAAACTTTTTCTAAAAAAAAAATTATTTTGGAATCTTTTTCTCAAATAAAATCTCCATTGGCTTATAAAAATTCATATGATTGAAGAAATTACAACAAGGTCCTGTTCTTCGCTTTCCACATTGTACTATTTTTTTCCCTTTACATTTGGAGAAATTGCAATACAAAGGAAAGAAATATCAAAAAATTACATTATAAGATACATTATAGGACAAAAATGAAATTAATTATATTGATCAAGTAAAATTGAATATTCATGGACATAGATGGTGGAGCATGCAATTTCCTTTAAAAAATAATAATAAATTGCTTTGAATGTCTCAACAAAACAATAAAATTACAAACAAAGAGCAAGTCACGACTAATTACACTATAATTTCCTGTTGGTACTAAACATTACACAATTGTCAAACATCGGAATTGAAATATAATAAAAGAAAAAAATATTAACTGGGAAACTATGACGAATTCATATTCATTCTTCTTGTTCATGTTATCAACAAATGGGTAAATCCGCAGGAGGCTCCTCTAACGTTTGCAATTCTTCAACTCCATTTTCCACCAAGAAAGCCATTGCCAAACCCCAAGTGATATGAACATCCAAATGACAGTGCATTAACCACACTCCTGCATGTGCAAGCACATCATTTTGATCAATATTAGATAAATGACACATATTTTTAGAGGAAGCAATATGAATTAATATGATTGTGTAGTTTACTATTATCTCACCTGGATTATCTGCGACGAATCTAATTACAGACCATCCACCGACCGGTACACTAGCCGTATTCCTCATCGGTGGATCAACTAGATTGAATTTGGCTGTGTCTCTTTTTGGATTGAAGTTTCCAAATCCTTCAGCAACAATAAAGAAGTCATATCCATGGAGATGAATTGGATGGTTCTCGACTGTGAAGATACTTGTTCCTTGCAAAACTATTTGTACTCGTGCTCCATACTTTAATCTATACACCTTAGTCCCTCGAGCAGGTTGCCATAGTGATCGGCTTACATTACCAGTGTAATCAAATGTTCGAGGTGGTCTTGCTGGAAAATCAGTTGTGAAGACTCCGGGTATTTTTTGTTGATGTGCTTGTAGTAGGGAAAAGCTTGATGGAAGCACGAATGATATATTGTTCATGCTTGCAGTAAATCGAGTTCCATTCGGTCCTTGACAATTTCTACGTCGACTAGCACCACGAGGACAATTGTTGAGTCCTAAACCAACTGTAATGAAGAGATTCTCATCAAGTTCTGTGGGTACTTCAACTTTTCTTGGGCTTCTCAAGCTTTTGGAGAAGGAATTTGCGGTTGCAGTATCGTTAAATGCAGGTAGAGATGGCATAACTGGCTTGGTGGATGTGCATTTGGCTAGGCAAGGGGCAGTCTCATATTCAAGAATGGCAGTGGTGGTAGTATTATCGAAGGGCGCACCTGGTGCGCTGGCGTAGGCACTTGCAGCAATGTAGTACTTGGATGGTGGTTGATCAGCACTAACAAGAACATCGGTTGTTTGACCTGGTCCGAGCATAAGAACATCGGTGGTGAAGGGTCTTAGATAATTAGCATCAGCACCAACAACTGTGAATTTGTGGTTGGCTATCTTAAAAAAGAGTTGTTGATTGAGTGCAGAATTGATAATTCGGAGTAGATTTGTTTCGCCAGAATTCACTGGAACTACAATCGTATCTGTAACACGATAAAATCACACATTATAAGTCAATTTCTAAATTTACTCTTTTGTACAATCGTAGTAGGACGAAACACCTGGTTTTTTTTTTTTTTTTTTGAAGATCTGAAATTGGAGAATAAGTTAATTTGCAACATACCTTTCTTGGAGCAATTGTAAAGATCACCAGGTTGACCATTGATGGTGTAAGCATTGGAAACATTTGGAGAAGCTCCCGTTCTTGTTGCTTGCCTTATAACATCAATAGGGTTTGTATCCCACCACTCACCAAGAAGAAGAGGGGATTCGCGCTTCGGCTTCGGGAACGGGTAGGACTCTCCAGGCCGTGGGCGAATAATGAGTGCTCCATACACGGTTGCTCTAAGCCATGAGCTATGGGCGTGCCACCAAAGTGTGCCTTCTTGTCCTTCAATTGTAAACCTATACGTAAAACTATGACCTGGTCTAATAGGACATTGAGTCACAAACTCTGGTCCATCAGCCCATGCAGTTCTCATTTGTCTCACCCCATGCCTATATAAAGATGCATAGTTGATTAGTTTTTTTCACAAATTTAAACATTACATAATAATATCGAACTTGTCATGCATGCATGTGATCATACCAATGAATGGTGACATTGTATCGAGCTCTATTGGTTACTTTGACTACCAAAGTGTCGCCATTGTTGACATCCAGCGTCGGTCCAGGAAACATTCCATTCACTGTAATAGTGTTGTGAGTTTTGCACAGCCTCTTCACTGCTGTTGCTTGAATCTACAACCACATGGTGTGTATGTCAACATTAATAAATCTACTATGCTAGCAGCAATTTCAACTTGACATCAAGAAAGATAAAAAAGTGAGATATATAGAAACTTACAACAAAATCATGGTGATGAGTTTTTGCATTCGTTCCTGGCATTGAGCTCGCGACGTGCAAACACATGCTCAAAAACATGAAAGTACACAAGGGTTTGATAATATTTCTCAAGCACTCCATTTCTCTTTCCAATGTTATGTCTAAATGGAAATGGATTAATTCTTCTTTTCTGTGGAAGACTGAGACAATATCATCCCTTTTTATACACAAAAAATGTAGAGAGAGATTGTGTAATGGTTGTTCTGATTAGGTTTAGACGGAGACAGTTGAAATCCTGCATGGGTTGGTGCACCGTCTGACCTAGTAAACAAACTTAACTATTTTGATTTTCACAGTTACGTGCCAATTGAGCATTTTTTATTAAACCAATTTAGAAGAAATTAAAATTTCATTAATTACACTACAGGCTTTATATTGCAATTAAACTAAAATCTATTGAATATTACTCCCTCCATCTTACAAATATAGGCTTGTTTTACTTTTTGGGATGTCCCAAATATACAGTCTTATTTCTATATTAAGAAATTTTTTTTTGTTCATTTACTAAAACAATCTAATTTAATTTGTATAATTATAACAATTATTTTTAATATTATTCATTAAATGAGGATAGATTAAGAAATTAGTGATAAAATTTACTTTTCTAATAATTTTTCTTAATTTTTGTAAAAAAATTAATAAACCTATAATTAGCACGGACGGAATATATATTATTTCACGTAAATTTATAAAGGACAAATGAACCGGAAAAAGTCAACACGCAGGATACAGTTGACACTTGTATGGTCATATATATTAGGTGAAAAAAATAATTAATCAATCCTTGGAAATTTTTTATTTGGTCTCATGTATAATTTCTAGTTTGAGAAAACCCACAAAGACAAGTTGATTTGTTGATAACTCAATATCAGGTGGACCGTCTCGGAGCAAACTGCAAACCGTGTGATCAACATTTTCAACATTAATTATTTGCTTCTCTCTCTACAACTGTTTCAGACAATAAGGCCATGTTTGGAGAAGCTTAATTTTTATTTATTTATTTATTTATTATTATTGTTTTTTTTTTTTTTTTGGCAAGGGGTAGTCAAATTGAAGTAGAAAGAATAAATGTATTTCACTTTATGATGCATGTGTGCAGTGCATATTATTGGATATAGAAATTAATTTTGTTAGTTTATTTGTTGTGATGCATGTACACAATACATATTGGAGATAGAAAATTTCATCAGAAAAAGTTTTGTCTTTAAATCTTGCTGCGTTACAGTGCTTCTTTTGTTTATATATCAATATTTATATGTGGATATATAGAAATATTCACGTTGTGAATAATTCCAAGTACGAATAAGTCTCTTACTTTTACCTTAAGTCAGTAACAATTCGTATTAATTAAACAAAGGTTAATTAAACCACTAATTCTGTAATGTTATTGTTTCCGCAGGCAGTTAATTAGCATAGTTGAAATTTCAATTATTTGACTTTTACGTAATTGGTGTTCATACGCATGATGTCGTCATCAATTTGCATAGTTTTCCTATTAAGAAAAGATTTAGTCAAATGACTTAATTGTTTATGTGATAAAATTACATATTCATGTGTAAACTTTTAGCTTTAAGTTTAAATTCATTTCTAATTTTCTGATTTCATACAAAATTTTCAATATACAATGACGTACTTTTTGTAGTTTCAACATTTTGACCCGATCAACAAAATCATTCTTTTTTTTTTTAATGGTGTCAACGAAATCACTGTAAATTTTCTTCATAAATTTCTTTTATTGTTTTGAAAACTACGCTTCTAAAAAATAGTGTTCGACTGATTTTCGTTATTATGAACAACTGAAATTTAGAATTGCAGTCTAGAAATTAATAAGAAACGGGACAAAGCCTTAACTATTAGTTAAATTTAGTTATAACATAAATTTCATTCTTCGAAATAAAGGAACAGATATAGTGGACCGTAGAGGTTAATTATTGCCAAAAAGGTAATAGGGAATGTAGACTGAGGTGGGTAATTAGGTCTGCTACAACGTGAAAACAGATTATAAGTGTCTTCTAAGTCGTTAACAACAAAATTGACAGAAGAACGAACTAAAACTTGCCAATCAAACTTAGAGTTCACTGCCCCCGAGAATACACTCCGGCTGTCTCAATTATATAGAATTTTATTCTATTTTTAGTTATTCCAGTAACTCCTTCAATCCCATTTTGATAGGTTTGTTTTTTTTTTTATCGGTTCCAAAATATAGACTACTTTCTATCTATATCTATTTAATTTTTATATTTTTTCTATTATACCCTTATTTAATAGGCATTGTTATTAGTAAAAGTATGTTATGATCATTTAATATAAGGGAACATATGAAAAAATATAACTAAAATTTATTTTTCCAATAATATTAATTACCATTTCTTAATCCTTGTGAAAATCAAACTATGTCTATCAAAATGGAAGGAATGGAGTATATAGATCCTTTTATTCTTTTATTAGTATACCTTCATTTAATTAATATATATTTTAAAGTCATTTGTTAGTTCTAATAACTTTTAAACTCATTAATAAGGGTAAACTAGGAAAAATATTTATATTATTTACTTTTCCAGTGAAAGTCTTAATCTGTGTGAAAAATAATATGGGCCTATATATTTGACACAGAAGGAGTATCTGGCAAATGATTATGTCTGAAACGTGTAAGCTTGTGTGCACGCGTGGACTTGTATGCTCATGGTATGATTAGTCTAAGCCTCATTTTATGTTTTGTTCAATCAAAACAATTCAATACACACAAATGTATTTATTCAATAACATTATTTTAACTAACTAATGGGATCACCCTGTACCGGGATGGTTCCGGATTCGAATCTTATCCCCGTCCCTATGTCCCCCAATCAATAATAATAATAATAATAATAATAATAATAATAATAATAATAATAATAATAATATGCCAGCAATTGAGAAAGTGAGCAAGTAATGAAATTACAAATCTGGACTCCACCATGATATGGCCACGCACAAACGAACATCGGGCAATGTTAGGGCATCTTCAACAAGAAAACTCTATTTTGAAGCATTTTTACCAGTGCAATTGAAACTCTATCCCTTCTATCTATCTCCAACTGAAGACTCTAAAAAATTATGTCAAATGAAGAGTAAATAACTTATTTCTTCTTTTTTTTTGTGAATACTTATAATTCATGTCAAAATTATAGAATTATGTATTCTAAAATTAATTAAATTAAAAAAAAATGTATTACAATGATCGAACCAGCAACATTCATACCATTTTGACATCCCAAAACACCAAAAGAGGAGAAGAAAAAAGGGCTACTAGTACCAAAAATTAAAAAAAAAAGTAAACTTTGATTATGTAAGTATTTTGTTTTAACATCGACTTTCATTTTCATGTGACTATCATATTTGTCCATAGCTAATTGATGTCGTATTTTAATTTAGCCAAAATAAAAAAAATAAAAAAAAAGAATGACAGAAATTAATCAAATAATAAACAAAAAAGGAAAGAAATATCACAAAATTACACGGTTTATTATTTAAAATAAAATTTATTACAAAAATAATAACACGATTTTAACATTGAATTAACAATACACAATTTATTTACACAACACAGAGGACAAAAATACAAATTAAGAGGAAAAGAAAAAATACAACACAATGTGGGAAGCGAAGAATAATACCGACAAAAAGGAGCATGGGATTTCAACTAATTCTGAGTTTAGATCCCCACGTCTCTATATCTATGATTTTTTTTTTCACTACTATAACACGAGAAAAACTTAGGTTAAGTAGTACTATCTAACGTGGTACATTCAACCAATAATATTATTACATGTCTTTAAAATTATCCACCTAATTTTAAAATCAACATTTTTAATAATAAAATAATAATTACCCCACATAAATATCATTAATTAGTTGGTACTAATAATTTCCCATGCCACACACGACTTTTTCTTTTTTCGACACATTTTCTCTCCTATTTTGTCATTTTCCATACACGATTGCTCTCCTTTCTCTCTATTGTGTGAACGAAGATCTACACAATCGGGGGTGATTTTTGGAAAATTTAGGCCTGAAATCACCCCCGCTCCATCTCTTTCCTTGTATATTATCTTCAAAGAAGTGGTTTATCCACATAGATTTGAGTTTTTCTTTGTGTGGTTGTAATTTCGTTTTCTTTGTTGCGGCGTTTGGTTTTTCATTGTCTTGTGCGGTGCTGTTTATTTGTTTGATTCATATTGGTACATTAGCTTCGAGTTATCATTGATTCAATCAAAATTTGGCCGTCAAAGTTACAAATCCGGAGGCATGGGTATTTCGGTCACTTTGGGTTTTTCACATTTGTTGGTATTTTGCCATTTGATGCTATTAACCTAGGTGCTGTAAGTTTGTTCGCAGATTCATCTGTTTTGATTTTGGCGGTGTTGAATTTCTGTTGCTTCAATGTAGTTTGCCAATTTAAATGAATGAATGAACATCATCTTTTCAAAAAAAACTTGGATGTAAATTTTAGAAAAATTAACAAATAATTACACTTTAGAATTTCATTTTGAGATTTATAATACCTTTTTAGATGATTTTAAAATTTTCACATCCACCTGGATTATCGGCGACGAATCTAATTACAGACCATCCACTGATCGGTACACTAGCTGTATTCCTCATCGATGGATCAACTAGAATGAATTTAGTTGTATCTCTTTTTGGATTGAAGTTTCCAAATCCTTCAGCCACGATATAGAAATCATATCCATGAAGATGAATTGGATGGTTCTCTGCTGAGATGATACTTGTTCCTTGCAATACTATTTGTACTCATTCTCCATACTTTAATCTATATACCTTAGTCACTCGACCAGGTTGCCATAGTGTTTAGCTTACATTACTGGTGTAATCAAATGTTCGAAGTAGTCTCATTGGAAAATCAATTGTGAAGATTCCCGGTATTTTTTGTTGACGTGCTTGCAGTAGGGAAAAGCTTGATGGAAGCACGAATGATACATTGTTCATGCTTGCATTAAATCAAAGTTCCGTTCGGTCCTTGACAATTTCTAAATTGACTAGCGCCACGAGGGCAATTATTTAGTGCTAAACCAATTGTAATGAAAAGATTTTCATCAATTTCTGTGCGTACTTCAACTTTTCCTGGGCTTCTCAAGCTTTTGGAGAAGGAAGTTGCAGTTGCAGTATCGTCAAATGCAAGTCGAGAAGGCATAACTAACTTGGTGAAGTGTAACTATTGTTACATAGAGAATTTTCTGTGGCCTATGTGCCCACCAGGCGGTGGTGGGGGGTGCAAATCTTAGACTGATTTACACACGCGCTTTGGAACTCGTGTGTGAGCCTGACCTGCGGACACGAATGTTGCACCAAAACTGGTCACCGCGTGCAAGTCGAGTTTTGCACTGGTGTCTCGGGATTTAGTCTTTCTTTTTTAATACGGTAATGGCTGGATTGAAAAGGATCAATAACTTGAAATGCCTCATGAGTTGCTACTGTAATTGGCCGAGATGAAACTGATCCATCACAAATGCTGGTGCAATTGCGGCGTCATAACGGTTACTTGAAGGCTGATCTTCTAACCCCTGAATTTACTTCTCTAACGGCTAGGGAAGAAAGGTTACAACTTGGAGGCACAGCCGAGTTATTGCTGCAACGCCTATATTAACCAGCATTCTCCATTGCATTTCAAGGAAAAAAAAGATAAAGCATCACATACATCATCTGCATTTTCGAGTCCTCATAGGGATGGTATATTCAGATTGTGCATTTTTTCCGGCCATCATAGAATTCGTTCTCCCCATTAAACCTGGATATGAGATCTCTGGTCCCTCGGTCAAGTATCCCTATACATGGCTCATGATGATATAGGCTTCAACCCTATCCCCCTCGATATACTCCAGACCATTTCTCTTGCCAAGTCCTTGGTTAATGGATCTGCAAGATTAACACACGATTTGACATAATTCATATTAATTATGTCGTTACTCAAATAAGATCTCACAGTGCTATGTTTTCTTCTCATAGGTCTGGATTTACCGTTATAATAACGATTATTCACTCTGCCAATGGCAGCAGTGCTATCACAATTAATCAAAATATGAGGTATTGGTTTTTCCCACATTGGGATCTCATATAATAAATCTCTTAACCAACTTGCTTCCTCACTAGCTATAGCTAATGCAATTAGCTCAGCCTCCATAGTTGAGTTAGCGATAATTGTCTGTTTTCTAGATTTCCAACAGATAGCAGCACCTCCCAATCTGAATATATATCCAGTGGTAGATAAAGAATCTCCTCATAAAGTTTTTCAGTCTGCATCAGAAAATCCTTCAATAACAGTAGGATATTTTTGATAAAATAATCCATAATTTTTGGTACCCAGTAAATATTTCATTACTCGGCCAATAGCATGCCAATGCTCTTTACCTGGCTTGCTAATAAACCTGCTGAGTACCCCTACTACAAACGCAATGTCCGGTCTTGTACAATCAGTAGCATATCGCAAGCTGCCAATTATACTAGCATATTTCTTTTGATCTGTCACATTATTTTCACAGTCAACGGTAAATAAGTGAATACTAGAATCAAAATGACTAGTAACATGTTTGCAGTCAACATAATTGTATTTTTTCAAGACCTTTTTAGTGTAGTCTGATTGATCAAGAAAAATACAATCAGTTATTTTAGAAATTTGCATGCCCGGAATAAAATTAGCCTCTCCAAGATCTTTCATATCAAAATAACTCTTCAACATATTTTTTGTCTCATTTATCACCAAAATATTAGAGCTAAATATCAACAGATCATCACCATACAGGGTAATTATAGACTGTAATTTTCCCATGATTTATAATAAATGCACTTATCGCTCTCATTTACTTTATACCCATTTTCAATCATGCAGAATCAAATTTCTTATATCCACTGTTTAGGAGATTGCTTTAAGCCATAAAGGGATTTAGATAGCTTACACACTTTGTTTCTTCACCTAGCTGTATAAAACTTTCGGGTTGGTCCATATATATTTCTTCATCAAGATCGTCATTTAAAAAAGCTATTTTCACATCCATTTGATGGATAATTAAATTATGAATTGCAGAAATAGCAATCAATAATCTTATGGATGTTATTCTCGTAACCGGAGAAAAAGTATTAAAAAAGCCCATATCGACTTTTTGTTTAAAACCTTTAGCGACAAGTCTCGCTTTATACTTGTCTATACTCCCATCCGATTTTAATTTTTTTCTCAAAACCCATTTGTACCCGATTGTTTTACAACCTGGTCGCAAGTCAACTAATTTCCAAGTTTTGTTCGAAATTAGTGACTATCTCATCATTTACAGCCTCTTTCCAAAAAATAGCATCTCGTGATGATAAAACTTCTGATAAAGAAATTGGTGTTTTTTCAATGTTATAAACAATAAAGTCAAAGCAAAAATCTTTTTTCATCTCTAGCTCTTTTACTCCTTCGGAGTTCATGATTTTCTTCACTTTGTAAATTTTGAGTAGAAGAGTTAGGTTCTAAAATATCATTTTCAATTTCTTTGCCCCTACTATTTCTCAATGTGTAGGAAAATTTTTCTTCATGAAAAATAGCATCACCAAATTCAAAAGTGATATTATTTTTAATGTCGATAAATCTATAGGCTGTACTATTTTCTGCATAACCAATAAAAGCACAAGTGGTAGCTTTAATGTAAGTGCATTTTCCTGTAACGATTTGAAGGTTGAGTTTTCTTTGAATAATTCTTAGGCCTTGTTCTTCTTGGTATTAACTTTATCCGCACGCAATTCTGTATACCTCATACTCATTTTCAACCACACACACATTTCCCAAAATAATATTAACCACACATTTTTACACGGAATACCGCACACATTTACTTTATACCCAATCAAACAACCCCTTAATAAAATTTGTAGCTCATATGAATGGGGTGCTATAGTTACAGGAGCACTCTTGACAAATTTTACCTATGTGAGTGCGAGAGTGTGGCAGCTCTCTATGAGAATTGTGGGTTGATTCTCAAAATACACTCATGAATACTGGGATCAGCACAAGGTCGTAATGTGCTAGCCATTAAAGCTCATATTAACACTTGGATTGTTATGTGTGGGGAATATTTCTTTATTTCCCCTAACCAGTTATAGTTCAAGTCTGAGACAACTACTAACTGTGGAGTAAAGATTATTGTTTCACTAATGAAGGTTCAATGTAGAGTCACACCTATCATGATGCATAATAATCCATATTTTGGCCAAGGATATATATTGTTTAAATTTTAATATTAAAAATGAGTGGGGATTGCTGGGTATTTTTAATATTAATTAATGCATTAATAAAGTGAAAGTTAAAAAACAAGAAAAGAAGTTAGCTAAACACTAATAACTTTAATCCTGGGTTGCAACATTTAGCTAGACAATACATTAACAAACTGCTATCTTAATACATTAATGAATCTATCTCCTGTTAATGAAAGGAAAATGAATTCTTGAGTTATTAATGAAATAAGTTACCTACCTACATTAACTACATGGCTTTTAGTTCATGCATATGTATATGATCCCTATAAATAGGGATGTGTACCCATGGAGTTAAAGAAGGAAAAATTGTGAGTAAAATAAAAAGTAAAGCTTATATTTTAATATATATTCTAGCCAAAAAAGCAAGAACTTTGGGTTAGTCCTTTAGTACAAAGATGGAATTAACCACATAACGTTTCAAGTTGGGCTGTTGTATCCTAGAGAGGACAAGTCATATATTTTCTATTGCACCGGTGATTGATTTTTTCCAACGCTATAGAAGGCTTGAATCTCCTTAAAGAGAGCGAGATATCGCGCCTCAGCCTAATTGGTTACAGTTATTTATCCATTTCCTTTGTCATATTTTATATTATTTTTGCAATATCACAAACAATTTTAAGGAGATTCAAAATGGATGTAACCGTCGAGAAAGCCAATGAGAGTGTTGGAGATCTCAACAAGCCTTTTCGATTCAACGGCGTGAACTTCAAGCTGTGGAAAGGAAAAGTCATCTTCTACCTCAACCTGCTCAAAGTCGCTTATGTGTTCACTGAGAAAGATCCTAGAAAGATCAACACCGAAGGCATGAACGACAATGAATTTTATGACCATAAGGAAAAGGTTGAAAAATACTAAAAAGATGAGTATAACTGCTGAAACTATCTTTTAAATTGCCTTGCTGATCATTTTTATGATTATTACGATACTACCTTCTCTTCTACAAAGAAAATTTGGAAAGCCTTGTAGAACAAATACGATACAGAGAAGGTGGGTGCAAAAAAAATATGTAGCAAGTCGTTTTTTCCACTATCAAATGGTGGATGGAAAATCTGTGGTAGAACAAGCACAAGATTTTCAAAAGATAGTGGCAGAAGTTACTCCTGAAGGAATTAAAATTGGAGACAACGTCATTGTAGTTGGCTTGCTTGACAAACTCCCACCTTCTTGGAGGGAATTCCAAAAGAGCATGCGCCACAAGCAAAAGGAAATGTCTCTTGGAACCCTAATTACCCGTATTCGTGTGGAAGAGGAAGCGCATAGCCAAGATGCTCTTATTGAGCAGAACAATGGACATTCCATGAAGGTAAATTTAATATCTACCAATGAAAATGTCCATACTAATCAGATCTCAAAAAATAATGGTTTGAAGCCGAATAAGAAAAATTTGAAAAAATCTTATCAGCAAAATATGAGAAACTCAAGCAAGAAAAATAAGAACCAATCCCATCCTTCAAATAATCAGCAAGAAAAATCTTGCTTTGTATGTGGAAAAATTGGGCACTTTGCGAAAAATTGTAGATACGGGAACTGTGGACCTGTTCCCCAAGCCAACGTTACCAAAAAGCCATTTGTTGCTATGATAACTGATATTAATATGGTGCAAAGTTTTGAAGGATGGTGGGCTGATTTTGGTGCAAACAAATATGTTTGCTACGATAAGGATTGGTTCAAAACTTATACTCCTTTTAAAGATTCTAAAACCATTATACTTGGAGATTCTCACATTACGCAAGTACTTGGAATTGGCAATGTTAATCTCAAATTCACCTCTGGAAGAGTCCTGACATTAAAAAATGTATTATATACACCTTCCATGAGAAAGAATTTGATGTCAAGTTATCTGCTGAATAAGGCAGGCTTCAAGTAAACTATGGAGTCTGATCAGTATGTCATTACCAAAAAAGGTATTTTTTTTGGTAAAAGATATGCTTCGCATGGAATGTTCAAATTAAATATTGAGAATGCTAATAAAAATGCCTTTACTTCTATTTACATGCTCTCTTCTTTAAACTTTTGGCATGCCAATTTGTGTCATACAAATAGTAGATACGTGGGAATCATAAGTAGTTTAGGATTAATTCCTAATGTGAAAAAGGATTTTGAAAAATGTGAAATTTGTAGTCAAGTAAAGATTACAAAACGGCCTCATAAAACCGTTGAGAGAAATACCGAATTGATAGAATTAATTCACACAGATTTATGTGAATTTGAAGGAATCTTAACTCGTGGAGGAAATAGATATTTTATCATTTTTATTGATGATTGTTCAAAATATACATTTGTTTATTTATTGAAGAATAAAAAATTCCTCCTTGAAGTTGAAAATCAATTTGATAGAAAAATCAAACGGATTTGAAGTGATCAAGGTCAAGAATATGAATCCTTTGGATTTAATTCTTATGTTGAGTCATTGGGAATAATCCATGAAACTACCCCGCCATATTCACATGCTTCTAATGGCGTAGCATAGAGGAAAATAGAACTTTAATTGATTTTGCAAATGCTATGCTATTAAATTCAGGTGCTCCGTCAAATTTGTGGGGTGAAGTAGTTTTAACTGCCTGTTATGTGTTAAACAGAGTGCCACATAAAAAGAGAAAAATTACACCTTTTGAGGTGTGGAAGGGGTATAAGCCAAATTTGGGATATCTTAGAGTATGGGGTTGTTTGGCCTTTGTGAGGTTAATAAACCCTAAAATGCCTAAATTGGGAAACTTGACTTGTACATGGTGACCAGTTTTCGTGCAACATTCGCGTCCATAGGTCGCGCTCGCACATGAGTTCTAAAGCTCGTGTGTAAATCAGTTCGAAATTTGCAGCCCCTCCTTGTGGGTGCGTAGGCCACGGAAGCTTCTCTATGTAACAATAGTTACACTTCACCAAAGCCCAACCATAGGAAGATCCACTAGTTTCCAGTATGGTTCTACAAGATGGATTCTATCTCACTGTTGACCGCCTCTTTCCATTGAGGTCCTTCAGAGGAGTCTATGGCTTCTTTAAAGCTTTTAGGTTCACTTTCTAGCATATAAGTTAGAAAATCTAGACCAAAAGATTTCTCCGTTCTAAGTCTTTTGCGACGTTTGGGGAAAATGGCCACGATTCCCGTATCTACAACTTATTAAGTACATCAGACTCCCAATAACTTTAGATTACTCAACTTGAGAAATGCCAGCACCTCTATTCTTCGATAGATGTTGACTCGTATCTATCGAGGTTCTAGCCTCAAGAGAGTCTTTTTAAAATTTCTCTAGAATTTTATCCACATATTGTGATTGGCTCAAGACGAGACCATCTGGCGTTCAAGAGATTTTAACACCAGGGATAACATCGGCTAAAACCCATATCTTTCATGTCAAATCTCAATTTCGACATGTCTTTTGTGGATTTAACCATCTTATCGTCACTCTCAACGATAAGCATGTCATCGATGTAAAGATATAAAAATGAGGTAGCCATGGTTAGTGTCTTTTACGTATACACATTTATCACACTCATTTATTTTAAATCCTCATTCCAACATGGCATTGTCAAATTTCTGACGACATTGTTTTGGTGCTTGTTTCAAGCCATATAATGACTTCACTAATTTATAGACTTTGTGTTCTTATCTTGGTGTAGAAAACCCCCTGGGTTGTTCCATGTAAATTTCCTCTTCTAAATCTCCATTTAGAAAGGCTGTTTTGACATCCATTTGATGTACTTCGAGATTGTGCAAAGCCGCAATCGCGAGTATCATCCTAATGGAGGTTATTTTGGTAACTTGAGAATAAATGTCAAAATAGTCAAGGCCTTCTCTTTGCTTATGACCTTTTATTACATGCCTAGCCTTGTATTTGTCAATAGTTCCATCTGCCTTCATTTTCCTTTTGAAAATCCACTTGTATCCTAGTGGTTTGTTTCCGGGAGGAAGATCCACTAGTTCCCAAGTATGGCTCTACAAGATAGGTTCTATCTCACTGTTGATCCCCTCTTTCCATTAAGGTCCTTCATAGGAGTCTATGGCTTCTTTAAAGCTTTGAGGTTCACTTTCTAGCATATAAGTTAGAAAATCTGGACCAAAATATTTATATGTTCTAACTCTTTTCCTTCGTCTTGGTTCGACTTCAACTTTCTCTTCCATTTCTTGGTCCACATCTTCCTCTGTTCGCTTAGGAGAACTTGCTTCTTTTCTTGACTTGTATGAGAATACTTGTTCAAAGAAAGAAGCATTTCTCGATTCAATTATCGTGTTCTTGTGTATATCTTCAATTTTAGATTCCCACACAAGAAATCGATAGGCACTGCTATTGTGAGCATATCTAATGAATATCCTATTAATAGTTTTTGGACCGATCTTCACCTTCTAAGGTGTAAGTACGGCCACTTTGACAAGACACCCCCACAATCGCAAGTGTCCATAAGAAGGGTTTCGGCCTTTCCATAACTCAACGGGGCTCTTTTCCATTTTCTTCCAACGTACCTTGTTTAAAAGGTAGTTAGCTGATAGCACAGCCTCCTCCCACATGTTCTAGGGTAGCCCAGAACTGATTAGCATCGCATTCATCATTTCTTTAAATGTGCGATTTTTTCATTCTACTACACCATTTTGTTGAGGTAAATATGGCGCAGTTGTCTCATGGATAATTCCATGTTGGGAACAGAACCTACCAAAAGGTGATTCATATTTGCCACCGTGGTCACTTCTCAACACTTTGATTTTTTTGTTGAGTTGATTCTCAACTTCATTCTTGTAGAAAACTAATTTCTCTATCGTTTTATCTTTACTTTTAAGAAGATAGACATAACAATACTTTGTGCTATCATCTACAAAACTGATGAAGTACCTGTTGCCACCTCGTGTTTGTACAAGTTTCAAATCACATACTTCGGTGTGAATTAAATCAAGTGGTTCACTATTTCTTTCAATAGTCTGAAATAGCATCCTCGTTAATTTGACTTCAACACAAGTCTCACACTTGTGTTTCGGATCAATGTAGAATAGAGGTATGCGGTTTAACGTAATTAATCTGCGTAAAGTGTCATAATTAACATGACCTAGTCTACCATGCCATACATCGGAAGACTCAAGCAAGTAAGAGAAGAGTTAATCATTTTATTTATTTTGGGCTTAACAGCCATTACATTGAGCTTAAACAGCTTGTCAATCACATAACCCTTGCCGATAAACACTCCATTCTTGACAAAATAACTTTAGCTTACTCAAACACCATACGAAAACCATGTGTGTTCAACAACGATCAAGACACAAGGTTCTTTCGGATCTCTGGCACATACAGCACATTGGTGAGAATCAGCTCCTTCCCGAACGCCATTCTCAGAACCATTTTCCCATGCCCTTTGACTTCGAAGGTAGCCGAGTTTCATAGGAACAGCTTCTCTCCATTCTCAGCAGCTGTAAAACTATGAAACATCTCCCTATCGGAGCAAAGATGACAAGTGGAACTGGTATCGATCTACCACTCTCTCGGATTCGACCCGACTAGGTTCACTTCAGAGATGACTGCAATGAGGTCCATGTCAAATGCTTCGTTGTCTTCAACCATATTAGCTTCCTTTCTCTTCTGAAGTTTGCACTCCCAAACCTTGTGACCAACCTTATCACAATTGTGGCATTTTCTAGAAAATTTCGGCTTCATGACACCTCCTTTCGGTCCCAAATTAGGCCTTTTGTTTGGTGGCTCATTTCTATTCGATGGCACGTATTTTCCTTTATTGGTTTTAGAACTTTGACCATGTTCCACAACATTAGCTTTAGTAGCCATCGAATGATTACACTGTTTCTTAGTAGAATTCCTCTGTTCTTCCTCAATGCGAAGTCTCACAATGAGTTCTTCGACGATCATTTCTTTTCGCTTATGCAAGAGGTAATCCTTGAAGTCTCTCCACCACGTAGGTAGCTTATGGAAGATTGCTGCAACTTGCAATTACTCACTCACAACCATTCTTTCAGCATGAACTCCTTGTAAAATCACCTGAAGTTCTTACATCTTACTCATTACCATTTTGAAGTCCACCATCATATAGTCCAAGAATCGCCCAACAACGAATTTCTTTGTTTCAGCATCCCCGGTCTTATGTTTATATTCCAATGACTCACAATTCCTTTGCCGTTCTGACCGAGCTATACACATTGTACAACAAGTCGTTTAACTGTTCCAAATATAATTCCGGCAAGGGAAATTGGAATGCTTCCAAGCGTCAACGGCACCGACCGCTTGGATATCTCTCTCTCCCTCTTTCAGGATTGGAGCCATCTCAGTTAAGAATCTTGCAAGATTCAACATAGTCAGATCGAACACCTTTTGAAGTTTGACCCACTGAACTTCTCCGGCTTCTCATTGTGATTCACGGGAACTGTCACACTATGACCAGCCTCAATATTTGTCACATGAGCCGGCCTACTCGGACCGACACCAACATTTGGCATAAAGACCATAATCGTAGTCACAACAACTGTTGGAGCAACAGTTTGTGATACAAGAGCCACCACAGGCGTTATCGGAGCCACAATTTGTGCCACTTGAGGCACCACATTATTTCGGGGAGCCACGACATTGTTATTTTGGTTGTTTTGTTATTTCAACAATTCCAATAAATCTGAAATAAAAATATTTTTATTAATAATCGTGACAAAATAGAAATTGATCAGCAAAGTCAACCGGCTAATGATATCAAAGGTGAATGAAGGAGTACACTCAGTTGACCGTATACATGAAATTATCAGTCAAACAAACTTGTCCAGAATAATGGATTTAAAGTCAAGAGGGAATCAAAATTGAGACAAAACTACAAACCAAGGTTCGAAACTTAAACACAAACGCAAACTAGTTTCCCACAGAATTAAACATAGGCATACTCTAGAAATGGAGTCAAGTACTGTAAAGGAAAAATTCTAACATATAATATTTATGCAGGCTAGACAACCCCACAATGCGTATAAGCTCTTCACACAATATTTATATATATATGTACGAATAATGTATAATTGACCAAAATATGTCGAACCACCATTGACCAAAATACTAACAAACAATGGAGAGAAGTGACAGCTGTTAAACATGTCTTTTGACATTATGCCTATAACCCATTTACAAACCTGCATGAAGTTGTGTGTATATCGTGATGGGGAAACATTAGATATTCACATATGTATATTGACACATACTAAAGTGGAATTCACTCCAAGATATCTACAATCAGCAAAGATTATAATAGAGGGGGAAAATTATGCAGATCAAAATATGCACATCCACTATACAAGGAGAGTAGTAGCAATAGGCACGATATTTCCACAAACCAGTAAGAAGATACTGAATTTCAGGATTTGTGTAGCATAGTGTATGAGAGGGAAATTGCTTTAAGTTTGTACAGAAATTACGCTTTGCTATACAGATACAAGAAAATAGAAACCAATACAATTGAATAGCAGAGCAAGAGATATAAAACCAATAGGTGGATCGAAACATCGAGGCTTGCGTTCTCACAATCTCCTTAAATTAATTTCGCCCTTCTCCACAGATACACAAGCGATCGCCTCCCAGGATACAATGACCAATTGCTTCATTGTGCAGTGAACTGAACGAGATGCTCAAACTCAATCACCAAGAAACTCGAACACTGTGAGGACTCGAAAATGCAGAAAGAAACTCGAACTCTATGAGGACTGGAAAATGCAGAGGATGTATGTGATGCTTTATCTTTTTTTCCTTGCAATGCAATGGAGAATATTGGTTAATATAGGTGTTGCAACAATAACTCGGCCATGCCTCCGAGTTGTAACCTTTCTTCCCTAGCCGTTAGAAAATTCAATTAAGGGGTTACAAGATCGGCCTTCAAGTAACCGTTACGACGCGGCCATTACACCAGCATTTGTGATGCGTCAGTTTCATCAGGACCAATTATAGCAGCGACTCATGAGGTGTTTCAAGGTATTGATCCTCTTCAATCCAGCCGTCACCGTATTCAAAAAGAAAGACTAAATTCCGAGACAACAGTGCAAAACTCAACTTGGACGCATTGACCAGTTTCGGTGCGACATTCGTGTCTCGTAGATCGCGGTCGCACACAAGTTCCAAAGCTTGTGTGTAAATCAGTCCAAGATTTGCAACCCCCCCGCCCCCGGTTGGGCGCGTAACCCACGGAAGATTCTCTATGTAACAATAGTTACACTTCACCAAAGCCCAACCATATATAAGTTTGTTTGCTTTTCATTGATTTTCCTATGTGGGATAACTCCAACTTCACATCCAATTTCCATTCACACCCATATTTCAAATAGAAATTTTGTTAGTTTACTTAGCGATGCATGTATACAGTATATATATATTAATAGAAATTGGTAATTATAGGGGAGGGGTGTGGTGTCTCGAACCAGGGGCAAACATAGCCCAAACCCCTAGGACATGTAAATAGTATATATTGGAGATAGAAATCTTATCAAAAAGAGTAAATTTTATCAGAAAAGGTTTTATCTTTAATCTCGCAGCGTTACAGTGCTTCTTTTGTTTATATATATATATATATATATATATATATATATATCAATATTTATTTGTCATTTGACCAGTTAAAGAAGTGGATACAAATTTTCACGTTTCGAATAGTTCCAAGTCTTTCTTTTTTGAATGAGTGACAAGTCTTTCTAATCAAACAAAGGCCCTAAATATTGGAGAACAATATTTAAATATCTAGAAAGTCTTTCTAGATATTTAAATTAAATATTGTTCTTCAATCCTATCCAAAAAAAATATAGTCCTTCGATATTTGAGGCCGTGTTTGATTTACATTAAAATTTGAATTTTTCAATTGTGTGTAGATTATGTGATTGAAAATGAGAGATGATGTATTAAAAAGTATAAAATAATTGTATTTGTGGTTGAAAATAAGAAGAATTTTTTTTTTTGAAATTTAGTGTCAATCAAACAAGGCCTAAACATTGTTTTTACAAATAAATCGCTTAGAGCATCCTTGTTGAATTGAAAGAAGCTGAGCACTAGTTCTTTCTCTAAAACTAACCATTTTTTTTATAATACCAATAAGTGCGGAAAGATAACAAATAGCTAAAATGCGGAAATTTATTTAAATTAATAAAATCGAAAGAGTGTCTCACGATAGTTTCAACACAGACCTCAAAAACATCCAATAAAGTACTAGTAAGTTCAAAACATTCAAAAGTCATTACTTAAACAGTTAAAAGTACTCAATTGTCCATGTAATTAAAACTAATTTACTTGAAGGTCCCTAAGAGATTCCCAGCGCCTCGCCAAGCCTCAAACCCTTAATCTGCAAATTGTTCATTTCATAGAAAAATCGTGAGTATTTTAAATACTCGATGAATCCCCAGACCACAATTAATATATATTACAAATTAAATGCACATAATCATCATCTTCATAAAATACTGACGGTATAAAATACAAGTTCGTTCATCATCCCTCTTAATCGTTTTGCGTCATCATAGTGATTAATAGCATGTCATTATATTATATTGGGCCAAAGACCTATCGTCATAATGCTATTAAATCACGTCGTAATTAGGCAAAGAGCCTATCGTCATAGTGCGAGGAAGCCACGTCAAAAGTGAGCTAAAAAGCCTATCATCACATAACATTTACATCGACATTTATAATAATATCAATTGCAATTCTTGCACATTTAAAAAAACTTTTTAGAAAAGGGATCTACCTTAACCTTTAGTAAAGTATTGAGCTTACTAATGGTGAGAAATCCTCCTCTAGCTATCAAATCGCCTCGTCTAGTAAATAACTTGAGTTTAGTTTATGTTAATATTCTTAAATATAAGTATCTATAAGTAATATAAGTTTGTGGGCCAAAATGGAAAGAATATAAATCTTTGGGGTCAATTTGAAAGAACTTTATAGTTTGAGGACCTATTATGCAATAAAAGTGAACTAAAAATATTTTGGGCTCAATTATAACATTTTTAAATCATGAGGGACTAATATGCAATTAAATTTTGGGGGTTAGATTAAATATGAAAAAAGAAATTGAAGGATTAAAAGTGAAATAAAAGTTTAGAGGTCAAATTGCAACAATTGAAAGTTAGGGACTTGAAATTAAATAAAGTTTGAGGGCTCATTTAAATAAAATAAATAAGATGGGGATTAAATCTGTAAATAATATTGAGGGACTAAATTGTAACAATTGAAAATTGGGGATCTGAAAATTAAATAAATTATAGGGACCAGACTTAAACTAAGGATGGAACTTGAGGGACTAAAGTGTAAAATCTGGATTTAAAAAGCGGGTTGGGCGGATCTATCTCTTCTATACGAAACACTCACTCTCTCTCGGCTCTCTCTCTCTAAGTCTCTCTCGGTCCTCTCTATATCGCTCGCTCTCCGAGTTTTTGTCGCGAAAATGGTGGCGTAGGTGGAGATGAACATGGTGAATCTAGTGGTAGTCTTTGATTGGATAATGGTTGAGTATTTAGGGAGAAATCAAAGGATTGAACACTTAGGTAGAAATTTGGGTATTTTTCAAAATTGATTGATTCATTTGAAAATTTTGAAATCAAACTATACTACGATGTTCTAGGGGTGAGAGGAAGGTGTAGGTGTGCTTTTTGTGAATTAAAGTCGAGTTTTGGACTGAGGTTGTGTTCTTGGCCGAGCTGTGCGATGATGTATGTATATATGCGTGTATATATGCGGTTGTGTGTGTGTGTGTGAGTTGAGATGATGATGAATGTGTTCTAGGTGGTGGAAATGGTGGCGGTGCGGCGGTGGTGGCGCGGTGAAGGTGGTGGCAGCGGTGGTGGTGCGTGTATATATGTATATCGTATTTTGTGTATGTACATTACTACTTTGTGTGAAAAATCAAGTGACAACACAAATAGATGATTAATACCACAACAATAAAATTTAGAAATTGAAATCTGAACAAAGTGGCAGAAATATTACCTCTTGAAGTTTGATTAGTTGGATAAGAATGGATAGAATTGATCTTGAGGTTGACAATGGAGGAGAATGTGGCTAGGGGTTTAAACACACTCAAAAAGTGTATATAAGGGTAAAATTTAGAATAGCATTTACTTAAATGGGCCTCTGACGGGTTTCAAATTGGATTGGACCGTATTGGACTACAAATAGGCCTCTAATTGGATCTAAAGCGAATAATTTCTAAAATTTGGTCCTCAAGCGTAAATTGAAATAAATAAATAAATATATATACTATAACTTATTATTTTGTTTTCATTTTAAATAATTCAATATAATAGTAAATTTTATAAAATTTTAACTAGGCGTCTTGTGATTTAACTCTATAGGTGAAGTTGTAGCAACACGTTTGAGATTTTACTTTAATTAAATATTCTAATTTAAGGAAATTACATGGTCACTACAACCTTACCTTCTTAAAATAATTTTGTCCTCGAAATTTAAACTTACTTAAAATATAAACTTACTTGATCCATAGGTTTGGGTATTGGAATAGGATCTCTTCTTCTTTCTCCCATGTTGCCTCATCCTTGCCATGACTACCCCATTGAACCTTAACTAGGGAACTCTTGATTCCTCAAGGCATGGACCTTAGATCTATGATCGTCACGGGTGTCTCTTGGTATGACAAAACCTTGAATATCCAAAAGGCTGAAAGCTCACCACGTGGCCTGGATCATGGACATACTTCCTCAAGCTGTGAGGCGTGAAATACATTATGCTTGATGAAAGCTCGGGTGGCAAAGCCAAGCGATAAGCTCTTGCCCCAACTTCTTCAGTATCTCGAATGGTCCAGCAGGCAGTGGTCTCAACTTCCCTTTCTTCCCAAAGCGTATGGTGCCTTTCATGGGAGACACCTTGAGAAATACTTTCTCTCCAATCTCAAACTTCAAGTCCTTTCTCCTCTTATCGGCGTAGCTCTTGCTGTCTATCTTGGCGGCCTTGATCCTCACTCGATCTTCTCTATAAGCTTCCACAGTTTTTCTCATGTTCTGGTCCCAACATCTTCCTCTCTCCATTTTCATCCCAATAGATGGGCGATCGACACAATCATCCCATACAATGCCTCATAAAGAGGCGCCATCCCAATCGTGGCTGGAAGGCTGCTGTTGTAGGCAAACTCTACAAGTGGCAAATGAGTTTCCCAACTCCCGGCCAGGTCTAGAACACATGCTCTCAACATATCCTCCAATATCGAGATAGTGCGCTCAGTTGACCATCCGTCTGGGGATGGTAGCGATCATGAATGCGACTTCGTCCCCATAGCCGTTAAGCTCTCCCAAAATCTCGGTAAATCTAGGATCTCGACCGAAACAATGGACACGGTACCATGTAGTCGAACAATCTCTCTAACATATAAGGCCAGGCGGTCGATCGAGAGTCATCCTAAGGGTAGAAAAATGTGCGGATTTCGTGAGTCGATCCACAATCACCCATACGGCATCATGTCCTCGAGGATCTCGATGAAGCCGAATCCACGAAATCCATAGTAATCTTCTCCCACTTCCCTCTGGTATCTCAAGGGTTCAACAATCCCAAGCGACCTTTGGTGTTCGACTTTAACTGGCCGACAAACTAAGCATCTAGCCACAAATCTCTTAATGCAACCTTTCATATTCCTCCACCAAAAGGTATCAGTGAGTCACGGTACATCTTAAGTTCAATCGGGATGTGCTACATAAAGTCAGGTGAGCCTCTGTCGCCATAATCTCATCTCTTATCCCATCTTTTCGGCACACACAAGTGCCCCCTAAACACAAGTGCTTCATCTGAAGCAATCTCAAAACCTATCCTTTTACGGTTCTAACCTCGATCTAATCTTTTCAAGGAACTTATCCTTCTTTTGGGCCATTACAATTCGACTTCTCAAGTGCGAGTTGGAGAAGTTAAGGTTGCTAGCTTGCCCGATCGCCAACTACGGGCTTGTACTTGATCTTCAAATTACGCAAATCAGAGATGATCCGATCTTGCATAGTACCCAATGCGGATATCATCCCACACTCTTCTACTACGGTGCATCACGCCACCTTATTAGCCTTGGGATGGTAGAGAATGGTACAATCATAGTCTTTCACAAGCTCTAGCCATGGCGTGCCTCATATTCAACTCTTTCCGGTGAAGAAGTACTTGAGGCTCTTGTGATGTAAATCTCACACTTACTCCCATACAAGTAATGGCGCCAAATCTTTAAAGCATGTACTCACCTGCCAAGTTCCAAATCATCGTCGGATAATTACGTTTGCAGTGTGGCTATTTGTCTCGACACGTAGGCAATCACTTTCCTTCTCGCATCAATACACATCCCAATCCTTGTTTGGCATCACTATAAATGACAAAACCTTGATGCCATCGGGTATGGTCAACAGTGTCTTGTAACCAATCGACTCTTCAACTCCTCAAAACTCTTCTCACACAGTCGGTCCAATGGAACTTAACACCCTTCTTAGTCAAGCGGAGTCATGGGACCCGCAATCTTGGAGAAACCCTCAATAGATAAATCGATAGTATCAGGCTAACGAGAGAAAACTCCTTACTTCCCTCAACATTTGTAAGAGTAGACCAATTCATCACACTTCAACTTTGGAAGGATCAACTTTGTAGTGACATAAATTTCTTTAAATTAAAATATTTAATTAAAGTAAAATCTCAAATGTCTACAACTTCACCTATAGTTAAGCAGTAATACGCTCGTCTAGTTAAAATTTTATAATATTTACTATTATATTGAATTATTTAAAAAAAAAGTAATAATTTATAAAATAACTATTTATTTATTTATTTTTCAATTTACGTTTGAGGACCAAACTTTAGAAGTATTAGTTTTAAACCCAATTATAGTGGTTTAAAAGTCCAATTTTATCTCTTATACTATAAGAAAGCCCAATTTCAATTCAATCCTATTTTAAAGTCCATTTAAGAGGCTCATTTGCAAGTCTTACCTATTTTCCACCCTTAAATACAATATTGTTGGAAGTGCTCAAACCCTAACCCAAGTTTCATTTCTTTACATCACCATTACACAAGCATTATCTTCATTCTCAAGATTTCTCATTCAACAACCATCTTCAACTTCTACTCAACACTTGTAGGGAGCAATCGATGTCTTGATTTGAAGTTGATTTCTCAATCTCCTCTATTTGATTTCTTCCTCCACCAATTTCAAGTGTTCATTTCCATAGAAAGGTAATCCTTCTCTACTCTTATCTTTTTTCTATCATAAGATAGGTTGTTTGAGGATAAATAATTGAAGTTTTATGGATTTATTGAGACTTTGGTAGTTGGGGAAAAGTAATTTACTTGATACTTTGAGTTGGGCATGAGGTCTTGTTATGGGATGAGATTAAAACTACTTGATATTTACCAAGCCCCCATAGTGTTTGATGAATTGCTTGAAGAAAAATCAATGTATTTTGCACATGTGACTTTTTTCCAACCTGCACTCAACTTTGAAAGGCACGTAACTTTTAGTATAGATGGAATTTCTAGGTGATTCAAATTGAAATGATCCACATGAGTTACCTATCATTTAGAATTGGTTTGAAATCATTCAGTCTCGTAGGATGTTTTATGATACTTTTTGTGAAACTGGGCAGATTCCACCCGAGAACAAGATATTGTCCGTTTAAAAATAGTTTTGATGCCTAAACGCAATTTATATGAAACAATTTTTAAATATGATGAATATGTATGAGTTTCCTACCTTCTGCAAAAACTTTAGAATTTTCTGGTGTAGTTTACTATTTTAAAGGAATTTGACAAGCGCATACCAGCCATAGCAGGATATTTTCCGAGTTTTTTTTACTTAGAGTTGAAAACTTGTTTGGCTCATATAATTCGAGCTTAGATGCGATTTTAAAGTAATACATTATCCAATGAGTTAGTTATCTAAAATTGGAATTTCATGATCCTATACTTTGATTTGGGAGTTATTCCCATTCTTGACCCGAGAGAGAGTAGCGAGAGAGAAGAGAGCGGGTGAGGAAGATGGTGATGATCAGTTCTTGGCCCAAATCCACTTAAAACCGGATTTTTGCAAAAAATCAATCCCTCAAGTTCTATCTTGGTTGCAAGTTGGCCCCTATAATTTATTTAATTTACAAGTCCTAACTTTCAATTGTTGCAATTTGACTTTCTAAACTTTTATTTCACTTTTAAATCCTTAATTTCTTATTCCCATTCGAGTTAGCCCTTAAGCGTTAATTACATATTAGTCCCTCATGTTTTAAAATCCTATAATTGAGTCAAAATATTTTTAGTCACTTTTATTGCATAATAATAGGTCCTCAAACTATTAAATTCTTTCAAATTGACCCCAAAGTTTTATATTCTTTCCATTTTGGTCCACAAACTTCTATATTACTTATAGATACTTAATATTTAAGAATATTAACATAAATTAAACTTCGTTATTGGCTAGGCAGAGAGACTGACTAGAGGACTGATTTTTCACCGTTAGTAAGCTCAATGCTACGGGTAAAGGTTAAGGTAGATCCCTTTCTAAAAGTTTCTTTTAAATGTCTTGAATTGCAATTAATATTATTATAAATCTTGCATGTAAATGTTATGTGATGATAGGCTTTTTAGCATACTTTTGGCGTGCTTCCTCGGCACTATGGCGATAGGCTCTTTGCCTAATTACGGCGTGATTTAATAGCATTATGACGATAGGTCTTTGGCCTAATATATTATAATGGCGTTATTAATCACTATGATGGCGTGCTGCGATTAAGAGGGATGATAAAGCGAACTTTGTATTTTATACTGTTCGTATTTTATGAAGATGATGATTATGTGCATTTAATTTGTAATATATATTAATTGTGCGGCGAGATCACGAGTATTTAAAATACTCACGATTTTCTCTATCAAATGATCAACTTGCAGATTAAGGAGCGGGGGCGTGGCGAAGCGTGGGAATCTCTTAGGGACTTTCAAATAAATGAGCTTTAATTAAATTGACAATTTAGTACTTTTAACTGTTGAAGTAATGACTTTTGAATGTTTCGAGCTTACTAGTACTTTAATTGGATGTTTTTGAGGATTGTTTGAAAACTATCTTTCGACTTTGTTAGTTTAAATAAATTTGCACATTTTAGCTATTTGTGAATTTTTTTTTCCGCATTTAATGTCATTATTATATTTCAAAAAAAAGAGGAATTTAAGTGTTTTTAAAGAAAGAACTAACGTTCCGGGTTCTTAGAACTCGGGGCGTTACAAACTTCAATGCCCTTGGCCGTTACAATATGACCCAAAAATCCAACTTTTTCGAGCCAAAATTCACATTTCTCGAACTTTGCATATAGCCTCTCTCTCCTCAACACATCAAGAACAATCCTCAAATGTTCTCCATGCCGATCAGAATCGCTAGAATAGATCAAAATGTCATCGATGAACACAATGACAAATTTATCCAAATACTGATGAAAGACTCGATTCATCAAATCCATAAACACTGCCGGTGCATTCGTGAGACCGAAAGGCATCACCGTAAACTCGTAGTGCCCATATCGTGTCCTAAATGCTGTCTTCGGTATATCCGTCGACTTGATCTTCAACTGGTGGTATCCCGACTTCAGATCAATCTTCGAGAAAACCGAAGCACCCTTCAATTGATCAAACAAATCTTCAATTCTTGGTAGGGGATACTTATTCTTTATCGTCAACTTGTTGAGCTCTCTATAATCAATGCACATCCTCATGCTCCCATCCTTCTTCTTAACGAACAAAATAGGTGCTCCCCATGGAGACACACTTGGCCGGATAAAACCTTTCTCGAGTAATTCTTCCAATTGGACTTTCAACTCTTGTAACTCCTTTGGTGCCATCCGATAAGGGGCTTTAGACACGGGGGCAGCTCCCGGTACTAGATCGATAGCAAATTCCACTTGCCTATCGGGTGGGATACTTGGCAAATCATCGGGAAAAACATCTTTATACTCACTCACAATAGGCACCGAATCCAATGCAACTCCATCTATAGATTCGCCAAGGCTAACAAGATATCCCGTGCTCTTTCCCTTTGCCAATAGCTTCTCCGCTTGTAGAAGCCGAGACAAGGCGAGGAAGCTTTAATCTTCGACCCATAGAATCTAAACACTTCTTCCCCATCCTTTCGAAAAACAACTTCTTTCTCACGGCACATGATGGCGGCATGGTTGGCACTCAACCAATCCATACCCAAGATAACATCAAAATCTCTCATCGAAATAACATTCAGATCCGCCTCTAGCACCATCCCATCAAAGTCTATCGGTACGGTCTTGGCTACTCTATCAGTCTCTATAGTCTTTCCTGATGGTAGGCTAACCTCAAGTATGCTATCATTTTTCTCCACTAACAAGTCCATTCTATCCAAGCACGATCGAAATAAACGAAAAGTGCGTAGCACCAATCTATCGACATAAATTGGAATACCAAAAATAGATAGCACACCTGTGTTCATAATCAAACATGCATTTAGCGACATGTGGTTGGTACTTGACATGGCATACTAGAAAACATTAGAGTAAGTGGTATACCTGCAATCACATCCGCATCTCCCGCGGCATCCATAGCAAAAACTCTAGCCTTTCCCTTCTTTGCTTGCTCTATCTGCCTAGACGGTCCCTCACTGTTCCTAGCTTGCATGGGACGACAATCTGGTGCAATATGGCCCGGCTTCCCACACTTGAAACAAACTCCGGTGCCCCATAGACACTCTCCTCTATGATACTTCTTGCACCTCGGGCATTGGGGGACGTCTCCTAGAGTCTGGCCCTTAGTCGGTCCGTGGTTAGGCTTCTTGTTTGACATCTGATTCCTGTTCTTGTTCTGATTCTGACTTGGGCCTTGCCACTTCCTCTTTCCTTGGAACTTTTGGCCATTTTGATTCCCCTTGTCATTGGCCTCCTCCATAACATAGGCTACGGTCTGAGCTTTGCTAACCACCTCCCCATAAGTGGGAAGCTCAAGAACACTCACAACTGACGAATCTCGGGCGCAGGCCCATCTCAAAGCTTAAGCGCCTTCTTCTCCTCCGAATCAACAACCGAGCCGCAAATCGAGACAACTCCTCAAACTTCCTCTCATAGTCAATAATATCCATGTCGCTTGCTTCAGATCTAAGAACTCCCTCTCCTTCTTGTCACGAAGGGCCCGTGGAAAGTACCTCTTCCTCATTCCTCCTTAAACTGCTTTCCCAAATGAAGGCCCTTTGTTGCTCGACACTCCTAGTCCGAAGTGTCCGATGCCCACCAATGACCAAAGATTGCCCTTCAACATAAACTCGACATAACACCTTCTCGATCATCGGGGCATGAGATGTGTCGAAAATCCTTTCAATCTCTCAATCCACTCCTCAACTAGAGGACCGCTCTCACCGTCCGAATGTGGGTGGGTCAGATACTTCTAAACCGCACAATCGGTGACACGCGGGGACAATCGAGCAAGCGGGAGGAGCTTGCGCCAAATTCTGAACACACCGCATAAAATTCCTCATAAAAGTAGCCGGTCAACTGATTAGGATCACCTCCACGCAGGCAGCCTACGGGTCGAACCATCTTCCTAAACAATCAAACCACACAAAGACAACACCACATCACATTCCCATTACACTAATCACAATTCCATTACAACTCCCATCTCAATGCATAACACCAAATCAAAGTCCCAAACATCAAGAATTACAATCACCATTCAATATAGGCAAGAGAGAACAACAATACCCTCACATGATAGTCAATAGGTGCTTCAAATCATGAAGTCAATCTCGAGGACTAGAAATATTACAAAATACACTTTAATTCATGCTTCATTCATCTTGTGATTATTTCACCTTAAGCTCAAACTCGGTTTCTTTCTCTCTATTCGGATACAAGCACTTCATTCATAAAACATTATATCTTACATAAAACATTTCATCTCATGTATCCGAAAAAAAAGATGAACAATAAAATCTTCATAAAATAACTTATTTACCTCGAAGTCGGCGGAGAGGCGATGGTCGTGGTAGCTCTAAGGATTTTAAAACTCTTTAAAATTTCAAAAATCCTTGAAAAATACTTTAAAAATTTGCAAGTCTACGTAATCAGAGACCCGCTCGATACCAAGTCAGAATCAATTCAAGAACTCTAACGCTAGTTCTTTCTCTAAAACTAACCATTTTTTTTATAATACCAATAAGTGCGGAAAGATAACAAATAGCTAAAATGCGGAAATTTATTTAAATTAATAAAATCGAAAGAGTGTCTCACGATAGTTTCAACCACGCCTCAAAAACATCCAATAAAGTACTAGTAAGTTCAAAACATTCAAAAGTCATTACTTAAACAGTTAAAAGTACTCAATTGTCCATGTAATTAAAACTAATTTATTTGAAGGTCCCTAAGAGATTCCCACGCCTCGCCAAGCCTCCGGCTCCTTAATCTGCAAATTGTTCATTTCATAGAGAAAATCGTGAGTATTTTAAATACTCAGTAGATCCCGCGCACCACAATTAATATATATTACAAATTAAATGCACATAATCATCATCTTCATAAAATACAACAGTGTATAAAATACAAGTTCTGCTCATCATCCCTCTTAATCGCATCGCCATCATAGTGATTAATAGCACGTCATTATATTATATTAGGCCAAAGACCTATCGTCATAATGCTATTAAATCACGTCGTAATTAGGCAAAGAGCCTATCGTCATAGTGCCGAGGAAGCACGTCAAAAGTAGGCTAAAAAGCCTATCATCACATAACATTTACATGCAGCATTTATAATAATATCAATTGCAATTGCGCACATTTAAAAGAAACTTTTTAGAAAGGGGATCTACCTTAACCTTTAGCCGAGTATTGAGCTTACTAATGGTGAGAAATCAGTCCTCTAGCTGTCCGTACGCCTCGTCTAGTAAATAACGAGTTTAGTTTATGTTAATATTCTTAAATATAAGTATCTATAAGTAATATAGAAGTTTGTGGGCCAAAATGGAAAGAATATAAATCTTTGGGGGTCAATTTGAAAGAACTTTATAGTTTGAGGACCTATTATGCAATAAAAGTGAACTAAAAATATTTTGGGCTCAATTATAACATTTTTAAATCATGAGGGACTAATATGCAATTAAATTTTGGGGGTTAGATTAAATATGAAAAAGAAATTGAAGGATTAAAAGTGAAATAAAAGTTTAGGGGTCAAATTGCAACAATTGAAAGTTAGGGACTTGAAATTAAATAAAGTTTGAGGGCTCATTTAAATAAAATAAATAAGATGGGGGATTAAATCTGTAAATAATATTGAGGACTAAATTGTAACAATTGAAAATTGGGGATCTGAAAATTAAATAAATTATAGGGACCAACTTAAACTAAGGATGGAACTTGAGGGACTAAAGTGTAAAATCTGGATTTAAAAACGGGTTGGGCCGGATCTATCTCTTCTATACCCGACACTCACTCTCTCTCGGCTCTCTCTCTCTCGTCTCTCTCGGTCCTCTCTATATCTCGCTCTCCGTGAGTTTTTGGTCATGAAAATGGTGGCGAGGTGGAGATGAACATGGTGAATCTAGTGGTAGTCTTTGATTGGATAATGGTTGAGTATTTAGGGAGAAATCAAGGATTGAACACTTAGGTAGAAATTTGGGTATTTTCAAAATTGATTCGATTCATTGAAAATTTTTGAAATCAAACTATACTACGATGTTCTAGGACTAGAGGAAGGTGTAGGTGTGCTTTTTGTGAATTAAAGTCGAGTTTTGACGAGGTTGTGTTCTTAGCCGAGCTCGATGATCGTATGTATATATGCGTGTATATATGCGGTTGTGTGTGTGTGTGTGAGTTGAGATGATGATGAATGTGTTCTAGGTGGTGGAAATGGTGGCGCGGCAAATGGTGGTGGCGCAGTGAAGGTGGTGGCCGTGGTGGTGCGTGTATATATGTATATATACGATTTTGTGTATGTACATTGCTACTGTGAAAAATCAAGTGACAACACAAATAGATGATTAATACTTACAACAATAAAATTTAGAAATTGAAATACTAACAAAGTGGCAAGAAATATTACCTCTTGAAGTTTGATTAGTTGGATAAGAATGGATAGATTGATCTTGAGGTTGACAATGGAGGAGAATGTGGATAGGGTTTAAGACACTCAAAAAGTGTATATAAGGGTAAAATTTAGAATAGCATTCGCAAATGGGCCTCTAGACGGGTTTCAAATTGGATTGGACCGTATTGGACTACAAATAGGCCTCTAATTGGATCTAAAACGAATAATTTCTAAAATTTGGTCCTCAAACGTAAATTGGAAATAAATAAATAAATATATATACTATAACTTATTATTTTTGTTTTCATTTTAAATAATTCAATATAATAGTAAATTTTATAAAATTTTAACTAGACGAGCGTATGCAGTTTAACTCTATAGGTGAAGTTGTAGCGACACGTTTGAGATTTTACTTTAATTAAATATTCTAATTTAAGGAAATTCGCGGTCACTACAGCATCTCCAGCAAACTTTCTATATTAAAGAGCAAATTTCACATTTTAAAAAGAATTTATAAATTTAAAGAGCTCTTTTTTTGAAGCACTCCAACAACGTCTTTATACTTTCCTCTTTATTTTACTTTGTCTAAAGAACATTAATTGTTTTTCCTCCCTTTTTTTCACCCAGGCATCTGCCCGCCAACGTTTGTTCTTTCTCGCCAACCAATTTTCTTCTTTCTTTCATAAATTTAGGAGCCAACTGCACATGTTCCATCCTTGAAAAATTTACCTTTCTTTTTCCTTCATTTAATTTTGTTTTCTGTTTTTTTCCATCTTCTTTCTTTTTTTTTTCTTCCATAAATTAAGCAAACAATCAATGGCTTCCATCAAGGAAAAATTTTACCTTCGCTTCCTAAATATGTCATCAAATACATTAATCAAAATGATTCTTAAACACTCAGATTCGAAAGATGATTTGGAAATGGCAGTAGCTATTGTAGATAGTGAATTGCGCAATGAGAGAACACGAGTTCTATGTCAAGGCTCATCTTCATTTGTCAAACAAGACAATTCGTCGAAGATTGACAATTGAGATGAGAATGGTGGGTTTTCGTTTGAGATATTTTACTGATTTTTGTTCGTATCAGTTTGAAAGTTCATGCCATTGAAGGAAAAATGAAGATCCAAAGAACAAATTGTTAGAGTTTATCATAAATAAAAATGATCTATATATGCTTTAATATCAACAATACCATATAGACCATACGAAATTAATTAGATCAGTAATGTACCTCCAGGCATCGATGTCGTTGCAATACCTAAAGCGAGATATTATGAGTCTTCTAGTGTTTTTCATTCTCGTACTGACGGTGTATTACTCAATGAGAATGATACACCAGGGACCTCTAATAGTGTTAACATATATAGGTTTTGCCCATCACAAAACCCTAGACACAACTCCAGTCTTTGTGGGATTCTTATTAGGCGGCATTATGTAATCTCAGTCCATAATTATTTAATTATCCATATCCGAAATTATTGCAATATTGATGGGATATTGAGTCACACCAATATGTGAAAATAAAAACTACCATTCTCCCACTTGCCCCATATATTTCATAATTTTCCAAATTAAGAAACTAATACATGAATCATGGCGACATGTCCTCTTAATAACGAGTATTATCTTCCACATATTACAGTATATTATGTCTCCGAATTCATGCCATATACTTAATGAATAAACCCTACATTTATTCAAGGTCCAAACTCAATTTATATTTTTCCCGCAATGTGCTCATAAAACTAATATAAGAAATATCACAATTGAATAGAGTTTCACGAAGATTACCATTATGATATACAATGAAATCAAACCAATAGACCAAATCTCATACAGCTGACAAGATCCATGAATTTCAAGAGTGGCATGCTTTTAATCAAGGATCATCGATCATCAATTCAGTATTCATGTGTTCAATAACCACTGTTTCCTTTTGACACGTTGCCTGATGGCTAAATACTCAATGTCGATATGCTAGCTTCAACCATCATTTATATTTTAGCTATAAAGATTGCAACTAAATTGTCACAAAATACTCTTAATGGCTTAGCAATCAAATCAACAATACTAAACCTCCAGAGGAAACTCTTCACCCATACACCATCAGATGTAGTCTCAAACAACACACGAACTTAGCCTCAATAGTAGAAGTCGCACAAAAGTTGGTTTTTGCACTTTTAATTGTTATATAACCCTACCACTAAATTTTAATTTTGTAGATCAACACAGCCAATAGAATTTGAACTGAAGTAGTAACCAAGGACTTCTAACTTATTAGTTCGCCTATACATATGCATGCAATTTCTCATTGCATAAAAGTAACTGAGAACTTTATATGTAGCTTTTCTTTTCAGTGGGCTACACTGGAATAATTATGATATTTTCCTGACAATCCAGCAGTAATTAATGTTAGGTTCTAAGCACACATGAGGCTCCCAATAATTGAAGTCTATTATATGTTCTTCTTTGACTCAAATGAGATTTATCATCGCACACAATTAGCCCAAACTCTCTAAAACCTTATTGATATCGGTTTATCGTAACAGACCTAAATATCCTTATGTCTGTCTTTAATGATCTTACACTATAGCATAAAATATTAAAATTTAGAAAAGAAAATTGTTTCATTTCATGTAGCAGCCCATTTATCATTAGTTGCAAGTAAAATAGTACCACATATAAAATCTGGAAATAAACTTTACTTCCACTCACCTTTTGATATAGATCATTATCCATGATGTTTTCCTCGAATCCAAATGAGGTTATAGCACCATGAAACTTCAAATACCATTGATGGGAGGATTTTTCCAATAAGTGTACGGATTTTATAAGCCTGCAAACTGAATGCTCACCGTCATTAGAGGAAAATCATTCTGGTTGTTTCATATATACCTTTTCCTCTAGATCTTCATCAAGAAATATCATTTTCACATCCATTCATTGCAACTTAAAGTTAAATGTACAATTAATGCTAAGACGATATGAAGAGAATCGTTCTTGAATATAGGATAAAAGATCTCCTTGAGTGATTCCATCCTTTGAGCAAATTCATTGGTTATGAGTCCTTACTCTATATCTCTCGACATTGCCCAACGAGTCATTTATTTCAAAGACCTCTTTATACTATACGACCTCTAGACCATCAAGCAATTTGACAAAATCCTAAACTCCACTAAATGCCATGGATTTTTTTAAGCATTATATCATAAGCTGGATTCTTTACAATTCATTGCCTGTGAAAACATATTTACAATACAGTCATCTGAAATTGTTAAACTCCTTTCGGTTGCAAATCTTCTTAATGTTGGTTCAACATATTTCTGCATGTAATCTAACTAGTTATTCAACCATATTTGGCACTTCACGAACAATATAATCTGCAAAATCGTTATTAACATTTCCAGTGATATAATTAATAGGTAGTGGAACTTCAGTGGTAGATTGTAAACACTCTTTCGATCTTAAGGAGTGCTACAAATAACCAATCTTTCTCTTAGTATGGAGGGTTGATCTTCTTCAGACACTATGCTTGAAATTGATCACTCCCCTAATAAGATCATTCTCAAGAAACTTGAGATTTCTTGGTTCCACAATCCTAGTACATATGATGGACAGTAAAATTTGTAACCCTTGGACCCTTTGGTATGTCACATGAAATATCGACTAATGGCTATGTGTTGTCAATCCTTTGTGTATTGACCACAATATTCTACATCTTTATTTGATCATACGTTCTCTATTTGTATACCACATTGTTTCTCTACTGTTACTTTTAAAACTTTAATGGCATCTAATGCTTCTATCCAGTATGAAGCAACTAGAGATACATATATCATGAATGATCACCTATAATTGAGATGAAGTATTTTGGACTATTAACGTTGATGTTTGGGCAACAAATATCAATAAGTATTCTCTAAGATGTCCATATTCCTCTTGTCATCGTTTCTTTGGTGCCTTTTCTATAACACAGTCCACATAGGTCTCGATATAGTAAAGTTAAAAGTACGAGGTACTCTATCATTTACTAACATGTCATCATCTATGGAGAGGTCTAATCTCTGATATCACATCACTGAGGAATATGTACTCATAATACAATATTTATTACCAATGCGAATATGCATAATAGTTTAACAAAGATATGTTGAGAACTAGCATGGTAAAGACCATAAAAAAAAGTACCATTTCCAACAAGATCAAATTTATAAAATAAATTGGAGATTTCTATTTGAAAGATGAAAGAAACATCCAAAAGGGACAAATTTTTAAAACTAAAATAAAGTTTATAAATAAACTTTGAGAGTAAAAATACCATTTCTGGATTCAAACATAGTCATTCTCCAAAGTTAAAGTGCGTGTTCTTTTAACCTCTACACATGAGTTCGTCTCATTTTCTTGATAAGATGTTTACTTACCCTCCATTGGCATCCTTAGGTTTCGCTTACCCTTTAGAGTATTTGAAATACGGATTGTAGAATCAAAATCAATCTTTTGTGTATCATGATTGACATCATCTATATTAGACGCCTAACAACCAAATGAGGTTGGTTTACCTCGATTTTGATCCTTTCCTCGAGCCAATTATGTGCACTCTCAGTCTCTCACCCAATTCGATAATTAACCTTCAAGAGTCTTAATTAAGCCACAATGTGCTTAATCTGAATGATGTGCTCATGCACACTTATCACATTGGTGAACCTTGAGGTTGAAAATTTCATTATTATGGTATCATCAAATACTCTATCCGAAGTCACTAATTGTTCATAAATATCCTTCAGTAATGCCTTAACATCATTACGCATGATAAAACCGTAAATACCAACATATTTTATTAGGAGTGGACAAAAAAAAGGGAACCGAATGGGTAGAACCGGAACCGAACGGTTCTTTAAAAAAAATTAGGAACCGGAACCGGAACCGGAATCGGAATAGGATAAGAAATAGCACTATTTCTTCTATTTGATTGCCAACTTTTGTGAATTTTTTTAGTAAATTTAAAATTTGGTACTAATTGTAGTAAAATTCTAGTAAATTTTGGTGCTATTTCTAGTAAAATTTTACTATAATTTTACTAGAATTCAGATAGAATTTTTTTAACGGCGGCAAAGGCGAAAGAAGAAGAATGCTGTTTGCCAGCATTCCGCCGCTACCTTTTGGCAAATTGCATTGTCGTTGTTGCTTTTTTTTGTTGTTATATTATGTTGGAATCAAAATTTTTATTTTTTTCTTGTGTTCTTCGAGTAATAAAAAATGCATCGTAAAATAACCGAAAACGAACTGGTAGAACCGGAACCGAACAGGTACTTCATTTGAAAAGAACCGAACGGATCCATTTGTCAAGGAACCGGAATTTACGGTTCGGTTCCGGGTAGTTCACTACCTAGAACCGTACCCTGAACGCCCACCCCTATATTTTATGGTCTTTATGAAAACCGTACTAAGGCGGTCAAATTGCTCCCACTGTTCATGAAGAGCCTAACCATTTGGAATGCCTGTTGTAGTTATAATAAGATTGTCTTCCGTTGCATAATTGATATCAAACAATACTAATTGAAGAAGAATATTCTAAACAACCATACATTATACCTATCTCTTTTCAATTTGGGAATATCAGAAAGTTTGCATGTTACATAGTTACAAAAGTTGAACATATATGCTTATGTTACCTAAATTTGAGGCTGATAATCATATATCATGCTTTAATGATGCAAAACATGCCAAATAATAAGAATCCAGTGACATAAAACTTGTCTGTGGGTTAAAACTTTAATTCAATAGTCATGTAACATTATGATAGAACTATGACTTATTTTCCTTTCTTGATTCCTATGGGTAAGTCAAGAAATATAATTCAATATTCTATCCTAATTAATTATACCAATACAATAAAAGTTCTTGTGGATAAAATTTATCCTATCCGTTTTAATTAATTACAATGAATGTCTTATTTCCATATGTGATTCAAAGCGACGTAACGTATAAATTTTGCATAACTAAGGATGTTGTGGCCACTCTCTACTTATTCAAAAATTATACAAATCACAAGACATTCTATCAAACCTTTAAGATTTAAATCCGAAACTACATGGATCATATCTTAAAATCCAAAAATTTGGGGGTTTAAATAATAAATTTTGAAAACATTAAAGCCCAACTAAATAAAATTCAACTTTAGGGCCAAATTTAAGAATTCGAAAATCTGGAGAGCTAATATTCAAAACCCCGAAATCCAAAGGCCCAAGTATAATATTAATAACCTTAGGGGCCTAAAACTGAATTAAACGAACTCAAACACCTAATTGAAGATTTCAAAACGAAAAGGAACTTAAGGTGAAAAATCCTAAATATTGCAAAAATTGCACAGGCAGCCCCGAGTCCATCTAATTCAGAAGCAAGTCCCGTCTCAACCACCACAACTCTACGTTTTATTGCCGGCACTGCAAAATCCAACTGGGACGGCTACCCATGCCTGAGCAGTGCCGCCAACACTACCTCATGAACGCAAAGCCTCGCGTTGCCCCTAAAACCGAAACAACAGCGCCACGTAATCTCTGTCACCGACGTAGCACCGACAAACCTAGACCCTTGTTCTCGGTTCTTGAATCAACATTCAACAGATTAGAGGGTAATCGAATTCCATTGAACTAAATTTTTAGAACCACAATACACAGACTTTTGGTCAAAATCAGATAAGGGAAATTTGGCCCTAAAACAGCCTTTGCCAAAACAATTATGAGACACAAAAGACGAGCATACAATTAAGAAGAAACCATGTCATGAACATTGCGTGAAATAGGCTGTGGATTCACGTTTTGCACAAAAATTATTCCAACAACCATGGTTCAGATTGTATGTGAAAGATTTTCAATTGGATCCAATTATTGCAGAAAATATTGTATGACTTGTAAGTTATATATACAACATGTTTCCCTACATATATGGATGAAATCCCAATAATTTATGATTTCATGTGCCCAACTGAAAAAAAAATATTGAAGAAAAATGAACACGATATATGACTCCCCAATCCAGATTCCAACCATTTTCCGTGGAGCATCATATATGGACATTTATATATGGATCATCTCCATACCAAACATGAAGGTCGAGTACGACGGAAAAAGAAAATTCCCACAAACTCGATGCTATTGCGATTATTTAAAATATACGAACAATAAAATTTTGGATTATCGTAATTCAGATTGCATAAAATAACAATGTAAATGAGAACGTGCTCTGATAACAACTGTTAGAGTTTATCATAAATCAAAATTATCTATATATGCTTTAATATCAATAATAATAGCATATAGACCATGCGGAATTAATTAGATCAATAATGTACCTCTAACAATTGATGTAATTGCAATACCTAGAGCGAGATATTAGGATTCTTCTAGCGCCTTTTATTGGTGTATTACTCAATGAGAATGATATACCATGGACTGTAATAGTGTCAGTAGATACCAGATTTTCCTATCAAAAAATTATAGACACAATCCCAGTCCTTGTGGGATTCTTATAATTAGGCTATATTATGTAATTTCAATTCATAATTATTTAATTGTCTATATCCAAAATTATCGCAATATTGATGGGATATATATTAGGCCATACCAATGTGTGAAAATAAAAGCTAACACAAATTTCAAAAGAAGATGCAGAGAATTATATGATGAAAATGGAAGAAAGTGTCATGTACTAATAATAGATTTTCATTTATATGAAAATGATGAGTGTCATTTCTATGAATATGGAATATAAATTTATATGAGAATGGTGGACTTTCAAATTGGCGATGGAGGTTTAGCCTCCATGGCGGCAATTGGCAATAGTGATAGGCGTTGAATGAATTGCTAATTGTACATTAATTAATAGAGAGAAAAGGCCATTGGGAAGTGAGATTAATTTAATCTATTTATTAATAATCGAGAGTGGGTTTGGCTTTCCAAATTTAAAGAACCTAACCTACTTTTTAAATTAAAAAGCTAATTAAAAAATATATTGGAGTATTATTTTAAAACATTAAACTTTAAATTAAATAGTATTTTGAGTTTAAAGAGTGTATTGGAGATGCTCTTAATTTTATCTTAAGTTAGTAACAATTGATATTAAACAGAGGTTAACTAAACCGTTAATTAATTCTATAATGTTATTGTTTCCGAAGATAGTTAATTTGATCACGCTACGGTGACATACCAAATGCCATAAAGAATACTATAATAGAATAAAATGACTTCAATATCTTTTAAAACAATATCAATTCAGCCATTCATTAATGGCAAAATAGGAATTTTATTATTATTATGTCACTAATTATGTTAATGGCTATGGCATTCTAGCATTATCCTAGTTAATTAGCATGGCTGAAATTTAGATTATTTGACTTTACGTAATTGAGTTGATGTTCACACGCATGATATCATCATCAATTTGCATAGTTTTTGAACCCCCTTCATCCCAATTATATAGGATTATTGAATTTTTTACAAAAATTAAGAAAAATTATTGACAAAGTAAATTACAACACTAATTTTCTAATATATCCTTATTTAATGAGCTTAATTAAAAAATAATTCATAACTATACAAATTAATTAAGGTTATTTTTGTAAATTAACCAAAAAAATATTCCTTAATATGGAAATAAAACTACATAGTGGGGACCAGCTTTGTTCTCGTGCTCCTGGGAGTGCCGGGGTGTTTTCTGGTCACATACCCAAATTAAGGCAAAAAACTTTGACCGCAACCATGGAGTCGCCAGAAATTTTTTCTAATTATTGGAGCTCCCCCTCTCCGTATTAGAGTCAGATTTAAAAATGGATGTCATATGTGACCTGGATAACACCACGGGAGTGACATATATAACTATGGCGCTCCCAAAAGCATGAGAACAAAGTCGTTTTTGGGATATCTCAAAAAGAAAAATAATTCTATATATATAGGACGGTGGAGAATTAAGAAAAGAATAAGTCAATTAATGACTGACTTGTTTATGTGATAAAGTTACATATTCAGGTATAATGTTAGGGCATTTCCAACAAGAAAACTCTATTTCGAAGCGTTTTTACTAGTCCAATTGAAACTCTATCCTTTGTATCCATCTCCAACTCAACACTTTAAAAAATTACGTCGAATCAAGAGTAAATAACTTATTTCCATTTTTTGTGAATACTTATAATTCATGTCAAAATTATAGAATTATTATGTATTCTAAAATTAATTAAATTGACTAGGCGAATCAAATACTAATAATTGGAAATATTTTATTATTATTACTAGAAACACAAACAAAAATTATTACAATGGTCGAACCAACACATTCATACCATTTTGACGTTTCAAAACACCAAAAGAGGAGAAGAGAAAGGGGCTACTAGTGCCAAAAAAAAAAAAAAAGACCAGAAATTGTTATAAATTGGCTACTAGTGTAAACTCTAATTATGTAAGGGTGCGTTCTGTTTGCCATTTTCAGCCGTTTTCTGTTTTCTATTTTCGAAAATGTTGAAAACGCGTTCTGTTCATTGTTTTCGAAAATACGTTTTCGAAATCGTTTTCAAGATTTGTATAGAAAACACGAAAACGTCTTTTTAACGTTTTCGGCGTTTTCTGTGTTAAATGTTGAAAACAAGGAAAACGCGTTTTCGGATTTTAAACTTTACATTTATTACATTTTAAATAATTATAAACCAAACACATTTTCTATTTTCTCTTCTGAAAAATAATTTTTTCAAAACAACAAACCAAACGCTTTTTCAATTTTCTGAAAACAGCAATTGAAAACAGAAAACACCAAAATATTTTCGAAAACGAAAATAGAAAATACAAAACAAACAGAACGCCCCCTAAGTATTTTATTTTAACATCGACTTTCATTTGCATGTGACTATCATATTTGCTCCAAAGCTAATCAATGAAGTATTTTAGCGGAAAAAAAAAAAGAATGAAAGAAAGAAATTAATCAAATCAAATATAAACTAAAAAGGAAAGAAATTAAATATCACAAAATTACATGGTTTATTATTTAAAATACAAGAATTTACTAAAAAAATCATATCACAATTTGAACATTTAACATACACAATTTACACAACAGGGGGGACAAAAATACAAATTAAAAGGAAAAGAAAAATTCAATATATATTGGGAAAGCAAAGAATAGGACAACCTATAAAACAGAGTTAGATTTCAACTAATTTTTATTTTGGATCCCACCTATCTATATCTATGATTTTTATTTTTTTATTTTTTTATTTTTATTTTTTATTTTTACTACTTGTTCTTGCTAAAACTCGGGTTGTAGCCTCGTAAGGCGAAGCTCAAACTTCCATCGATTGACTTCGCTCAGATGGCTACGACCCCTCACTCGAACCTTCGGTATGATCTTCAGACCTACAAAAAAGCGGCAGATGGATCGATGCCTGTCACCCCTCTAGTGCAACAATGAGATCGGGAAAAGGGAACAGAAGATTATGTATGATAGAATGAAATATGAAAACTTACCTTTGGACGAATCGGGGGCAATGTATTTATACTGCAAGAGGTAGACTCCCAATGGAATTAGGTAGCACAATTGCGATATGATTCAAGCACTTCAGCATTTGGATGAGACTAGATGTCTTCGCCACATAGGAGATTATGGTCAGTGGTACTACTGTTGTTGGACTTTATCAAAGAGCGGTTTCTACCACTTTAGGAGGCCTATGGGGCAACAGGGGTGCCGGGGCTTGAATTTGGGGAACAGCGGGCATGTACTCGTCCAGTGGAGGTAGGCTGACTATCCGCGGCGCCAAGGAAAGGAAGGAAACACCCATCGCCAATAGGGTCTAAGGGATTCAGCCATGGTCTCCAATGCTTGCTCCAAATACCAAGTTCACTGCTATAACACTATAAACTAAGCTATATTTAGGCTTTGTTCTTCCTAAAATAGTTTTTCACTAACGCTTTCACTAACTTTTTACCTGTTATTATTTTCAACCACTGATACAATTACTTTATATTTTTTAATGTATTTTCCTCAATTTTCACCCACAAATGTAATACGAAATTCAAGGAAATCAATAATATCTTCAAAAGAACAATGCCTTAATTTGAATTTGTAAAGGTGGTGATGGTGTGGTGGGGTGGTGAATCAGTGACGATGTTAGTAGTTGGCGGTGGTGGTGGCGGTAGGGGGGAGGGTTGGTGGTGCAGTGGTGGTGATAGTGTGGTGGTGAATAACAGTCCATCAAAATCTTAAGGGTAAATGATAGTCTTTCTAGTATAAAAATTATGTCTGCATTTTGTGATAAAATATGAGTTCCTAGATGATTTTATTAAAGTCACCAAAGATCAAAGATAAATTTGAACACCTCATAATTTCGTGGGATTTCTATGTGTTTTCATTTAATACCACATAACTTTAATTGACTTTTAAAGTCTATAAAAATCTATATTGAGTATCTCAATGTTTTACTCTCACTGTCCCGCAAAGATATATGCTCATTTTCCTTTTTTGTACATACTAAATTATAGACCACTTTATATTTATATCTTTTTTTTCCTATTATGCCATTATTAATGTACATTGTTATTAATAAAAGCACATTGACATCATTTAATAGAGGACCATATTTGAAAAAATACAATAAACACTTATTTTTTCGGTAATATTAGTTGTACTTTTTTTAATCCTTATGAAAGCCAAAATGAATATATCTTTGTGGGGCGGCGGGAGTAACTGACTTTTAAAAGTCTCAATTAAATGCATTCAAACTTTTCTAAATCCATAAAATTCCTTTAAACTCTTTGAAACTCCTTTGAAATATCAATTGAATATGCATAGATTTTGGAATATTTTTGTAAAAGAAAATTATTTTGGAGTATTTTTCTCGAATAAAATCTCAATTGGCTTATAAATATTCATACAATTGAAGAAACTGCAACAAGGTCCTACTCTTCGCTTTCCACATTGTATTATATTTTTTCCCTCTACATTTGGAGAAATTGCAACCAAAAGGAAAGAAATATCAAAAAATTACATTCTAAGATAAATTATAGGAGAAAAATGAAATTAATTATATTGATCAAGTAAAATGGAATATTCATGGATATAGATGGTGAGCGTGTAATTTCCTTTAAAAAATAATAATAAATTCCTCTGAGTGTCTCAACAAAACAATAAAATTACCAACAAAGAGCAAGTCACCACTGATTACACTATAATTTCCTATTGGTACTAAACATTACACAATTATCAAACATTGGAAATATAATAAAAGAAAAAAAAATATTAATTGAGAAACTATGACGAATTCATATTCATTCTTCTTGTTCATGTTATCAACAAATGGGCAAATCCGCAGGAGGCTCCTCTAAAGTTTGCAATTCTTCAACTCCATTTTCCACAAAGAAAGCCATTACCAAACCCCAAGTGATACGAACATCCAAGTGACAGTGCATTAACCACACTCCTGCATGTGCAAGCACATCATTTTGATCAATATTAGATAAATGATACAATTTTTTAGGGGAAGAAATATGAATTAATATGATTGTGCAGGTTACTATTATGTCACCCTCCTAGAGAATTGTGTAGGTTACTATTATCTCACCCCTCCTAGAGAATTTTCTCAATGGGCACACCAATCAAGATATCGCAATCTTTGTCTTTACTCTGGTGGCATGGAGGAGTTCAGCAAGTGTCTCCTCGAAGTTTACCACGGTTTGCTTCACTTTTCCATCAGTCATCTTCTTGTCGAGTTTGGGATTTGAAATTTGTTGCAGATCGAGAAATGAGAAGCAAGAGGGTCCCACTGGGCATGCTAAAATTTTGTAACGACAAATATCTCTTGTATTAATAAAAATAATACAATAAGAATTATTACAACTATGTCTAGAAATTAATCACTCCCACTGATAAGATCATTCTCAAGAAACTTGAGATTTCTTGCTTCCACAATCCTAGTTCGTATGATGGACAGTAAAATCTGTAACCATTGGACCCTTCAGTATGTAATATGAAATATTGACTAATGGCTTTGTGTTGTCCATCCTTTGTGTATTTCCTTTCATCATCTATGGAGATGCCTAATCTCTGATATCACATCATTGAGGAATATTTACTCATAACACAATATTTATTACCAGTGTGAATATGCATAACATTTTAACAGGACTATATTGAGAACTAGCATGGTAAAGACCATCAAAAAAGTACCATATCCAACAAGATCAAATTTATAACATAAATTGGAGGTTTCTATTTGAAAGACGAAAGAAATATCCCAAATGTACAAATTTTTTAAACTGAAATCAAGTCTATAAATAAACTTTCAAAGTAAAAATACCATTTTTGAATTCAAACATAGTCATTCTCCAAAGTTAAAATGCGTGTTCTTTTAACCTCTACACATGAGTTCATCTCACTTTCTTGATAAGATGTTTTACTCAACCCCCATTGCATCCTTAAGTTTCACATACCTTTTAGGTTATTTGAAATATGGATTGTAGAATCAAAATCAATCTATCGTGTATTATGATTGACATCATCGATATTAGATGCCTAACAACCAAATGAGGTTGGTTTACCTCGATTCTAATCCTTTCCTCAAGTCAATTATGTGCACTCTTACCCAATTCGATAGTCAACCTTCATTCCTCTTAAACACAGATGATTAGCAGTTCATTGACTAACCATTTTTCCTTATTTGTGCCGCAAGATATTTTGAAGGTTCATACTGCCATGGAGGAGAATGTTCAGTATGTGGCGTACAACAGAAGAATTAGACATTTCAAACTCAAGAGTCTTACTGGAGCAACAATGTCTTTAGTCCACACAATGTGCTCATGCACACCTATCACACTGGTGAACCTTAAGGATGAAAATTTCATTATTAGGGAATCGTCAAATACTCTATCCGAAGTCACTAATTGTTCATAAATAGCCTTCAATAATGCCTTAATATCATTACGCTTGATGAAACCTTAAATACCAGCATATTTTATGGTCTTTATGAACACCATACTAAGGCAATCAAATCGCTTCCAATGTTCATCAAGAGCCTAATCATTTGGAATGCCAGTTGTAGTTATAATAGGTTTGTCATCCCTTGTATAATCAATATAAAACAACACCAATTGAAGAAGAATATTCTACACAACCATACATCATACTTGTCCCTTTTCAATTTGGGAATATCGGAAAGTTCGTATCTTACATAGTTACAAAAGTTAAACATATATGCTAATGTTCTTGAATCAACAAATAAAAAGGTAACCTAATTCCATTGAACTAAATTTTTAGAACCACAATACACAGACTTTTCCTCAAAACCAGATAAGGGAAATTTGGCCCTAAAATAGCCTTTGCCAAAACAATGATGACACACAAAAGACAAACATACAACTAAGAAGAAACCATGCCATAAAAATTGAGTAAAATAGGCTGTGGATTCATGTTTTGCACAAAAATTGTTCCAGCAACCATGGTTCAGATTGTATGTGAAAGAATTTCAATTGGATCCAATTATTGCAAAAAATATTTTATGACTTGTAAGTAATACATACAACATGTTTCCCCACATACATAGATGAAATCCCAATAAGTTATGATTTTATGTGCCAACCTGAAAAAAATATTAAAGAAAAATGAACACGATATATGTCTCCCCAATCCAAATTCCAACCATTTTCCGTGGAGCATCGTATATGGATGTTGTCAATTTTATTCCGCAAGTGAATTGATCATTAATAAGTAATAAAGTGATAAACAGAGTGTCGATCCCATGAGGGCTAATTTACTCGATATTGGTTTAACTAATCTTAATAAAACCAAATAAAAATATAAAGATTGAAAATCGATCTGTTGTGGCGAAGATTTTAAATAACAGGAAAATAAATTGCAAAAATAGAAAAATCTGTTGAATCAATAGAGAACAAAGTTGGCAATCCCGATTTATCTTTAGATGTCCTTTTTGATTTCTCCCCTCAATTTCTATTCTAAAATTGTGTTGCATCAAATTCACGAAATTAATTTAATTCACCTCTCTTGAGTTCAAATTAATCCTATTTAATCAAGTCAACTATCATATCTCTATGTATAGTCTGAATAAACCTTAATTAAATGTATTAATGTGCATAGGAATTCATATATAGCTACCTGTCACAAGGTGATCACAACAATTATAAATGTTTATCTCTAGCTTTTATGTAAATTGCCGATTTTACTATGTGTTCTAAATATCTAACTCATCTCTTGGTTTGTTAGAATTCACAGATCAACGATTTAGTGATCAAGTAAATCATGCATTAAACTTAGAAGTAAATTCAACACATAGAAATAAAAGCCCAAGAAATTGACAGTCGAAAATCAAATATTTAATCTGAATTACATCGCTCATCCCAACTAATACATTAGTTGTTCATGTTAAAAAGTAAATAAATAACGAAACTAAAAGAGTTCATCACCGGTTTAAGCTAAGAAGCTTGAATAAAGAGTAGATCTTGCACCAAGCATCAACTCTCATTTTGACTCTCTTCCACAACCATGTAAATCTCTCGAATTTGCTTGGTTGTGTTGTGTTTTTCTTTCTACATATCCTCAAAAAAGGCTCTCAAAATTCGTGGCTTACACCCCTCTTTTATAGGCTCAACATAGGCCTTAATTTCTTGAACAGGAAGTTGCCAAAACCAACCAAAAATAGAATTCTAATTAAATTTGGAAATTTCTGTGCGTGGACATTATGGCTGTACGCCTCATCTTATACGGCCGTATCGATTAGTTGAGACACCTGTATGAAGCTCTCGAGTAGATTTTTGCTCGTTTCTTCAACTTGGGTGGTACGACCGTATGCACAGCTTGTTACAGCCTTATGGATTTTACAATTGAGGTCCTCCAACTTCCATTTTATTCCACTTTGTTCCCCGTTTTCTACATTTTAAACTTCTTGGTCCTTTGTTTTTTTGGGCTTCTTTTCCACTCTTTTCAATGTTGTTCACTACCTAGAAATAGACAAAATTAAACATTTTAAACACTCTAAAATACTTGTAAAAACAATGAATTAAAAACAATTAGAACACTTATCAAACACCCCCAAACTTAACTCTTGTTCACCCTTGAACACGACATAGAAAACAATCACGCACTAAACACGAACCACAAACAAGACTCAACGCATATCAAGTATTGTACTATTCGCCTTAGGTTAATAAAATACTTACAGAACTCCAATTGGACCAAATAAACAATCACAAAAACTATTCACTTGCCTTGTACACAACATTCGGAGTGTGTGTGTGCACTTGTCATCGCTCAACCCAAATCCATATCGAGATCTAATCAAAGAGTGCACAACACAAAACCATGACCATATTCCTTCGTGGTAAGATTTTTTCTTTCCTCACCCTGCTCGTCGGATTCCCTCATCATGCTTTTCTCTCAAATCCCGGGTATTAGTTCAATGAGATGTTCTACAAATATTGCAATGCATTTTTCCACACTTGATGTTAAGTAAAAGTGACAGATGTTAAAGGGACTACCGCTATCCATCCATCCATCTCTACTCCAAGTTTCCAAACCTCTAGCCTTTGAATCTTTTCCCGACACTTCAAACCCCTATCAATATTTATTTTCCACTTTTTTTCATGTACAAGTTAAATGCAATGCCCCAACAATAATATTTTCTCACCGACCCATGTAGCAAGTTTTAGGTCAATGACTCTTGAGCTTGTAACTCAAGGCATCAAGTAAAATACCCCTCAGATTTAATCACCCGAGTCAATGAGGCAAGAATAGGGCACAAATGATATGAATGCACTAATGTCACTTTTTTTATTTTCATCATTTTTATGAAAGTAAGAATAGTAGCATCGGTTAGTGCCGGTACAGACTCGCCAACCCAAACTCCTTCAACTCAAAGCAAAGACATCAAAATATCAAACTGTAGTTCCCCAACATAAAGTCACTAGTCTTACCACCCCCAAACTTAGCCTTTTAGCTAGTTTGATCCTATAATTCAGTTTGGGGAAAATTGTCTAGTTCTAGGGGTCAGATATTTGATTGCAGGCAAACAAATGGACACAGCATCTGGATTACACCCCAACATAAATTTAAGCCACACAATGACCATGTGTTCATATCAGGTTAGTCCTGTACCAATAAGTGATAAGAGATATTTTTTTTAAAATTAGGTAAGTCCAGCTGTCATCCTATTTTGATTATGATCAAAAGAAACAATCATTGGCGAAAGCACAATAGAACACCATTTCTTTAGGTGATTTAATAACACCAAGCTTCAATAAAACCTAATAAAAGTATGACGACACGCATTTGGATAAAATCCTCACAAATTAATAATTAAAATGACACCACTCCCACAAACTTAAGACCAACATTGCCCCCAATGATAAAGAGGAAAAGAAAAGTAGAACTAAATAAAAGAAAACAAAACAAAAGTTTACGAAACATCCCAGCGGTAGCATCAAGCATTGGATGTCGGAGGTGGGCCATGGTATGGTGTGGAGAGGAATACAAAAAGCCGGGCCATTACCTCGGCATGGTCTCGACGTCGGGCTTGTTCGGCGGCTAGGAAATCCTCTCGAAGTTGGCGGCGATCTTCTTAAGTAATGCGCTGGTTGTCACGAATGACAGTCATCTGAGCATTGAGCCCGACCATCATCTCCATCATCTGGCTATCAGCCAGCATATAGTTTAGCTGAGACGATGGCTCAGTAATAGTAGCTCCAACAGGTCCCACCTCAGTATTAGCGTCTTCCTCCCACAAAGTGGGATTTTCTCCATGTCCATGAGATTTCACCTGCTTTCTGTGGCTTGTCCAACTAGCCTTAGTGAGGATGTTTATCAAATAGATGGTGATGTCTTGTTCGGTCCCTTGACTCTTTTGCAATTTGTAGATAGCTGTGACTAAGCAGGGGAAAGGCATGCCTAGACGTCCCGTATTACTTGTGCCATAGTTGTAGATGAGATTAAAGATGTGGGCAGCAAAATCAATCTTACGCCCCTGACGGATGGCGTGGTATACCCTTGCATACTTGATGCATATAGTGGTAAGGCTTATAGACGGGAACATAATGTCGGATCCCCATTGGTGCATATACCATGCATCCCACACCAGATCTCGATTGTCTAACTTGAGGCAGGGTGACAAGTTCTTCCTATATGCCCTTTCATTGAGGGCTTACTTCATCACTATAAAGTTCGGTACTCTCAACATCCCAAAGCACGACATTTTCACTGTCGATTCCCAAGTATTCAGCAATGACTTGCGGCAAGAGGCCAAGCCTCTTTTTCCCTAGAGCGGTGGAATGATGAGTGGGGGAGCTCTAGTCTCGGACACCTTGTTAAAAGTAGTGTAAAATTGGTGGACCAATAACTAATTTCCGTTTTCCAATGCACTTACAAATTTGACCCATCCAAATTTCTCAAAGCTTTGCCAAAATACTCTGCTCTGTGTGACTCTTGGAGTCCCCACGAAGTCGGTTGCTTAAAAGATACACTCGGGGATTGTCTTCCGGACGCCTTCTACCTCTGTCTTTTGTTTCTTTGCAGTCGGCTCACTGCTTGCGGCCACTTGCTTTCCTTTCTTGGTTGGTGGGGCCATTTGAGTTCCTAGAGGCAGATAAAAGGGCTTTATCAGCACAGAAGTCAAGAGAAGGGTTGCAATTCATGCTAAAAACACGTATGACATAGAAAGTATGATCAATGGACTCAAGTCTCAAGCTAGCTCTACACTAGGAGTGCAAACATATCGATATATTCAATGTGGTTGGAAAAGCTCATCTCACACTATTTTTACACCACAATGTTCTCAATGGCACATGAAGTCGTGTTATCTGTTTGAATCACCATAATGGGGCAAGAAATTGTCATTGAGGACTTTTATCAAACAAGTTGACTGCCATTAAGCCTTTTCAAGTCACTAACCATTGTTAGCACAGTGAACAACCCATCAATATGCCAATTCTATTTAGCTAATACACCATGGCACACTATGCCCAAATTCTTTAATATCCACACAATACACGAAAATTTGACCATAAAATCGTATTTCAACTCACAAACCCTATTTCTATGATACTCAAGCTTTGAAGGCGTGGAATTAGAAAATATGCCCTAGTCTTCAACTAAATAATCACACAAGTTCACATAAGAGAGAGAGTGAAATCACTTACTTAATGTCGGATGATGAGTGCAATGCGCAAAGCTGCAGTGTATGCAATGATCTTCTTCGCACAAATTCAGTAGAGAAAGATGTATATCTCAGTTTTGGGGGTTACAAGCTTGTTGATTTGGCAACGAGTAGCCTAGTAATGAGGTAATTCGTGTTGTAACTGGTGATTGGGGAGAAAATTTGGATGGAAAGGGGAGCAATTAGGGTTCTATGTGAAATTGGGGAAAAATAAGAAGGTCGAGAGAGATACTGGTGTGGGAGAGTAGGTTCTATTAAAAAAAAGAGAGATACGTCCGTGTAGTGCAAATGAGACGGCCGTATCATGCTCTCGGGTGGTTTTTTGGGAGGTTGACTCATACGGCCATATGAAGCTCTCAGTCAAAAATTTTTATAATAATAATAATAATAATAATAATAATAATAATAATAATAATAATAATAATAATAAACAACGGTGCGTGGCCACTAATACTATCGGATAGCGAGAATATTGATAGCTAAATTATGCACTGATTTAAGAATTAAACGTGCCAATATACTCTAATGCAAAAGAATGGGAATGAAAAATAGGTTGCTTCCCATCAAGTGCTATATTTATAGTCTTTAGCTTGACTGTTCTGTGGCTTTATTCCGGGATGGCGAGGTCAATGGTTAACTTCGCTGTGGGAAAATCTTCAATATAGTGCTTAACTCTCTGCCTATTGACTTGAAAATTGCCTTTATCCCGATGATGAAGCTCTATCGTACCATACGGGAAAACCCTAGAGACTATGAATGGTCCTGACCATTTGGAGCTCAATTTCCCAGGAAATAACTTCAAACGAGAATTATACAGCAGCACTTGATCTCCTTCCTTAAAATTGTTTTTGTAAATCTACTTATCGAGTCATCGTTTCGTTTTCTCTTTGTAGATCAGTGAATTCTCGTAGGCTTCCAATCTAAACTTCTCTAGCTCATTTAGTTGGAATAAACGGGGTCTCTCCTGCCTTCTCCATGTCCATATTTAACGGCTTCAATGCCGAATAAGCTTTGTGCTCAAACTCCAACGGCAAATGGCATGCTTTACCCAACACCAACCTATACGGTCACATACCGATTGGCATTTTGCAAGCGGTCCTGTAAGCCCATAGTGCATCATCTAGCGTTTTAGACCAATCTTTTCTCGTAGAACTTACAGTCAATTCGAAGATCCTTTTCAACTGCCAATTGGACGTCTCAACTTCCACACTGGTCTGCGGATGATAAGCTGTAGCTACTCTGTGTTGCACCCATACTTATGAAGAACGGCTTTGAAAACACAATTACAAAAGTGAGTGCCACAATCACTAATTATAGCCCTCGGCGCCCCATATCTGTTGAATATATATTTCTTAACGAAATTAACCACAACCCTAGCATCATTCTTTGGCAATGCCTTCGCTTCGACCCATTTTGACACATAATCCACTGCCACAATGATGTACTTGTTGGAGTATAAGGGTGCGAATGGGCCCATAAAGTCAATGCCCCATATATCGAACAATTCTACCTCCAAAATATTATTCAGAGGCATTTCATGGCGGGCAAAAATATTACTAGTTCTTTGACATCGATCACATGATCGACAAAAGTTGTGTGTGTCTTTGAAGAAAGTTAGCTAGTAAAATCTACATTGGAGCACTTCAGCGGCTGTTTTGGTAAGACCGAAGCTCAAGCATGAACTTTTGCTAGAATTGGCTTGATCTCTTTTTCTGGGATGCATCGTCTTATTATTTGATCGAGACCTCTCTTGTAAAGGTACGGCTCATCCCAGTAATAGAACTTTGCCTCATGGAGCAACTTCGTCCTTTGCTAATAGGTGAATTCCAATGGCAAAACTTGGTTCACAAGATAGTTAATAATGTCTGTATACCAAAGTGCCTGTCCCATATGCAAAAGCTGCTCATCAGGGAATTCCTCATTAATCTCAAGTTCTTCCCCCTTTGCGGGTTGCTCCAACCTTGACAAATGGTCAGCGACCTGATTTTCTGTGCCTTTCCAATCCTTGATTTCAATATCAAATTCTTGAAGCAACAAAACCTATCTTATCAATCTTGGTTTTGCATCTTTTTTCGCAAGCAAATATTTCAGGGCTGAGTGATCGATGTAGACATTTACCTTTGACCCTGAGTGAAACTTGTCAAAAGCGAAGACAACCACTAGCATCTCCTTTTCTATAGTGGCATGGTTGACTTGGGCTTCATTCAAAGTCTTGCTAGCATAATATATTACCCAAAATACTTTTTCCTTCCTTTCCCCAAGTGCTGCCTTGACTGTATAGTCATTTGCGTCGCACATCAACTCAAATGGGAAACTCCAATCGGGGGCTTCTATCCCTGGTGCAGTGGTCAATTTGTCCTTAAGAGTGGTAAAAGCTTTTAGACGCTTATTGGAAAAGTTAAAGTGCACATCCTTCTCAAGTAGGTTACACAACGGTTTTGTGATTTTAGAAAAATTTTTTATAAATCTTTGATAAAAACCTAGGTGTCCCAAAAAACTTCTAATTCTTTTAACAGAGATAGGCGGCTGCAATTTTTCTATGATTTGTACTTTTGGCTTATCGACCTCAATCCTTTGAGAGGAGATTCGGTGCCCCAAAACTATCCATTCTGTTACTATAAAGTGACACTTCTCCCAATTCAACACAAGGTCAGTTTCTTGGCACTCGCTTGAGCATTTTCGATAAATTTTTCGGACAATCATCGAACAAATCACCAAATACTGAGAAATCATCCATAAATACCTTGATAAACCACTCCACCATATCCGAAAATATTGCCATCATGCATCTCTGAAAGGTCGCAGGGGCATTGTAGAATCCGAATGCCATTATTCTAAATGCAAATGTCCCTTATGGACAGGTGAATGTCATTTTATCCTGATCTGCAAGGGAAATTGGGATTTTATTGTATCCCGAATATCCATCCAAGGAACAGTAATGGAAATGTCTTGCACGTCTTTCTAGCATTTGATAAAGAAAAGGCAAAGGACACTGATCCTTATGAATAGCACTTTTCAACATCCTGTAGTCAATGCACACTCTCCACCCTGTCACCAATCTCGTGGGAATCAACTCATCGTTTTTATTCTTCTGAATAGTGACCCCCCTTTGTTGGTCACTACATGGACGGGGCTAACCTATGGACTATCTGAGATGGGGTATATTATACCAGCATCCATTAGTTTTAGTACTTTCGCCCGAACGACCTCTTGCAAAGTGGGGTTCAATTTGTGTTGGCCCTCAATTGTCGATTTGTTATCTTCTTCCATGAGAATTTTGTGCACACATAGAGACGAGCTTATTCCTTTTATATCGGCAATGGCCCAACCGACATCGTCTTATGTTCTCTTAGCACCTTTAATAGCTTTTCTTCTTCCTCCTATGTCATCTCATTAGCAATTATCACCGGCAAAAATGTTTATGTTACCGAGATAAGCGTATCGTAGGTGATTTGGTAGAGGCTTAAGCTCAAGAGAATGGGCTTTCTCAATGGAAGGAAGTGACCTCGATGGACTTTCTCCAAGTGGAGCATAATATTTAAGCGCTTTAGCTGCAATTGGAAGAGCTTCTTTGAGCAATTGAGCACATGATCTCATTGTTGGGCTTTTTGGAGCGAGTGGTCTCTAATCTCATTATGCATGAGGCTAGGTCGTCTACTGAGTAGTCTGTTTTTATGTTATCAGCTCACAACCATCAACCACTTCTATTTGATAACATGAATCTGAACTTGTAGGATATTGCATTGTCTTGAAAACATTGAAGATGACTTGTTCATCTCCTACTCTTAACATCATCTTGCCTTCACATATGTCAATTATAGCCTTGTACGTAACCAAGAACGATTGTCCCAAAATAATGGGAATATCACTATCCTCCATGTCCAGAATGATGAAGTTGGAAAGGTGAATTTCTCAACCTTCACCAAAACATCCTCAATGGCGAAACTACCAAATTGATATTAAAAAAAGCACACACTTTTGACGATTTGCTATTTAAAAAAGCTCAGATGACACATTGGTATTTAAAACTCGACCTTTGCACATTTTGGTAATTTTTTTCGCCGCCGGACGAATCTTGAATAAAAAAATAATATTTTCAAAACTTTGATTATTTTATTCATTTATTCCGTGGAATCTTATTAAAATAATAATATTTTCAATTTTGCATATTCTTTATTCGTTTTATGGTTTTTTCTTAGTATATTTTTCGATTTCCTTTCAGTTCTCAGAATTTGATGCAAATAGTCCAAAAAATATAACATTTTATGAGATTAGTAAAAAAAAGTGGCGCAATTGGTAAAAAAAAACTTTGGTACATATTTAATTGATTTGGACGGAATCCATCCAATTTTATCGTTAGTCAAGTCAAATTTTGCTATTTATCGTTGTTTTTGCAATTTAACTTGAGATAAATACAATTGTTGTGCTAGATAAAATTTTGTACGAACATATAACTATAAAAATATACCGAACCTAAAGAATTAATAAAATCAAATAAAAATTAAAAAAAATACCAACCCCCACCCCAAAACCCCACCCCCTCCCCAAACACACCACCATCGTCGTGGTTTTTTCACCACCAGCAGGTGGCTTCGACGCCACCTACTGGAAGCTTTGAAGCCACCACCATTGTGGTTGTGAAACCACCACCACGATGGTGGCGGCTCTACCACCTGCTGGTGGCTCGAAGCCACCAGCAAGTGATGGTGGTGGTGAAACCACCACAAATCTAGTGGTGATTTCACCACCACCACCACGATGGTGGTGGGTTTGGGGGGGCCTGGGGTTGCAGTTGCGGATGGGGGTGGGTATTTTCTTTTTTTATTTTATTTTATTAATTCTTTATATTCGATATATTTTTATAATGATATATTTGTATAAAATTTTATCTAATACAACAATTATTATATTTATCTCAAGTTTAATGTAAACAAACGGTAAATAGCAAAATGTGACTTGACTAACGGCAAAATCGGTCGATTCCCGTCCAAATGAACTAAATACGCACCAAACTTTTTTTTTTCCAATCGCGCCACTTTTTTTTACTAATATCATAAAATGCTCTATTTTTTGGACTATTTGCGTCAATTTTTCAAGACCTAAAAGGAAATCGAAGAATATACCAAGAAAAAATCATAAAATGAATAAAGAATACGCAAAACTGAAAATATTATTATTTTAATAAGATTCCATGGAATAAATGAATAAAATAATCAAAAATTTGAAAAAATTATTATTTTATTCAAGATTCCTCCGGCAATGAAAAAAAGTAACTAAAGGCGCAAAAGTCGAGTTTTAAATCCCAATGTGTTGCCAGAGCTTTTTTAACTACCAAATCATCAAAAGTATGCTTTTTTTAGTACCAATTTGGTAATTTGGCCTATCCTCAATGATTTCCCTCCAACGCTTGATAGATCGATCTGCGAGCTGAAGTGAGACAGTTGTTGATTTAGCTTTTCCCAATCCTAATTTCTTATAAACAGAAAGAGGTATTAAATTAATACTTGCGCACAAATCACATAAAGCATTAGTAAACGTATAAGAACTAATTGCGCATGGAATACAGAAACTCCCTGGATCCTTGAGTATAGGAGGTAGTTTCTTCTGTAAAATGGCACTGCACTCTTCTGTTAGGCAAATGGCCTCATTATCTTCTAGCTTTCTCTTGTTGGACAGAATATCCTTCATGAAATTTTGCATAACTGGGCATTTGTGCTAAAGCTTCTCCATACGGGATGTTGATATGTAACTTTTTAATGATCTCTAAAAACTTCCCAAATTGTTTATCCAACTTGTGTTTTTGCAACCTTTGAGGGAATGGGATGGATGGTACGTATGCTTTCACTGGAGTTGGCACCTTTTTCTCAACTTCTTCACTTTCTTTATCGTTTTGCTCATTAACGGTTGAATTATTTTCTTCTTCTTCCCTTTTTGGTTCCTCATTGACTGGAATTTGGCTTTTTTTCCTCAGCCTCTTCACATGAATTTCGGGTAGTTGCACTCCACTTCTTGTCGTGATTGCTTGCACATGCTCCCTCGGGTTGGTCACAGTATTTCTTGGAAAAGTGTCGGGTGTTCTTTTTGACAGCTGTAGAGCCAATTGCCCTAATTGTGTTTCAAGCTTTTTAATTGATGCTTGTTGATTCTGGTAATTCGTCTCTTGTCTCTCAAACATCTTGTCAGTTTTCTGCGTCCATTGTTAAATTATCTCCCCTAAATTTGGCTTTGTCTCAGGTGGTGGATTATTTGAGTTATCACCATATCTCAAATTTGGGTGAAATTTCCATCCTAGATTATTTGTTTGTGAATAGGGGTTGAACTATTGTCGGCTGGTATTTCCCATAAAATTCACTTGATCATTTTGAGCTGCCAACAGCATACAGTCTAAGATGGCATGATTTGCTCCACAATTTTCACATACTGGGGCCACTTGAACGGAATGCACCCCTTGAGTTTGTGCTCTTACCAACAATTCCCCTTATTTTGTCAATGCTTCAATTTGAGCCACTCTCATGTGTCATAGGTCCTTTCTTTAAGACCACTCAATCATATGGGAACATGGTGTGTCTTGGAGATTAACTCCAATAGGTCCCATGCTTGCTTCACTCTCTTATTAGTGATGGATCCATTGGATGATGAGTCCACAATGGATTAGAACTATGGAGATAATGTAGAATAAAAGTACTGCACTTGAGTTCCTTTATCAATCCCATTATTGGGGCATTTTCTTAGCATGCTCTTAAATCTGTCCCAGGCTTGATGGAAGCTTTCACCGTTGAACTATTGGAAAGTTGAGATATCCAATTTCATTTTTGCAACTTTGGCCGGTGAGAAGTACTTATTACAAAACTTTCGAGCTAAGTCATCCTAGGTTGTTATACTTGCATCAGGCTCCGAGTCTAGCCACTCCAAGATGCTGTCTCTGAAGGTATACGGGAAAAGACAAAGTCTTATAACATCTTCATTAACACCTTGGAACTTAAAGTTCTGGCACATTGTCAAGAATCTTGCGAGGTGAGTGTGTGGGTTCTCATGGGCGTGGCCATAGAACTGAAGGCTATTGCTGAACAAGTTGACCAAATCAGCTCTCAGTTGAAATTCATCCCTCCCAAACGGAGGGTACACAATGCTTGATCGGGATGGGACCGCTGGTAGAGTCAGGAATTGAGCAATAGGTAAGTTTCCACCATCGTCATCCTCACCCTCCTCTTCTTCATCTTCATGCTTCGCACTTCTCCTATTAATATAAACGATTCTTCTGTGTGCCTTTTCTTCTGCCTCTGCCCTACATCTTACTTCCTCCTCTGCAGTGCATTCCATTATTGGTTTGCGTATGGCTCTTAATGCACGTTCAATCTCTGAGTCAAATTACTCTAAAAGTCCCCTTGTGAGCGAGTCATGCAACAGGTGCAAATTTCTGCAAAAGTTGAAACAGAAACATGTATCAAAGCTTTTTTTATGAGAATATAATAGCTAAAATTAACTAAAAACTTAAATTAAACTAAAATTAAAAAATACGATTAATATAAACCAATACTAAATAAAATTAGTCCCCGACAACGGTTGCCAAAAACTTGTTGTCAATTTTATTCTGTAAGTGAATGGATTGTTAACAAGTAATAAAGTGATGAATAGAGTGTCGATCCCACGAGAACTAATTTACTCGATATTGGTTTAACTAATCTTAATAAAAGCAAATAAAAATATAAAGATTGAAAATCGATTTGTTGAGGTGAAGATTTTAAATAACAGGAAAATAAATTACAAAAATAGAAAAAGCTATTGAATCAATGGAGAACGAAGTTGGGAATCCCGATTTATCCTTAGATGTCCTTTTTTATTTCTCCCCTCAATTTCTATTCTAAAATTGTGTTGGATCGAATTCACGAAATTAATTTAATTTACCTCTTTCGAGTTCAAATCAATCCTATTTAATCAAGTCGGCTATCATATCTCTATGTATAGTCTAAATAAGCCTTAATTAAATGCATTAATTAACGTGCATAACAATACATATATAACCGTCTGTCACATACGTGATCACAACAATTATAAAAGTCTATCTCTAACTTCTATGTAAATTGTCAGATTTTAATACGTGGTCTAAATACCTAACTCACCTCTCGGTTTGTTAGAATTCACAGATCAATGATTTAGTGATCAAGTAAATCATGCATTAAACTTAGAAGTAAAATCAACACAGAAATAAAAGCCCAAGAAATTGACAGTCGAAAATCAAATAACCAATCTAAATTACATCGTTCATCCCAACTAATAGATTAGTTTTTCATGTTAACAAGTAAATAAGGGCATGTTCTTTATAATACAAAAATTCACTAACTTTCACTAACTTTTTCTCTCTCATCATTTTCAACCACTCATACAATTACTTTGCATTTTCAATACATTTTCTCCAAATTTCAACCACACAATCTACACGAATTTCAAGTAAAGAAATTTTATCTTGTATAGAACAAGGCCTAAATAAAGAAAATAAAAGAGTTCATCACCAGTTTAGACTAAGAACCTTGAATAAAGAGTAGATCTTGCACCAAACATCAACTCCCATATTGACTCTCTTCCGAAACCATATAAATCTCTCGAATTTGCTCGGTTGTGGTGTGTTTTGCTCTCAACAAATCCTCACAAAAGGCTCTCTATATTCGTGGCTTACACCCCTCTTTTATAGGCTTAACATATGTCTTAATTTCTTGCATAAGAAGTAGACAAAACCAACCAAAAATGGAATTCTAGTTAAATTCGAAAATTTCTGTGCGTGGACGTTACGGTCGTATGCCTCATCTCATACGGTTGTATCGATCAGTTGAGACGCCCGTATGAAGCTCTCGGATAGATTTTTGCGAATTTCTTCAACTTGGGTGGTACGGCCGTATGCACGGCTTGTTACGGCCGTATGAATTTTACAGCTGAGGTCCTCCAACTTCCATTTTCTTCCACTTTGGTCCCCGCTTTCTATTTTTTTGTCCCTTTTTTTTCCTTTTTTCCACTCTTTTCAATGTCGTTCACCACATTGGTTTTATACCTAGAAATAGACCAAATTAAACATACTAAACACTCTAAAATACTTGTAAAAGCTATGAATTAAACATAATTAAAACACTTATCAATGGACATTAAAAAGCTAATTTGAAAAGCCAAACCTACTCTCTAAATTAAAAAGCTAATTTAAAAATATTATTGGAGAGTTATGTTAAGACATTAAACTTTAAATTAAAGGGTATTTTGAGTTTAAAGAGTGTTGGAGATGCTATTAGTTTTACCTTAAGTCAGCAACAATTGATATTAAACAAGGGTTAATTAAACATTAATTAATTCAATAATATTATTGTTTCCTAAGGTAGGTAATTACCATGATTGAAGTTACGATTATTTGACTTTTACGTAATTGAGTTGATGTTCATACGTATGATATCATCATCAATTCACATAGTTTTCTATTCCCTCCAATCCCAAATTCTCAATTATATAGGATTATGAAATTTTTCACAAAAATTAAGAAATATTATTGGAAAAGTGAATTATAACACTAATTTCTTAATATGCACTCATTTAATGAGCTTAAATAAAAAATTAACGGTTTCAACTATACAAATCAAAGAAAGTTGTTTTGGTAAATTAACCAAAAAATATTGCTTAATATAGAAATAAAACAACATATTTGGGACCGGCTTTATTCTCATGCTCCCGAGAGTGCTGGGGTGTTTTCCCGCTACATGCCTAAATTATGGCCAAAAACCTTGATCCGCAGCCACAGTGTTGCCGAAAATTTTTTCGAATTATTAGAACTCACCCTCGCCGTGTTGGACCTAGATCTAATCTCGAATTTAAAAATGGATATCGCATGCGGCCGGATAACACCTCGGAAGCACCATAACTACGGCGTTCCCAGGAGCATGACAACAAAGCCGTATTTGGGACATCTAAAAACGAAAAATAATCCGATATATATGGGATGGGAGAAGTATTAAGAAAAGATTAAGTCAATTAATGACTTACTTGTTTATGTAATAAAGTTAAATATTCAGGTCTAATGTTTGGGCATCTTCAACAAGAAAACTCTATTTTGAAGCATTTTTACTAAAGCAATTGAAACTATATCCTTTGTATCTATCTCCAACTCAACACCCTAAAAAACTATGTCAAATGAAGAGTAAATAACTTATATCCTTTTTTGTGAATACTTATAATTCATGTCAAAATGATAGAATTGTGTATTCTAAAATTAATTAAATTAACTATGTTAACGGTAGGATTGTGATCCGTACGCGTCCAACTCATGATTTTGCGCTCAGTCTGGAACTGAGGCTTTTTGCCCTTCCCAGGACTCGAACCCCGCATCCAGGGATATACGGGGGTTCATTGCAAGTCCTGGTACCACCAAGCGCCCTTTTTGTTGACGGTAGGATTGTGATTCGTACGCGTCCAACCCATGATTTTGCGCTCATCCTAGAACTGAGGCTTTTTGCCCTTCCCAGGACTCGAACCCCGCATCCAGGGATATATGGGGGTTCATTGCAAGTCCTGGTACCACCAAGTCCCATCAGGACTTGCAATGAACCCCCATATATCCCTGGATGCGGAGTTCGAGTCCTGGGAAGGGCAAAAAGCCTCAGTTCCAGGCTGAGCGTAAAATCATGAATTGGACGCGTACGAATCACAATCCTACCGTCAACAAACTAGATGAATCAAATACTAATAATTGGAAATATTTTATTATTATTATGAGAAAGGAAAATAAAAATTATTACAGTGGTCGAACCAGCAACATTCATACCATTTTGACATTTCAAAACGGCAAAAGAGAAGGAGAAAAAATGGCCACTAGTACCCAAAAAAAGGCCAGAAATTATTATAAATTGGCTACCATTGTAAACTTTGATTATGTAAGTATTTTATTTTAACATCCACTTTCATTTTCATGTGACTATCATATTTTCTCCAAAGCTAATCGATGTAGTATTTTACCCAAAAAACAGAGAGAAAAGAAGGAAAGAAAGAAAATAATCAAATCAAATAAACAAAAAAGGAAAGAAATGTCAAAAAATTACATGGTTTATTATTTAAAATAAAAAAATTTATTAAAAAAATAATAATACAATTTTAACATTTAACAATACACAATTTACACAACATAGAGGACAAAAATCCAAATTAAAAGGGAAAGAAAAAATACAATACAATGTCGGAAAGCGAAGAATAGGACCGACCCAAAAAAAAAGAGTGGTTTTTTTTTACTACTTGTTCTTACTGAAACTCAAGTTGTAGCCTCGTGGGACGAAGGTCAAACATCCGTCAATTGACTTCGCTCAGATGGCTGCGACCCCTCACTTGAGCCTTTGGTGTGATCTTTATACCTACAAAAAGGTGGCAGATGGATGCATGTCACCCTTCCAATGCCACAATGAGATCGAGAAAAGGGAACAGAAGATTATGTATGATAGAACGAAATATGAAAACTTACCTTTGGACAAATCGGGGATAGCGTATTTATAGTGCAAGAGGTAGACTCCCAATGGAATTAGTTAGCACAATTGCGATATGGTTCAAGCACTTCGGCATTTGGACGAGACTAGATGTCTTCGCCGGGTAGGAGATTGTGGTGAGTGGTACTATTGTTGTTGGACTTTGTCAAAGAGCTAGTTTCTACCACTTTAGGGGGCCCATGGGCCAACAGAGGGTGTTGGGGCTTGAATATGGGGAGCAACGGGACTATGCTCGTCCGATTAAGGTAGGCTTACTATCGGCGACGCCAATGGTGGAGGGAGATGTAATACCCCGTCCGTTTATGCATGTGACTTATGATGTTATGTATGATGGTGAGGTAATGAATATGTGTTTGGACCATTGGTGACTTCGTTGTGAGGTTATGTACGGTATTAAGTGTCGAAACGGCCTCCCGAGCAAGTAACGGAGCTGGGGAAAAATTCTGCAGTTTCGATAGTTACGGCCGTAATTTTATGGTTTACGGCCGTAAGTATCGGGTTACGGCCGGAAGGATAATTTTTACGGCCATAAGTGGTGAAATGAGGGAATGTGCCAAAATTTACAGAGAGTCTATTACGGCCGGACAACTTGGGGATACGGCCGTAATGATGGGTTTACGGCCGTAATATATCTGGTTACGGCCGTAATGTTCGCAGGGTGAGATGTATGGATTTACAGAGGCCTCATTACGGGCGTATGATATTGTGGGTACGGCCGTATCGTATGGGTTACGGCCGTAAAGTTTATGGGTTACGGCCGTAAGTTTGGAAGTTACGACCGTAAATGTGTAAGTTACGGCCGTAATTTTAGGTCGGCAGAAACTGTTGGATAGGGTTTATACACGTGTGCTCGGCCATTTTCCCTTATTTTTGACCCCCAACTCCCCAAAACCCTAGAGAACAAGTCTAAAGGTGATTTCAAGGATTTGGCATGGTTTTTGGCTTGTAGATCATTCACCTACTTCAAGTTACCACCTTTGAAGCAACAAGAAGGGAGGAAGAGAAGAGGGAAGGAAGAAGAGGAAGTTCTCCAACCAACTCTCTAGTGTGATATCTTGTCTTTTGAGGTAGGTTTGAGATGAATTCCCTATGTAAGAGGTAAGTAGCTACATGAATGAGCATTAGATAGCTAACTATGCAAGTTCCCTTGGCTATTTTCATAGTTTTGGCAAAGTATGAGATGTCTAGCATGATGAGATGATTCTTAATAGTTTAGATGCTCTATAGCCTTAGTCTGTGTCCTTTACGATATGCTTATGTTGTCAAAACGTTATGATATGATTGTCAAGTCCATGTGAGACTTGAATAACGGTGCCTTGCATCCATATGTCACGTGCGTTTGGAAGTCGTCTATCATGTGTTGCATAAATGTTAAAGTTTAATGGCCAAATCTGGGGGACCTACGCCCCAATCAAGGATATGTCGGCCTAATGGGGGACCTATGCCCCAATGACCGATACATCGGCCTCATGGGGGACCTACGCCCCAACGACGTTAAGAGGCCGGCCAAATGTTTATGACAGCGCCAATGTTAACACATGATTCGCGACGGGCCCTAACTCAATATGTGATGTTCATATGCATTGTGTCTCTTCCTACTGGGTCATTATGACTCACGTGTGCTCTTTTGCATGTTTTAGATGATGCTGCGAGTAGGAGGCAGGCTGGAGGTGGCGATGGGTCCTCTCACTCGTGAGCTTGTCGACATGCAGAAATGGGAAATGAAAAGATTTTGGGGTCATGTGTGTGTAATAGAACTTCTTTTGTAGGCTATTACATTATATGTATATTAATTATCCTCTTTTGGGCGAACGTAAAGCGTTTTAAAATACGTCAGCTCGCCAATGTCAAGTAAGTAACGTCGTCTCTAGTGTGATGCCGCTGACGTACTGGGGAGGGTGTTATAGGAGACATCCATCGCCGATATGGTCTAACGGATTCGGCCATTGTCTGTAGTCCTTGCTGAAAATACCAAGTTCAATGTTATAACACTATATATATATATATATATATATATATATATATATATATATAAACTAAGCTATACTTAGGCTTTGTTCTTCCTACATTAATTTTTCACTAATACTTTCACTAACTTTTTACCTCTCATTATTTTTAACCACTGATATAATTATTTTATATTTTTTAATGCATTTTCCTTAATTTTCAGCCACACATATAATACGCAATTCAAGTACATCAATAACATCTTCAAAAGAACAATGCCTTAATTTGAATTTGTAAAGGTGGTGGTGGTGTGGTGGGGTGGTGAATCAGTGATGATGTCAGTAGTGGCGGTGGTGGTGGCGATAGGAGAGAGGGTTGGTGGTGGTGGCAGCAGTGATGAGTACAAAGGCAGCGGCAATGATGGTGCAGTGGTGGCGATACTATGGTAGTGAATAAAAGTCCATCAAAATCTTAATGGTAAATGATAGTCTTTTATTATAAATATTATGTTTGTACTTTGTGATAAAATATGAATTCCTAGATGATTTTATTAAAGTCATTAAAGATCCAAGATAAATTTGAATACCTCATAATTTGGTGGGATTTCTATATGTTTTCAATTACTACCAGATAACTTTAATTGACTTTTAAAGTCTATGAACTATATTGAGTACCTCAATATTTTACTCCCGCTGTCCAACAGCTCATTTTCTTTTTTTATGAGTAATAAACTATTGACCACTTTCTATTTATATCTATTTTTTATTTTTCCTATTATACTATTATTTAATGTACATTATTATTTATAAAATCACATTAACATAATTTAATGTAGGGCCATATTTGAAAAGACACAACTAAATTTTATTTTTTCGGTAACATTAATTGCACTTTTCTTAATCCTTATGAAAGTCAAAATGAATATATTTTTGTGGGACGGCGAGAGTAACTCACTTTTAAAAGTCTCAATTGAATGCATCCAAACTTTTCTAAATCCATCAAATTCCTTTAAACTCTTTAAAACTCCTTTGAAATATCAATTCAATATGCCCAGATTTCGGAATCTTTTTTTATATATATATATATATATATATATATTGGAATCTTTTTCTTGAATAAAATCTCAATTGGCTTATAAAAATTCTTACAATTGAAGAAATTCTAGCAACGTCCTGCTCTTCGCTTTCCACATTGTATTATATTTTTTTTCCTTTACATTTGGAGAAATTGCAATAAAATGGAAAGAAATATAAAAAAATTACATTATAAGATACATTATAGGACAAAAATGAAATTCCTTATATTGATCAAGTAAAATTGAATATTCATGGATATAGATGGTGGAGCGTGTAGTTTCCTTTAAAAAATAACAATAAATTCCTTTGAATGTCTCAACAAAACAATAAAATTACGAACAAAGAGCAAGCCACGACCGATTACATTATAATTTCCTATTGGTACTAAACATTACACAACTGTCAAACATTGGAAATATAATAAAAGAAAAAAAATATTAATTGAGAAACTATGACGAATTCATATTCATTCTTCTTGTTAATGCATGTTATCAACAAATGGGTAAATCTGCAGGAGGCTCCTCTAACGTTTGCAATTCTTCAACTCCATTTTCCACCAAGAAAGCCATTGCCAAACCCCAACTGAGATGATCATCGAAATGACAGTGCATTAACCACACTCCTACATGTGCAAGCACATCAAATCAATATTAGGTAAATGAAACATATTTTTAGAGGAAGGAATATGAATTAATATGATTGTGTAGGTAACTATTATCTCACCTGGATTATCTGCGATGAATCTAATTACAGACCATCCACCGACCGGTACACTAGCCGTATTCCTCATCGGTGGATCAACTAGATTGAATTTGGCCGTGTCACTTTTTGGATTGAAGTTTCCAAATCCTTCAGCAACAATATAGAAGTTATATCCATGGAGATGAATTGGATGGTTCTCGACTGTGAAGATACTTGTCCCTTGCAGAACTATTTGTACTCGAGCTCCATACTTTAATCTATACACCTTAGTCCCTCGAGCAGGTTGCCATAGTGATCGGCTTACATTACCGATGTAATCAAATGTTCGAGGTGGTCTTGCTGGAAAATCAGTTGTGAAGACTCCGGGTATTTTTTGTTGATGTGCTTGCAGTAGGGAAAAGCTTGATGGAAGCACGAATGATATATTGTTCATGCTTGCAGTAAATCGAGTTCCATTCGGTCCTTGACAATTTCTACTTCGACTAGCACCACGAGGGCAATTGTTGAGTCCTAAACCAACTGTAATGAAGAGATTCTCATCAAGTTCTGTGGGTACTTCAACTTTTCTTGGGCTTCTCAAGCTTTTGTAGAAGGAAGTTGCTGTTGCAGTATCGTTAAATTCAGGTAGAGATGGCATAACTGGTTTGGTGGATGTGCATTTGGCTAGGCAAGGGGCAGTCTCGTATTCAAGAATGGCAGTGGTGGTAGTATTATCAAAGGGCGCACCTGGTGCACTGGTGTAGGCACATGCAGCAATGTAGTACTTGGATGGTGGTTGATCAGCAATGACAAGAACATCATTTGTTTGGCCTGGTTCGAGCATGAGAACATCGGTGGTGAAGGGTCTTAGATAATTAGCATCAGCACCAACAACCGTGAATTTGTGGTTGGCTATCTTAAAGAAGAGTTGTTGATTGAGTGCAGAATTGATAATTCGGAGTATATTTGTTTCGCCAGAATTCACTGGAACTACAATCGTATCTGTAACACGATAAAATTTATAAGTCAATTTCTAAAAGTACTCTTTTGTACAATGGTAGCAGGATGAAACACCCTTTTTTTTCTTTTTTGAAGATTTGAAATTGGAGAATAAGTTAATTTGCAACATACCTTTCTTGGAGCAATTGTAAAGATCACCAGGTTGACCATTGATGGTGTAAGCATTGGAAACATTTGGGGAAGTTCCCGTTCTTGTTGCTTGCCTTATAACATCAATAGGGTTTGCATCCCACCACTCACCAAGAAGAAGAGGAATTTCGCGCTTCGGATTGGGGAATGGGTAGGACTCTCCCTGCCGTGGATGAATAATGAGTGCTCCATACACGGTTGCTCTAAGCCATGAGCTATGGGCGTGCCACCAAAGTGTGCCTTCTTGTCCTTCAATTGTAAACCTATACGTAAAACTATGACCTGGTCTAATAGGACATTGAGTCACATACTCTGGTCCATCAGCCCATGCAGTTCTCATTTGTCTCACCCCATGCCTATATAAAGATGCATAATTGATTAGTTTTTTTCACAAATTTAAACATTACATAATAATATCGAACTCGTCATGCATGCATGCGATCATACCAATGAATGGTGACATTGTATCGAGCTCTATTGGTTACTTTGACTACCAAAGTGTCGCCATTGTTGACTTCCAGTGTCGGTCCAGGATACATCCCATTCACTGTAATAGTGTTGTGAGTTTTGCACAGCCTCTTCACTGGTGTTGCTTGAATCTACAATCACATGGTGTATATGTCAACATTAGTAAATCTACTATGTTCGTTGCAATTTCAACTTGACATCAAGAAAGATCAAAAAGTGAGATATATAGAAACTTACAACAAAATGATGGTGATGAGTCTTTGCATTAGTTCCTGACATTGAGCTCGCGACGTGCAAACACATGCTCAAAAACAAGAAAGTACACAAGGGTTTGATAATATTTCTCAACCACTCCATTTCTCTTTCCAATGTTATGTCTAAATGGATATGGATTAATCCTTCTTTTCTGTGGAAAACTGAGACAATATCCTCCCTTTTTATATACAAAAATTTAGAGAGAGATTGTGTAAATTAGGTTTAGACGGACACAGTTGAAACCCTGCATGGGTGGGTGCACCGTCTGACCTAGTAAACAAACTTAATTATTTTGACTTTTACAGTTACGTGCCAATTAAACCAATTTAGAAGAAATTAAAATTTCATTAATTACACTGCAGGCTTTATATTGCGATTAAACTGTGAATATTATAGTAGTATATTATTTGACGTAAATATATAAAGGACAAATGAACTCAAGAAGTCAACATGCAGGATGCAGTTGCCACTTGTATGGTCATATATATTAGGCGAAAAAAATAATTAATAAATCCTTGGAAATTTTTTATTTGGTCTCATGTAGAATTTCTAGTTGATAACTGGATAATAGGATATCTCCAATGGGAGGTGTCTAATGGAAATGTGTGTTTAGAATAATTTTAGGTGTACAAATAAATTCACAATCACACACTATCACACTCTAATATACAAAATACGAAAAGACAAAAATACTCTCCTAAATGTGGGGAGGCCATACCCCTATTAGTATGTGGTGTTTTACCACACAAAAAATATGTGTCCTCCAAGAATGGTCCGTGTGTTTAAGAGATAGATAGAAAGAAAAATATTATTTTAATTATAGAGGAATGGAAAATGTGTAGATAAAAAAAAAAGGAAAAGTGTAAAAAAAGAGAGAAATAAAAAGATATTCAAAAATAATAATCAAATAGTGGTGGAAGATGTGAAATTGAATATTTAAATTTGGACATCACACGAAAAATAAGGAAGAAAAAGTGGAGAAAATGTAAGAAATGAGATAAAAGTGATTAAGAAAAATTAAAAATTAAAAATTTATGAGACCCACTCAAAATTTATATGAGTATATCTCTCCAGAAATTGAATTTTAGGAAGAGACATAATATTGTACTCTCTCCGTGTCAACATTTTCATCATTGATTATTTTCTTCTCGCTCTACAACTGTTCCACACGATAAGGCCATGTTTGGAGAATCTTAAAATTTTCACTTTTTCGTTTTTCATTTTGGCGTCGGGCAGTCAAATTGAAGCAGAAAGAATAAATGTATTTCACTTTGTGATGCATGTACACAGTATATACTGGAGACAAAAATTTTATCAGAAAAAGTTTTATCTTTAAACCTTAGCCGCGTTACAGTCCTCCTTTTGTTTGTACATCAATATTTATATGTGGATATATATATACAAATATTCACGTTTTGAATAGTTCCAAGTACGAATAAGTCAGTAACAATTGATATTAAACAAAGATTAATTAGACCATTAATTCTATAATGTTATTGTTTCTGAACGTAGTTAATTAATTAGCATGGTTGAAATTTCGATTATTTGACTTTCATATGTATGATATCGTCATCTTAATTTGCACAATTTTTCTATTAAGAAAAGATTAAAAGGGTGATTGGAAGTATTTTTTAATGGTTTTTAATGGTTTTTAATGTAAAGGAGGAGAGAGAATGAGTGGAGTTGGGTGGTTGAGATTTGTGGATGTGATAAGATGTGTGGATGTGATTGATTTAGGAGAGAGAAAAAATTGAAAAAATGGAAAATTTTAAAAAAAAAAGTGACCCCAATCAGACTTTAAGTCAAATGACTTACTTGTTTATGTAATAAAGTTACATATATATGCAAGTGTAAATTTTTAGCTTTAAGTTTTAAATTCATTTTTAATTTTCCACTTTCATACAAATTTGTCAATATATAATGACGTACTTTTTGTAGTTTCAACATTTTGACCTGACCAACAAAATCGTTCTTTTTTTTTTTAGGCGTGCCAACGAAATCACTGTAAATTTTCTTCAAAAATTTTTTGTTGTTTTGAAAACTACGCTTTTAAAAAATATTGTTCAACAAATTTTCATTATTGTGAACAGCTGAAATTTAGAATTGTGGTCTAGAAATTAATAAGAAAAGAGGACAAAGCCTTCACTCTTCATTTTTCGTTTGTCCCAAAATATAAGTCACATTTCTTTTAAAATATAGTTAAAATATTATTTGTCTTTTATACCCTCATTTAGGGGTTATTTGATTTGGGATAAAAGTTATCCACGCGGATTCGTATAAAATGTATAGTTAATATTATATTAAAAAGTCGTATGTGGTTGAAAAGATGAGAGAGAAGAGTGTGGGATAAAATTTATCCCGGATAGAACAAGGCCTAATGTATATTGTTATTTTCAAAATAGAGTAATTGAAATAAAATATCTAATAAATGAGATGGCATATCAGGAAAATAATCTTAAAATTTACTTTGTCAATACCAATAATTATATTTTTCTTAATTTTTATAAAAATAAAAATAGATTATATTTATGGAACGAGGATAGTAGTTAAATTTAGTTATAACATAAATTTCGTTCTTCGAAATAAAGGAACAGATGTAGTAGACCATATGGCCAAATAGGTAATAGGGAATGTAGACTGAGGTGGGTAATTAGGTCTGCTACATCCTGAAAACAGATTATAAGTGTCATCTAAGTCATTTACTACAAAATTGACAGGGGAACTAAAACTTGCCAACCAAACTTAGGGCATCTCCAACATAATGTCCATGTCCAAAATATAAAATTAAAGAGAGAGATAGAGATATGATGATTATTTTAATTAGAGTAAAATGGCGAGGAGTGTAGAAAAAAATAAAGTGAAAAGTGAAAAAAGAAGAGAGAGATGGAAATAAATTCAAAAATAATAATAAAATAGTAGTGGAAGATGTGCATGTTGATATTTGATTTTGGATACACTACTAAATTCGTGAGTATTAGGGACATTGGAATAGGGACAAAATATTTCATATGTCCCTATTAATAAATAATTAGAGTCAAAAATATGTTATGTCTCTATTAATATTAGGTAGGACAAATAAAAATGTTCCTAATATTTAATTAGAGACAAAAGTTTATTTTGCCTCTATTAATATTAATTAAAACAAATAAAAATATCTCTATTTTTTTTGCTTTTGCTTACTTGTCAACTCATATTATTGAGAGTTAAAAATTATGTCCCTAATAATACCCATAAAAAACCAAATTAATGTTAAGTATTGGCAAAAACGTACAATTTCTACCTCACCTCATGTACGGTCAATAAAGCCCAAATTAAAGGGATCCGTTGAGTCATTTCTACCTCCAGTTCAAGAAATCGAGCGCCCTAATCCCAACAGAGAAATCCATCTTCTTTCTCCACGAAAATCTCAAAGCATCTCAACAATCTAGGGAGGAATTGTTGATTCGAGGGAGAATTGTTTTCAGCTCTCTTCTTCTTGGGAATTTCCGGCGGCGGAGGAGTGTTGGAGACTGCTTGTGTTGGAATCCGGTGGTGGAGTATTTGATCCATGTCATCGGTTGAAGGCCGGCAGCCAAATTTCAAGAATCCCGTGATTTCTGTTTTTCGGTGGAGTTTCTTGGTGGTTATTGGTGGAGTTCTCAACCGGTCGTCCTCCTCTTCCAAAATTTATGGTGAGATATTTCCAATTTCTCTTTGAGTAAATTCTCAAGATCGGGTGTATGTTTAGTGTCTGAGATGTTTGCTATTGCTGTATACTTTTGGGTCTGCTACATCTATTTTTGGGTTTGCTACATCTATTTTTGCGTCTGAGTTTTCTGGTTAGGCTCTGTGTATGCACTCATCGCTTCTCTGACTCAGTTCAAGTGGCTTATTGAAGAGAACCTCTTCCAAGTTCTTCAATCAAGTTCGTAATCACCCTTCTTCTCTAGTTATTTCAAACTAAATGAGTTCCTTTTTGATGATTTTTGAATTTCGGAAAATATTCTATAATCTCTATTTAATGCCGCATTAAGTAGGTTATGGACACATTTTTGCAGTGGTATAAATATTTTGCCTTATGCTAGAAGAATTAGTGGAACTAAATTTCATTAGTACATTAAGCATAATGTCTGCTGCTGAGTGTAATTCTTTCCTTTTTAAACTTCATTTTGAGCTGTTGTTTACTGCAAATCTAGAAGCTTTACTTTTAAATGCCGACAGCAGATGAAATTTTCTCCTCATTGTTTGAGAACTAATTTTTTTTACTGCTCTTTATGACACTACTTGGAATTATGCAGGTAAAATTTCTGTTATTGCTGATAATAAGCAATGTATGAGTTTGAATAAAACACCTGAAGTACAGTTTCTTTGGTACATTGAATGGGCGCCCTGCTGATCCAATTGAGGGATTTGATCTAATTCACAAGAGAAAGGGTAAACACAAAAGTTCGATTGATGATGCATCTGCACAAATGGGGGTAAGTTTGATATTTTCTATGGCAATAATTTGAGTTGTTCCTATTAACCATTGAATATACTTACAAATGTAATATAAATTTGTAGGCAAAGATATCAAACGAATTAACACAATTAGTTGCTATCCATGGTGAGTGGAGACCCCCACGGCGGGTTGCAAGCATATGTTAATGCTAGGCGTTGATTCTCGTGGAAGAGTTCATGGTTATGGGGAAATTGTTGCGCCGGACATGATGCAATTGGTAAATCAGAATGAACCTACACCTTCAATTCGTCGATCACGTAAAGGACGAGTTTATGCTTCTTTGGAGTCTGACTTTTTGGTCTTACAAAGTAAGTGTGCACAACAACAAGAGGTTAATGAGAAACAACAGAAGGACATAGAGGAGCTCCGACAAATCATTTTATCGTCAAGGCATCGATCTTTGAATCCACAGTTAGAAAACTCCCCATCAGAATACCGGTTGTCTTCATTACACCACTCATTGCATTCTCAACCAGAGGAGTCACCAACACGACAACGGTCACCTATCCAACACCGATCATCCTCTCAGTCAGTACCATCGTATCATCGTTCGCCTTCATCATCTTATCATCAACATCTGCCTTATTCACAGCCTCCGCCTTACCATTATCCTATGCCGTCCCAATTCTACTATCCTCAACCATACTGTCAGCCTTTGTACACGGGGTACCATCCTAATGGAGAGTTCACAGTGATGCTCAATGACCCAGACTTTATGCAACGATACATGCATTCGGATAAGAGAAATGATCAACATGATTAGATCATCATTATTTATGTTATTATTGTAACACCCCGACCAAAATCGTCCCAACATAATGTATATTTGTATGATGGATTCGTGACATGACGGGAAGTATATGAGGTAGGTCGGAAGTCGGAACGGCCGCCGGAATGGAAAGAATTGGAAATTAAGTAGACAAAGGATTCTGGCCAGTAACTTGGTTATTTGCGTAAAGTTTGTATTTACAGTGTAATTTATGGATTTACTACCGTAAGTGATTGAGTTGAGAAAGGTTGGTCACCAAGTCTCAGAGGTTGAGCTCGAGTTCTGTGACGAATCGAAGTTCTGGCCAGTAAGGGTCTCGAGTTACGCCAGTAATTTGGGAGTTACTGAACATGGAAATTCTGGCCGTAACTTTAAGTCGGCAGACCTGGTATTTCTAGACATTTCTCGCCATTTCTTGACATTTACCCAACCAAACTCGGTCCCAAGTGCCCAAAACTCTCTCAAGACCCCCAAACACCCATGTGACCATCTCAAACACTGTCTATGATCTATGTAATGTATATAGAACTTATGATTACAAGAAGAAGACAAGGAAAGGAAGAAGAGGAAGAGAAGAGAAGAAGAAAGGGATGATCTCCATGCTTGTGCTTGTATATGCTTCAATAATGGTGAGTAATAGGTGTATCTTATGTTCTAGTATGGATATGGTATGTTGATAGTATGTTTTCATGAGTTTAAGAATAAATATGAGATGATATTCATGTTATGGCCTTGCTATGCTTGATGTATGAGCTATGTGAAGATATGTGATGATATGATGTGAGTAATAGGTGTATCTTATGTTCTAGTATGGATATGGTATGTTGATAGTATGTTTCCATGAGTTTAATAATAAATATGAGATGCTATACATGTTATGACTTTGATATGCTTGATATGTAAAGGTATGTGCAAGTTTGTGATGTTATAATGTGAATTTAGCATGTTGAGTGTTATTATGTGATAGATATAAAGTAGTACATGAGATATGTGATGATTAAGACCATGTAATGATGCTAGAATGATATGAAAGCTAGGAAATGTGAACGAATGCCAAGTGAATGATTACGTGACGTGTTATGATGATGAATGTAATGTTGTATGCAATGACATAATGAAGTTATGTGATATGTCATGATAAGATGAAGTTCATGAGAAAGTATGCTATGTAATGCCCAAGAATGTTATGAGTATGATTACAAGGTGAAGCATGAATGATGTATGACACGAAGCATGACGTATGTGAAAGAATGTAGTTGCGTATCATGTGTTTATGGCGATTTATGTAGCGCCCCAAGAGTAAAAGAACTCTTGGGGACGGCTTACAATATGTATGATGTTACAAAGGCGGTTTAAAGCGTAAAGAACCTTAGACGACGGGCCCACGCGCCCAAAGCGTAAAAAGAACCTTTGGGGACGGCCATCTGACGGCGCCCAAAAGCGTAAAGAACCTTTATGGGGACGGCCAATGTTATGATATGGCGAGGTATTCACATGATTCGCAACTAGGGCCCAAAGAAAGGAAGAAAAGAATGTTACACGTGCATTCATGCATTGCATTGCATCTATTGCTCACTGAGTCCTCGTGGCTCATTACGTGTACGTTTATGTGTTTGCAATGCAGTTACGTGGGGAGTGGAGAATCCGAAGGAGAATGATGTGTGCGGATGTGTGTGGGAAATAGAAGGATCACGGTCCTGCAGCCCGATTCCGGACGGGTCATTACAATTATTCATTTTTTAGGAATGTTGAACGCTATTAAGAAATTGTTTCTATTGTTTATTGTTATCTACTATATATAGGTGACATTCTATTTCATTTGAAATTATGTTGGATTATGCATTCTTGAAAGATGATTGTGTATTCTTGAAAGATGATTGAGTTTCGAAGGAATTTGTATGTTTGAGATTAATATTGTTCCTTATTTTATTTTGTAAAATTTACTTCTATTTAGTTTCATATTTACACATGTCCATAATAATAGGTGTAAATTTTACTTTTAGTGTATTTAAAAAAAAAATAATAGGAGCAGATTAATGTATATTAATTGTTCCTATTGTTTTAAATTGAATAGGGACAATTTTAAATGTCTCCATTATTCCAAATTTAATTGGATATTTTGAAATGTCTCTATTATTTTAAATTTGAAGGGACATTTGTAGATGTCTCTATTATTTTAAATTTAAAGGGACATCTCTTAAGTGTCTCTATTAGTTTAAATCTAAAACACGTGTTCAATTTGGTTTAAATTAAGTGATTCACATTTAAATGTCCCTATTCTTTAAAATTAATTGAGACATTTAATTAAGTGTTCCTAATAAGACTAATATCCTACGTGGCATATATATTATTAGGGACCTTTTTTGTGTTCTAAGAGTCCCTAATTATTATTAGAGACACGATTTATAGGGGCATTTCACTAATATGTCCCTCATTGTTTTAGGGCCACTTTGACTATGATTTATGTCCCTAATCAAATTATTTGGAACACTATTAAATGTACCTACTATCCACAAATTTAGTAGTGTTATATGGCTCAAGAAACGAGGTAGAAATAGTGAGAAAAAAGTTGGATAAATAAGATAAAAGTGATTAAAGAAAATGAAAAATAGAAAAATATGGGACCCATTCAAATTTTTTTTTTTTTTGTATCTACATCTCTCCCTTTTGGACATTTCAATGAGACTCATTGCATTGGAGATGCTCTTAGAGTTCACTGGCCCCCAAAACACAGTTATATACTCCCACCGTCTCAATTATATAGAACTTTATTCTATTTTTAGTTGTTTCAATTATATAGGTCATTTCTTATTCTTTTACTATTATATCCTCATTTAATTAATACACTTTAAAGTCATTTATTAGTTCCAATAACTTTTAGACTCATTAATAAGGGTAAATTAGGAAAAATATTTATATTATTTACTTGTACAATGAAAGGGTTAATCCTTGTGAAAAATAATAAGGGCATATATATTTGGCACGGAAGGAGTGTCTGGCAAATGATTATGTCTGAAAAGTGTAAGCTCGTGTACGCGTCTGGACTTGTATGCGCATAGTGTGATGAGTCTGAGCTTCGTTGTATGTTTTGTTCAATCAAAACAATTCAATACACACAAATGTATTTATTCAATAACATTATTTTAATTAATAATGGGGTCACCCCTTACCAGGAAGGTTCCAAATTCGAATTTTATCCCCGTCCCTATATCCCCAATCAATCAATCAATCAATCAATCAATCAATAATAATAATAATAATAATAATAATAATAATAATAATAACATTATTTTAATAATATGCCACCAATTGAGAAAGCGAGCAAGTAATGAAATTACAAATTTGGACTCCACCATGATATGGCCCCACACAAACGAACATCGAGCAATGTTAGGGCATCTTCAACAAAAAACTCTATTTTGAAGCATGTTTACCGGTGCAATTGAAACTCTCTCCTTTCTATCTATCTCCAACTCAAGACCCTAAAAAATTACATCAAATGAAGAGTAAATAACTTATCTCCCTTTTTTGTGAATACTTGTAATTCATGTCAAAATTATAGAATTATGTATTCCAAAATTAATTAAATTAAAACAAAAAAAAAGTATTACAATGATCGAACCAGCAACATTCATACCATTTTGACATCCCAAAACACCAAAAGAGGAGAAGAAAAAAAGGGCCACCAGAACAAAAAAAAAAAGCGAGAAATTATTATAAATTGGCTACCATTGTAAACTTCGATAATGTAAGTATTTCATTTTAACATCGACTTTCATTTTCATGTGACTATCATATTTGCTCCATAGCTAATCGATGTAGTATTTTAGACAAAAAAAAAAAAAAAGAATGACAAAAATTAATCAAATAAACAAAAAGGAAAGAAATATCACAAAACTACACGGTTTATTATTTAAAATAAAATTTATTGCAAAAATAATAACACGATTTTAAAATTTAACAATACACAATTTATTTACACGAGCAGAGGACAAAAATACAAATTAAGAGGAAAAAATACAACACAATGTGGTAAAGCCAAGAATAGGACCAACAAAAAAGGAGTATAGGATTTCAACTTATTTTGATTTTAGATCCCCACGTCTCTATATCTATGAATTTTTTTTTCACTACTATATATAACAAGAGAAAAACTTAGGTACAGTAGTACCACCCTACGTGGTACATCCAACCAATAACATTATTACATGTATTTAAAATTATCCACCTAATTTTAAAAATTAACATTTTTAATAACAAAATAATTAACAATTACCCCTCATAAATATCATTAATTAGTTGGTACTTATAATTTCCCATGCCACACACGATTTTTTCTTTTTTCCTACACATTCTCTCCCCTATTTTGTCATTTTCCTTCTACCTTAACTTGGATGTAAATTTTAGAAAAATTAACAAATAATTACCCTTTAGAATTTCATTTTCAGATTTATAATATCTTTTTAGATGATTTTAATTTTTTTATGTGTGCTATGGAGCATTTTATAACCATATTTCAATATACCGATATCTATCATTATATCCCACTTGATTAATTTTGGCTATTTGATTTTAGGATATTATAATTTTACAACGAATATCCCTATATTTTTCTTGGTATGTAGGGCAAAGTACGAGAGGAAAAATGGATATTGTATATCCTTGCGACTTTTCTCGATTCGTAGACCTAATAATAATAACTCAGCAATTCCAAATCACTTTGTCTCAGGAATTAGTTACGTATCCAAGCTTAATTAAAATAGCAATATTAATCAAGTTTTTCCAAGTTCAAGTAAGTTATTGCTATTATTATTTTACTCATTTACAATAACGTTTGAATTTCTATTGTTATAGTCAAGTTACAATACATAATTTAACTTTATCATAGCCTCTAATTTGGTATGCTAAGAGGATACCCAGTGAGCATTTCCATTGTCTAAATTTTGAAAGCCACATTATCAATCCATAATATCAAGTAAAAAAACTTCTCCAATAGTGGGTAATATATACAATGTAACGATGACATTGCACAATTGAAACTTGACAATGTCAAGCGCAATGTCTAGAAATGAAAAGAAAGTGAGATATGATGACTCACTATATTGTATAATTATTTATTAATTTATTGAATTAAAATAAAGCATGTGTATGCATTTCCCTCTCTTCCTTTTTTGTGGTTAATATTATGTGATTATAATTTTTCTCTCCTCTTTTGTGTTTACTTTTTTTAATTTTTTAAATGTTAATTTATGACACATAAGTTATACTAAAGGGGATAGAAATATACCCATTGGAGATTACTTTTATATATGAACGTCTATTTCTAAATCATAAAATAGATACTTTAATTTCAATTTATATGACACATAGGACGAAATTGACATTAACCATTGGAGATGCTTTAACTATTAGATGTTACCACATATATGCATAAAAAATAATTAAGATCATGCAACGCATGCGTCCACGTAAAATTTAAAATTGAAGTCCAGGTAAAGACATACCTTAATAAAAATTCATTGCCATTCCCATTTAGAATAGTTTTTAACAAATTTTTGGAGGCATGAAAGAGTTAACAATATAAAAAACTCAATGTTAATTTGGACAAGAATGAGATATAAAAAATTATGATATAAATATAAAGCATTTAAACGTTAAATCAACTCCATTTATTCACAACTATAGGACAATGTGAATCATCAAAGTATATAGCACAACCAGCCATTCTATATACCAAAAATGAGGACATTGATCAAATAAATTAAATGATGATCGATCCATTTTTGGGAGATACAGCTACAGAGTCCTTCAATTATGATGTAGATGTAGATAATACATGTAATTACCAACAATAGGAGTTTCTTAATACATTGTTACCAAATGGTATTACACCGCGCAAGGGCTATTGTGGAAAAGACTTTGTTTAATAATTCTGTTGAGGAATTGATATCCTACAAATGGACTTTGCAATGGAAGCAGAATGATTTGTCAACGCCTCACCTGACATTTAATTCATGCATAGATAACTATCGCCCAACATATCAGTAAGCACGCATTCCTTTCGCGCACACCATTGAGCTCTACTTATTGAAATTGTTTACAAATACCGAGCAACGTACGTTGAGTATGGCTAGTAGGTGTAACCCGGGGCCGATAGGTTACAACAAGGAATGCACTCCTTATTCGAGCTTTTTGCTTTGACCGAATGATTTACAATATTGATTACCACTCCTTTACAACAACCGAGCATTAATTACAAGCCCTCGGCTTGACCCACAATATGGGAGTTGGTGCATGTACATTAGAAATTACTTTCTTAACAAATTTCATATTCAATGCAATGCTAAGAGATCGCGAGGTAAACGCTTATGAATTTCACTAAAGTGTTTAATATGCAATTTTTGATAAAGTATGACACACGGTAAATAATTTTGAATAAACTATCATGATTCATTTTCAAAAATCTCACTTAATAAATAAATAGTCAAGTATATAAAGGGACATTATCACTTTATAATGAAAATGTGTGAGAAAAGAGAAAAAAAATGGTTTTGAGAGTAGAATATATTGCAAGACTTTTTCAAACCCAAAAGAATCGTCACTTCAAACGGTCTAAACAAGTTTACTTGCAAGATTAAGATTGAAAAGAAATTTAAAAAGAAGAGTTGAATGCAATGTAAGCCTTATATAATTATATTCTCAATAAACTATCAACTGAATCACTCAAAAATAGTCCTGTCTTCGCTTTAGTCTTCTTTTTTATTATTATTATTAACTTTGTCAGTCTCGTCTTTTGATCTTGACTGAGCTAAATCTTCATGTTTGGATGATTTGTTTTTCGAATATGATCAACATGAAACACATTAATTTGAAACACTAGTACAATAAGAATATTCGTTATAATCAAAACAATTAAGACCAAAATCTACCACAGGTCAAAAAAAATTTCTTACCGAAAGAAGTTGATTACTATTCGCAGTTTGGCTTCTTCTACAACTTTTAACAAATTTTTACATATTTTAACACATTCACATCAAAAGTCAAACCAATTACATTCACATATTTTCTGGAATCCACTGTACTACATAAATCTCCACCACTCAATCCCACTCATTCTCTCTCCTATTTCACATCAAAACTCATAAATACTCATAAATACACATATACTAACAAGGTGCAAATTAAGCATGTGCTCATTTCTTCCAGTTAAACTCAAAAGGAATTGACGGGCTGCAAAAACAGTGCCTAGTTTTGCGACTTGCTTCAGCTCTAAGCTTCCACAGCCCTGACTTAGCTCTTTTCACAAGATTATTTTGTTTTGTTTATAATGATTTGAGCGTAGCCCGTGTTCAAAGTAGTTTTTGGAAAGAATTTCACATGGAAAAATTGTAAAAAAAATTTGACTTAAAATGTGTGTCAAGAGTTTTTACCCTGAAAATATTTTATAGATAAAACTCCAGAAAATATTTTATAGATAGAGTTTGTGTTGTCAAATATATTTGTAGAGGAAATATTCATGAAAATATTTTTATTTTCTACCCAGATTCACAATTCATTATTATCCTCCAATTCATTATTATCCTCCATCAGGAAAATCTATTGGAGATTAGGCAAAAAGTAACCTACCACTATCAACACAAGTAATCCTCTTCCCATGTGGAGAGACTCCCCACGCCACGTGTCCCCCCTGATTAGAGAGGGACCTCAAGTGGGACCCTGATTTGAAACCCGCCTCCAATCAAAAGAGGACACATGACGTGAGAAGCCTCCCCACATGAGGAGGGGTTCAATTCTCACACTACCAATTGCAGATTGCTGCAATGGGTGTAAAGATGCTCTTTTTTAATTTTCCCTTTGTTTAATATTATTTTAACTTTTCTTTGGAAAATAAAAAGACCAAAAAGGAAAAATTTTAAAATTTTGAACAAAGAGTAGCACCATGCACCTTTTAAGGGAGAGGGCAACCGTTCGCTGTTACAAAATGCATGTTCAAAATTGACTATTTCAATGAAATTGGAACCATCCACCTCACGATGCACGAATTGCACGTTCACACACGCGCAGACACACCCAATCTCGAAAGCGAAGTCACACTACTTATCACGAGCTCGGAGAACAGGAGACTCTTCAGTAGCCTACTTTACACACTATCCTGCAAACAAAAAGCTCCTAGTATCATCTCTCCACAGTTCGGTTCAGTTTCACCCTCATTATATCATATTTGAATGCACAGTAACTTCTATCACGTTAATCCTCAAAATTGGGACTCTTTTATCCCAAACAAACTTCGATGAATATCCATGCAGAAACTCCTAAACCTCATGTTCATTCCCAGTAAGTCTACTCATTCACATTATATCATACTTGCATTTGCATTAACTTCCATCTTCAGTATTGCAACTCCTTCTAGTATAAGTGTGTACATACTCGAAACGAACTCCCTTCTCATTAATGTACCCAAATAATATATGCTTTACTGTTAGATATTCTTTAACCGGTAATCTACCACCCAGATGCAACCATATCCAGATACGATTCTCAGCACAAAATTCACCTCAGACATCCAATTAACCATCAGCTACATTAAGTCCTATCAAGCTTGCCTGTTTCGCTAACTCTAAATAGCCAAAAAGCTAACTCCTACAGTCACGGAAGATCTTCATTTGATCCTTGCCCTGCGTCTTCTAACCCAAAAATCCAAAATCTCAAGAATCACAACCTAGTGTAAGGAATTATCTCAACAACTAGTTTTCGAAATATTCATTCTCAATCACACATTCTTCTAGAAAGAACATTCCCGCTCTAAAGAAAAAGCTCTACCAAACACGCAGTATATGAGTGGATTAGTGCATCAGATATCCATCTTGTGTAGATATATCCCTCGACTCACATTTCACGAACTTTGCAGTTCCACCATGATCAAATTGGATGGATTCACCCTCTGAAACAAGAAGTCCTGGCCCTGGAGTGATAATATCAACTACTTGACGTCCATCCGATGGATCTATTATGGATATTTCATATCCCCCCTTTCTTTTCGTATTATTTTGCTTACTATACCTGTTGTTGTAGTATTATAAACTGTATTGTTACTCTTGCTTCCGTCAAAATAAGTGCGACCCCTTCCCCTGTTCCCGCCTCAAGAACATCTTGATGCCTAAACCTAACCATTCTTAGCAAGGCCTTAATACACCACCTTCTAAAATTTGGAATGAATTATCTCAACAATTTTGTTATAAGAAAATAATAACAAATATTTGGCATAAGCAGCAAAACCACCAAACACAAGAGACCGGGAAACCCTGGAGGTCCAAAGAAAATACACCAGAAACAATAGCCTGCTACTTATTCCCTAGTGCAAATGAATTACTGCAACCACACAGTGAAAAAAGAAAATAACAATTTGCAACACCATCTAATGCAAGTGACGGAGCGAAATCCTAGGAAGATAGAAACACTATTTTGAAGTTTGATACATATAAAAAGTTCACACAGAAGACAATGTGCACATTCCAAACATGGCCCATTTCTTCAAGCAAGTCGTATCGGTTAAATTTGTTCAATGATTTCACGAAGAATAAATCCATGATAAATTTTGTGGTTTGTGGGGTTAAATTTGTTAAATGTTCTAATGAGAGAGAAACTCATAGTGTGCGCCGCAAAATTTTCCAATCACAAGAATCCATTGTGAACTTTGTAATCCTTATACTAAGAAATCTATCTACCAGATCTTGTCTTTTAAGAATTGAAGTCAATCAAATCAAGGAATTAGGCGTAGCTCAGTAGCACCACAGATTCAGATTTCAAAAAACTTAAAACTGAAAGATAACATCCAATTCAAATTTGTGAACATGACAAATGAATAAAATGTCTGTTAAACAATTAATTATCTGCCAAAATAATAGAAGATCTAATTGTACAAGAAACATGATGACGAAAGATTAAAGGATCCAAAGCACAGATTTGACATAGAGGTAACAGATCCAATCTATCTAGGTACAAAAAAAGAGCCAAATTTCCCTAATAACGAGGCAGCTCCTTGTATATTCTTCTACCAGGCACCTCTTACGATTACGCTAAATAATTTTCGAATTTCATGTAATAAATGGCAATCTATTACCTTCATCCTCAGATCCCATTGCACCCGACCCGATCTGATCGAATCCAATTACACGCGCGTGGCAACGGATGGGGCAGCTGCAGCCGCGGCGTTAGCGGCGCCGCCTAAGAAGGAAAGGAATCCACCATTAGCCGGCTCTGAATCGTCCAGGAAAAGATCTTCAGGCATGCGGAACGCGCCGTGTGTACAAACGACGGCTAGGCCAACAAGCAAAGCAGAGATCAGCAGCGATCCAACGCTGGTGAGGAACACGACAACGACGGTAGACACCACCAAAATTCCCAAAATCTCACGAGGCGAAAATGTGCGTCCAGCGACGACAAGCGGCTGATCCGCAGGACGGAATAAGTAAAGGAAAACCCACGCGCCAAGTAGGGCTAAGAGAACAAGCAGCGAAAATGGATGAGAGAGAAGAGAAAGCGCAAGTGATAGAGCGATTAGAGAAACATAATTGACGCGAAAGTAGGAGAAATTCTTGCGGATGCGAGAGGCGGCTTCCGATAAGGAGTCCGGACGGGAGAAGGACGAGCGATCAAGGAGTTCGTACCAAGGGCGGCGCTGGGAGAGGCCGTGGCGGATGTTGGAGGAGAGATGTGAGATGAAGGATCGGAAGGCGGGGGTTGAGATAGGCGGCGCCGCCGTATCGGATTGGGAGGACGAGATCGGGAGCGTCGGCGGAGAGGCCATTGTTGATTCTTTAGGAAGGAGAAATAGTTGGACGCGTTTTCAATTCAACGTCCAATGAGTCTTCTTTACAGTCCGGACTTTTTGCCCTGTGTTTTTGAGGAGGTTAAAAAGGCATATTTTCAGGAGCCCTTATAGTTTTGATATTGTTGAGACTTGGCCCCTACCAAAACGGTATCCGTTATTTGCTCTTTTAACAGTCACAATGGTTTGTTCTTCATGCAAAAAGCAGCAAGGAACCTAATGGGAATTACTCAAATCCAGCCAAAACCATTGATAAAACGGTAAAACCATTAGAGAGTGTTTCAATCGGTGTCTCAACGGGTAGAAAACTATTTAAAATATTTTTGTCACTAATAGATATTTTTAAAAGATTATCGATATTTAAACTCCATTTTTTGAGAATGATTATTTGTTTGAGGGACCGACCCAAATAGGAGATTATGTCCAATTTTGAGAAAGATTGCACATGCCTATGCATTTTCCTTTTAATTTTTTTCTATCTAAAATTTAATTTTTATTATTAATTAAAGTCAAATATAAATATTGATTGCACATTTTATATTATTATAATTCACTAATATTTACATCTCGGGTCAACTTCATCATCGTTCAATCTAAAAAATTATTTTTTAGATAAACAAAAATATTAGTTCCTCAACTACTCAACAATATTAGTTCACTTAGGCGAGCGTCCACAAAACTCGAACTCAAGACAATTGATTCCACTAATATGAAAATTAATTGAGCTAGAAACTTAAACCATTTGATCAAGTCGACCATATAAATAATTTAATATTATTTTAGACACTAGTCCAATCATGTATGTTTTATAAAATACTAGTATTTTCACCCGCGCGTTGCACGGGGAGATTTATACCTAATATATAATTTAGAATTTGTCATGTTCAAATAAATCAGTGAACCCTCCATCTCATACAAAGAAGGTGCCAGACAGCTCGTGATCCAGGGTAAAATTGAAAATTGATGTTGCATAAAGTGGAAAATTAAAATCGTGGAAACCAAAACTCAGTTAAAAAAGGAAAAATTTATAATAAAATACCAGAAACCTCTCGCAAATAGGGGCAGGCGTTGATATCTAATTTGCGAGTTAGATATCTTGATTTCCGGAAAGCTACGATTACTCCACAAAAAAAAAAAAACTTAGATAAGTACTATACGGTATAGAAGGAAATTAGATAAGCTAAAGATTTGGATTAATATAAAAAAATAAGAGATAATTATATCACTTAATTAAGAGATAGAGATAACTATGGAGATTTGGATCAATTCGTGAATATTAGGGATTCTGTTATCTCAAACCTTAAGAGGGAATTAAGAATAAAAATAATAATTATTTAATTCAAAAAATAAAAAGAGCGGGAAACTGATCTCATTTTATTTATATATAGATATATAGATATAGATGACAGTGTATTAGTCGCTACTATTCATTTTTCCCCCTTTTCTCTTTCTTTAAAAAAAAAAAAAGAACAACAATAGTAAGTCGTAAAGAGTACGAGCTTTAATAATTAAGGGTGTGTTTGATTCAACCAATTTTTTCCAAGAAAACTCATTTTCCGGCTTTTTTTTCCATCCTTGGCCGTTTGATTGCACTTTTTTTCCTGGAAAACGTTTTCCAGCTTTTTCTCGATTTCCGTTCTTTTCCTTGTTTTGGAGGAAAACGTTTTCCTTGGGGTGGAGGTGGTTTTTGTTTTCCGGGAAAAGTTTGGCACTTTTTTTTCTTTTTTTTTTAATAGACAATTTATTTTAACCATAAAGATAAGGAAAATGATCAAATTTTATTTAAAAAAAACCTCAAAAATAAGGAAAATAACATCATTTTCCAACTTTCAAATTAACCCAATCAAACACCAACAATTACCATTTTCCTGTAAAACCTTTTCCCGGAATTCATTTACCCGGAAAACGTTTTCCTTCTAACCATTTTCCGGCTTTGCAATCAAACACACCCTAAGATTTTTTAATATATGATATGATTCACATTCCTTAAACATCCAAAGAAATTGCAAAGTAGGGTTCATATCATCCATTTTAGGGCTACATGTCTAGAGGGACAATATGGCGTCACCACCACCATGGGGAGCATCGCCGGCCGCCGACGAGCCCTCGCTTGAAGTCTAGCAACCTTCCGACAAGTGTGTGAAGCACACGTGCCATTGCATCAATCCACTATTTTGTCTTGGCCTTTCTTTGCTAGCTTGTAGAGGTTCTTTAGTTGCTGAAAAAATTTTGCGGAAAATCGAAGAGAAGGCACGAGCTCACGACTGATGTACCATCCGATCTCGAAGCAAGGTCTGATAAAAAAATCGGAATGCATCAATATCTTCGTTTTAGGAGACGATTCGAACCATGTGTCTCCGGTTCATGAAAGGAGATAGATGTGCCTCCACGCACCACCTGAAAAAGTGAATAGCCAATTTTTCGGAGTGAACAGCCGTCGTCGCCAAAGTTCCACTCGTTGCCCTTTTACTACCACCAGAAGTGCCTCGACAAGAAGATCTCATATCTGGTCTTCTTCTACGTTGTCAGCCACTAGTTTGGCCAAAAAATATTGAAGAAAGAACTAGTGACTAGGGTTTCTTTAAGCTTCTTGGTCACTAAACCTTGCTAGGGCTTTTTTTTTGTGTGTGCTAAATAAAAGGGGTAGACCTAATTCTCAAAGAAAAAGAGATGATGGAAAATAGAGCAAAAAATAGGTGGTCAAACAAGTAGTACAAGGCCGTTCGTCGGAGGTTGAAATATTTTGTAATGTTAAACCAAGGTCGGGTCTTGCTCTGATATCATATAGAAAACAAAGATTTCGAATAAACTTATATTCTTCTATTAAACTTTGATTACATGTACATATTTATAAACTAAAAGAAACTTGCTAATCAAGTAACTACTTCCTAACCAAGTAATTAACTCACGACTTGCTAACCAGATAACTATTCTATTAAACTTATATTCTTCTATTTCAAATAAACTTATATTCTTCTGTTAAACTTTGATTACATGTAAATATTTATAGACTAAATGAAACTTGCTAATCAAGTAACTACTTCCTAATCAAGTAATTAACTAACTACTTGCTAACCAAATAACTATTCTATCTTGCTAACTTGTACCTAACAAATGTAATCTACTAATTTACTCCTCACAATAACTTTACATTCCAACCAGTGGCAGCGATGGCTACTTGTGGATGCTGTCTTTTGTGTTTGAAAAACATCATGGTTTTGCGCTTTGTGTAGGCTGCAAGCTTTTTATTTTGGGCTTCTTTGGGATGATTTTAGTGTTGGGCTTGTTTGGCTACAAATTGTTGGGCTTATTTGACTCGAGATTTTATGATTTAGGCTCAAAATTAGGGTTTGGCCTTTTGTTTGGGCTTGTAGTGTTTGGGCTTTGGAATATGAGTTGATTTTATTTTGGGATTTTTTGGGATGTCAAATAATGGCTTGCTTGTTTAAGACTTCAAATTAGCTTTTAAGTCTCTGAATTTTATAATTTGGTCCCTCGATTTTCTAGAAAGCTCATTCAATACCCTATTGTTCAAAATTTATATTTCAATCCCTAAACTTTTAGAATTTACACATTTCGTCCTTGACCCTTTTGAAACTACATTTTAGTCATCCATCGTTTTCGAAATTATATTTCAACCCCTATTCTTTCTTTGTTTGTGTTATTTGATCCCATAACTTCTAGCTTATGTTATTGTTGTTAAGTCTTGTATTAGAGTTTGTTTCTTTTCAATCTTTTGTTTGTAAATTCAGTATTTATCAATCTGAGTGATGATGCGATTCTTGTACCTATTGGGTTTATATTGGTTTGAATTAATTAAATGTTTGTGCTCGGCACAAGGATTTTGTTGACCATATATGGTCATTTGGGGTTGTGGATTTAATATCTATTTGTTCATTGCTCGCGAGCATTTTCTAGAAAGACTTTGGAAGTGGAAGAAAGGGAAGAACACTTAGTACTGTTTGAAGTTGTTCTCAAGTAGTTGTTCTTTACATAATTTCAAGTTGATAGACATCAACTTGAGGCGGAATGTTGGAATGTAAAGTTATGATGAAGACTAGATTAGTAGATTAAAATAGTTAAGGAAAAGTTTGCGCAAGATACAATAGTTACTTGGTTAGCAAGTTTCTTTTAATCTATAAATATGTACATGTAATCAAAGTTTAATAAAATAATACAAATTTATTTGACATCTTTGTCTTCTACATTGACAAAAAGAAAACAAACAAAATCATAGACGAAATAGTATAATTTCACATGCAACTTCAATCTCTATACTCGTCTCTAATTGATTGTTTGAGGTAGCATTTTAGTCGATTGTTTGAGGTAGCATTGCTAACTATAGCGGAAACCATAAGAATTTACGCTATCACTCAATCCCTCAACACCCCCGCCCACCTCCCAAACAAAAATAGTAGGGGCGGACAAAAAAATCGAAACCAAGCTGGTAGAGCTTGAACTTAACCAAAAAAATTGAAACCAAACGGTTCTTTCAAAAAAATTAAGAACCAATACCGAATCGAAACCTTAAAATAAAGAACTTAAAACCGAATGGTTCATTTCTAAAACCGAACACCGGACCAGAAAATCGAATAGTTTTGATTTGAAAGTTAAGTTTATATATATATATATATATATATATATATATATATCAAAAGTCCAATTTGGCTTTCACATAGCTATGTTAGGATTGAAATTTTTATCAATTTTCATATGAAATGGGAAAGAAAATAAATGAAGTTGAATTGTGGAGCTTTATATAGTATATGTAGATCTCATAAAATATGTGGATGTAATTGGTTGATCAAATTCAAAAGAGAATGAACTAAAATTCATTAAAAAAAATTACATCCTCACATGCATGTAGTCTATTGTTGTCCCCCCAATCCTACTAAGATAGACTTGGTTTGGCTTTTATATGGATTAAGAAATTATAAATACTATTATTGAAAAAGGTAAATTTTATTTGTATTTTTCCAAATATAGCCATATACTAAATATGACCTTTCATTTTTATTTTGAATAATTTACATTAAATAAGGGAATTTTAAGAATTGAAAAAATTAAATGCATACCCCAAAAAAAAGTGATCTATATTTTAGAACGAAAAAAAAGCCTTCCTTAGTGGGACGGAAGGAATATTAATATTGTTGAAATGGTAAATTTCGGTTTTATTCTTTTCCAAATACATCCTACACTAAAAAATGATAATATATTTTCATTAATAATAATTGATATTAAATAGAAAGTATACCTAAAATAACCAACTACAAAATGCTAATTCCTAAAATAAAATTGACTTTGGTTATATTCCTAATCTCACAACATTTTCAAGATCAATGGAAAAAAAACCTTATACCCCAACCCATCCATGTCTTCTCTTTCCCCTCTCTCTCTCTCCTCTTCTTCAACAACTTCATCATCTTCCCACTTGTATCTTCCCTTGAATATTCAAATATTCAAGTGCATCCGGGTACTCCATAGTTACGAAGTTCCAAGGGCATTTTCTAGTTCCATATAATCTTTGTTTTGAAATCTGAGACCAAATTTAAAGTCAACATGGTGAAAAAGAGCTCTAACAATTTAGAAAATTTTCAGACCACATGATATCCACCGGTCAAAGTTTTAGCGCTAATTTTGGCCCAAATTATGACCAAAACTTTGATCGGCGGCCACCGACATTATAGTATCATCAAAAAAATTTTCAAATTACTTGAACTTTCTTTCGAAGTATTGATTCTAAATTTGACTCCAATTTTAAAATAGAGATCATATGAAATCAAAAAATTCTTCGGAAGCTCCATAACTACGGAGGACGCGGGTGCACGTGAACATTCTTGTGTACCTTCATTTCCTTGTTTCTCTCTCCTACTGTCTTCATCAAGTACATCATCTTGTTCAATGGCACCAGAATTAGTTCTCAAAATCGGCAAGTTCTAAAATAGTTGGCATTAGATTTTCAAAGGGGAGAAATCTCAATTGGTGGTCACCAGAACGGCGAGAACATCGCTTTGAACAGTTAGAAGCTGCTCTGGTAACCGATGATTTGCAGTAATGGCGGGTTGAAAGCTAATTTTTAATAGTTGTAAAACCGCAGTCAAATACTTTTCGAGATCTATTTATAGATCTAAAATCTGTAACATGGTGCTCGTTGGCACATGGACAAGCAGTACATATCTATATATTATATAAAGAAGACGTGATTGGAAGTTGGTAATTGAAAAACGGTTATTTAGACATAATTTTGATTGTTGATTTGTTGTACCAGTTAAAAATTGCCATGTGTCATGTTGTCTTTTTTTTTCGTTTTTTATTTAAAATTACCAATTTGTTACACCACTACGTATAGTGGGAAGTTATCATATTCAAATATAATATAAGCTCTTTTGTAGTAGGAAGTTATCATATTAACATTCCAATAATTTAGAGAGCTAATTTTATTATTACTATTACTATTACTTTCCTCTTTTCTTTTTTATTATCACGTTTAGGGAGATAATTGCTCGCTCTCTGTCTCTCTTACCTAAAAAAAATTAAGTGGTGTTTGTGATTAATAAAACCATTTTATTATTTTTCTTATTCTTTTGTGTCTTGAATCTTGATCTTAATCGAATTTTATTGTCTCTTACTATCCGTTGTGAATAATAACTAATAATTCTTTAAAAAGAATGAAATATATGCAAATGATGGTGCTAAAAAATAATTTTTCAAGGTCACTTTAACATTAGCGCTTCAACCCCAATCCATTATATTAGTTTTGAAAACAACTTTTAAATCAATGTGTATTTTTCTAATAATTATGTACGTAAATATTACCACCATTTTATTGCTAACTTTAGAAACATAAAATTTTTAAAGTTAAATTAATTTATTCAATTGAATTTCTTTACCAAAATGAAATGAATATTTTATTTTTAGATGATAGTTAATCTATCAAAAGGCATTTTTATTATAGTGCCATAATTATCAACAAAATTCAATGGTTAAATGATTGAAATGTGGATTAACCCATCACTTTACAATTTGTTATTCACCTTAACTATTTAGTAAATTAATTTAGGTAGACTCTAAGTGAGGGATGTTAAATGAATATAGACAAACTTTATGTATCGATGGTCTTAAATGAAAACTTTTCTACATCATTAAATTTTTAAACTTTTTTATTTTGAATGATAAATTTTTAATCTCAATTAAAGTGCTTTAAAAGGTTATATCCATTGGCCCATTAGTATCCCCCCCCCCCTTTTATACATTTGATGGAAGATTCACTCATTCAGAAACCTTTGTAGTTATATTCGATATAACAAATTTCATGTGTTTGTAGATAAAGATATTACCTTATCGGTGATATTTGAATTTCGTAAATTAACAATATCGTTCCCTTATTACATTATTGACATTTTTACTTGCTGAAATCGAATCGTGGATAGTTATCTTATGTTGCTTTTATTCAATCTATTGGCATAGACATCAAACAAAATATTTTCCCTTTTTAGTTTCTTTTTTATGTTTAGATGATAAATAAACTCTTTAAAATGATCCATAAAATTATAAATGTGTAGATGTATCTTTGCATATAAAGAATGAAGTAGGATATTGATGAGTATGTTCAAAAAACGAATAGCATTTTCTCTGTGAATTTGCAGAATTCTTGGAGACGTAGGTAAAAACTTAAACGTTTATCTATGTAGATCTAAGAGTTAGAAGTGATAAGCTATGACGTGATTAAATTGCAATGTCTGTGGAAGTTTAGGCATCATTTTTGTTGATATAATAAGGAATCTTTACATGGAATGGGTCCAATTAAAGCCGTAAAAGAATAAATGAGAGTCAATTAAGCTGAATACAAATCAATATTCACAAAAAATTAATGTTGCAATATAAAGTTGTGGCTAGAAAAATATTTGTTTTATTTTATATTTGATAAGAAAATTATATCTAAAGTTGTGGCAAGAAAATCTATTTTTTATATAAAATTAAAATGAATTGGAAGTTGGTAATTAAAAGCAGTTATTTGGAAAAAATTTCTATTAATAATTTGTGACACCAATAATATATCGCCACCTATTTAATAATTTTTAGTGTCCTTTCCTTAAATTTTTGAAATCTGTAACTGATTATATTATTTTTGTTCGACATGTAATTTTTTAATGATTACAGGTAACCAACTACCCACTAAGTAACAATGACAATTTCTAATTCGTGTAGGTGGCAATATAATTGAACTTGCGAAACTGCAAATATAAATATAAATATATAATAAATGTATTCAAAATTAAAAGAATTCCAACCTATATCAATGTATTATATAATATAAAGTAGAAATGAAGTGGAGGTTACAATTAGAAATCGGTTATTAGAATAGAAAATTAGTTATTGCTTTTACTGTACCAACTATATATTGCTACATGTACAGTCAATTATGTTCGTCAATTAAATTGGCTTTTCTCCACATTTTTGCAACTATTTTTATTTCTTTTGATCAATGAGGATGTACGATCGCATGGTAACTAAATCGTCTTATTTACAAAAATTCCACATGGTAACTAATTTTTTTACAAAAATCCGGTATGTGCGATGGCATGGTTTTCCGAGCTATCACATAGTGCAAATCTGGGTATTACCCAAATTTTAAAATTTTGTGTCATGTGATTGCATAGTACAAACCCCGGGCGATCGCGCACATGACACAAACTCTAGGTGACATCCATATTTAATTGTTCATCCGTTACACATAGTGTGTAATGATTATGTAATGTGTGTAGTATTACACAAAGTGTGTAATGCATTACGCAAATGAGTGTGAAATTACATAAAATGTGTAACGAATGTGTGAAATAACACAATGTAATGAATTTATAATGGATGTATAATGATGTTTAGTGGTTTCGCAATGATTTTATAATGGATGTACAATAGTTTAAATTTTGTTGCGGGAGTAGAATTCACATGCGGTGTACGTTGTAAAATGTATATTTTTCGCATTTCTCGATGAGTAGTTCAAACCACTTGCTTTGCTATCGTTGTTTTCATAAATTATCTGCCATTTGTGAGTTATCGACCGTTTTTCAAATTTTTTTAAAATAAATTTATACCATGCAATTGCATGTAACAAAAGATTAATTTATGCCGATTTGTGCGGCGCGAATGGACAATTTGACCGTGCGAACCGGTCTAAATTGGGAATGCAGTATTTTTGTAATTATTTCCATTTTATTTTATTTTTTAAGTATCAAATTTAAAGTTTACTAAAACTATAGAGAAGCTTATTGATGGGGCCAGATAGAGCAATTGATCAAAATGTAAAAAGATTATTAGTTATTTAATATTTAATAAATTTATTTCTTTAGAATGGTTAACTTTGGTTTTTCTTAGTTTTATTTTAATTTTTTATCATTTTTATATTATAATTATATAAAGTTGATTGGTGATGCATGGTTCTCTTTAACTTATAAACTAAAATTCTAATTGAGTTGCTTTTCAAATCAGAAAAATTATAACAGCAATGATTCAAACTTTATTTAATAAAAGTAAAATAATCAGATAGCTTTCACATTCAATGAATTTATACAATTAAATTGCTTTTGTTAACTACCTTTTTTTTTCCTTCTGGTAACATATACCAGTTTCATATAAAGTTATATGGATTTAGGTAATTCATTTGTCATGTAAAAGTTACATTTTTAGAAATCATGATCCAAGTTGTATGTTATATATATATTTTAGAATTTGTCTCTTACAAAATTTTAGATACAAATATGAGATACAATTAGTAAATATGACATTGTATTATATATTTACATGCACAACTATTTATATCAAATGTTGTCTTCAAAAAAGTTTTCCAATTTTTATGTTAATTTACTTAGTAAATGAATTTTCAACTTATTTATAGTATAATAACATAAAAGCCATTACATTTTACTTTTATTTTAGGTTTTTTTTCATTTATGTGTTAGCCATTGTCTTTATTTAATCTGTTATTAAATCAATAATTATTAAACTTTTCTTCCGTGCAACGTACGGGGGTGAATACTAGTTTTATCTAAAGCTCTAGGATTTGTAAATGTAATGATTTGAAATTTCTGGCAAATTGTTCTAGTTTTATTCATTTCTATTTTTCTTTCTATTCATATCTTTGGATCTATTTTGATTGTTGAAGATTGTCGGAAATTTGATTTTGGATATGGTTATGGAGTTTTCGGAATTTTTTACGAAAATGTTGTAAAAATTTCACATGCAACAATTGAAATGTGGTTTGGATCATTTTTAGGTCATCTCCAATGCGGCGTGCATTGGCAATTTTCATCGGAGGAGGGAGAGAGACACACGAGCCATGTAGTGGGTCCCAATTTTTTGCATATATGGCTTTTACTTTTTTATTTTTCATCACTTTTCTATCAATTATCCTATTTTTTCTCAACTTTTTCTCCATAAATTCCCTTGCCGCGTATATTTCTAGACGATCATCTCGAACTCTTCTACAACTATTTTATTATTTTTCAATTTATTTCTATCTCTCTCCTCTTTTCCATTTTCCCCTCTCTTTTGTTCTTAGATTCTTACACCTCTTGCCATTCATCTATAATTAAAATAATTATTTTCTCCCTTATCTATTTACTCCACATCATTTCCAATTCATCTCCATTGGAGATGGCCTTAGAGCATCACCAATGCAACACCCTCAATTGCCCTACTCTGCATAATATATAAGGAGAGAGATACACACATTAAAAAAATTGGTCCCGTCACTTTCTATTTATTAATCTTTATTTCTTCAATTTTCCTACTTTTTCTTCATCGCTTCCTGTGTCACTTCCAAAATTTATATTCAACTTTACATCCTCCACTTATTATTTTATCATTATTTTAAAATTTATTTCTATCACTCTCCTCTCTTTTTACTCTTCCCTCTCTTTTTGCTTATACTTCTTTCTTTTTCTTTTCAATTAAAATAATTATCTTATATGTATCTCTCTCCTTCACATCATCACAATCCATACCTCCAATCCATGGCACAGGAGATGCTCTTAAATTGGGATAAATTATGGAATTTGATTGTCGGCATCGAAGATGACTAGAAGAAGATGAACGGAAATGGTTAAGTTTGGTTGAAGAAATTAGAAACCACAAATCCTAGATTATAACCTTATAAGTTATAAGATTCTTTTATGAAGAAATTAGAAACCACAAATCCTAGATTATAACCTTATAAGTTATAAGATTCTTTTATAGGTGCAAAAGCAATTTTGGAACAACAATTGAAAATTCGGTGAATTGTGAAATTTGGTAAAATAAATTTGGAAATGTGGAATTGCATGTTTTTGGCTTGTGATTTTAATCATTTGCCCTATTAAATAATGACAAAATGAGAAAAATAAAGAAATTGAATACACTCAAATGTGATAAATGTTCTATATTTTGAGATCGGTGACAAATGAAATACTAGCACTCGCAATCCATTGTCCCCATATACCCCGATGGGTTACACTTACCCTCACCATCAGGGGGTCATGCACATATTGCCTATCGAGGTACATGTCGGCAACGGCAACGGATGTTTTGCATGAATACTAATGCATCATTGTGGAACGGAGATGATACTTATTGCTTAGTAGGGGTTTTGGGGGTTTTTTTTTTTTTTTTGGTTGTGTGTTTGGGGGGTGGGTGGGGGCCCTAAATTGTTGGTAGAATTATTTGAAAATAAAAACTCAGTTCTCTCTGAATCCATATCAACCCACAAAGACAACAAGTTCACATTAATCAGCTACAAACCGGTCCCCATATTACAGGGCGCCCAAGACGATAGAAGAGAATCTTTTCCTATTTAAAATAAATAAAATAGAAAAGAAAAAAAAAATAGCATCACTCAGCAAGCTTAAATCCCCAGAAATTCTAATGACGACCACCAGTTCATGTAAATTTAGTTGATATCGTGAAATGATGGCAAGACAGCTAACAGTGGATCTCCATAGCCAACAGGTTCTGTAAATCAAGTACAAATACAAATTAATGACAAAGGATAAAAATATGAAGTACAATCAAGCGATAAACAATATAGCCCATGTTCGGTTTGAAATTTTTCAATTTTATTTTATCCATTTGATCTATTCTTTCTTTACCCTAAATCAATAGCATTCACATATCTCGTGGAACCTACATGTACCAAACAAATCTCCACCATTCAACTCCACTCATTCTCTCTCCTCTTTCCTATCAAAATCCATAAAAACCATTAAAAATCCAATCCTATCACCCTTATAGATGCAGTCAACCAAAAGCTCGCAAAAGAGAGGCAATATGCAGATAACTCATTCTCACCCAGTTTTCGTAATGTTCCTGAAAGAAGAATACCCAATATCGAGCACGATGTCGCATTTCAAATAAAAATAAATATCGTACCTCCATTTTTATAAAGGACCTTCAAGATCTCTCCATCCACATCTGACTGCTCAGATATAATTTTCGGACAAACATGACGAGAAGAATATAAGCAGATCGTAATTAAAGAAATGTTATATTACTTTAATTGAAAGACGGGCTCACTCTGATCGGATGTCGTTTGCCAAAAATATCCACAACGCAAAAGATTTGCCCCTCCTTGATTACATCACCCTGTGCATAAGCAGCGATATCCGTACATCAAATCAGTATTACTACAATTGAGTACCATAAAATGAAGAGACGCATTTTAATTGTAAGTGAAAAAGTGATGCGTAAAGATGCACCATGTACCTCCACTGAAAGATAAAACATCAAATCAGTATTACTACAATGGAGTACCATAAAATGAAGAGACGCATTTTAATTGTAAGTGAAAAAGTGATGCGTAAAGATGAACCATGTACCTCCACTGAAAGATAAATTACAGAGGTACACAAATTCAAGCCATTTATTTCAAAAATTCAAACTTACTTCAAATTTGGTGGTTAACACCACTGTGCCCAAAAAAAAAAAAAAAAAAAAAAAGGTAAAATGAGAAAGGAAGTCTCTTGTACAGTCATACCTCTTTGAAAGAACGCTTGGCCGGTTTGACAACACCAACCTGAAATGGAAATAAGAAAGGAGTTAATAGATCTCAATTCTCTAAAGTATAAATAGACATAAGAGGTCATGCAACAAATACCTTTGTAGACGCAACTGTAACAAGGTTGGACTGTCCAGAAGCCTCCAGTTCTGCCACTATTGTTTCCCTTGCAGAAAGATTGTTAAATGTGCCGATCTTTAAAGCAGAAGATTTTGGTGGTGAATCTGGAGCTGATTCATGCTCTGGTTCACTTTGAACAGGTGGTGCATGAGTGTGAGAACTGACAGGTGCAGGAATTGATTCGCCTTCAATTTTCCTCTTCACATGCATTTGGAAGCCTCCAAACTGTAACAAATGTAAGAAACATCCAAATAAATAAGAACGTCATGTTTCTCCTAGATTATTCTCAACCGTATTACATTACTTGTTGGCACATATTCTAAAGTTCAAGATTTCATCAATGAAGAAACAATAGACATTCGCATAAATGCCAACACTGCAAATGTTTGATGGAAAAATGGGACTTACCTTAACTTTCAGCTCCGCAATTTTTGTCTCATCACAGACTTCTGCTATAAGTTCCTGACATAATATAAATGAGCCCGCTCGTCATATTTCAATAAACAATAAATGAAGATATCATCTATCAAGAAAAACATTATGGAATGTGAAGAAATTACCAAAAATCAATGGAAATTACCATAGAGAAAGTTAATGCAACATAACCATGAAAGGAAAACAGGGGTGGCTAACAAACATACTGTTCCTCATGACGGATAGAAAGTCATCCTCAATGATTATCGTATAAACATCAGAACTCAAAGGTGTGAAAATAAACTGTGTGTACAAAATTATCATAGTAACCATTTCACCTAGTGTTATCCACTTATAACCCACTTAGTGTTTTCCACTAAATACTTTGGAAACCAAGTTATGACGTTCAAAAGAAAATATTAGTGTTCAACCATGCGCTTGTTCTTCTACATATTTTTACACATTTTTATACACTTTTTTCAACTCCACTTATTCTATCTCCTATTTCACATCCACATATCTCATGGGACCTACCTGTACTACACAAATCTCCACCATTCAATTCCACTCATTCTCTCTCTTATATCACATAAAAACTTATTTTTACACACATCCTAACACAGGCTATATCTATTGGGGCAATATTTTCAACATTTCAATGACATATCTCCTTGGAGATCACTGCCAGAAGTTGGAGAAAATTATCAGGGACCAAACATACTTTAGGTCTATGTAGACAGTGCAAGGCAAATCAAGCACATCAGGTTGCAAAAGGAATAGAAAATATGTATCCGAAAGACACCTGAAAACCATTGGGGAAAGTAGCCTGGAATGGTTTCTTTTCCACTGATCCATTTTGATGATCATCCAATGAAATAGCTCCATTAGAGTCGCCTGAATTTGCATGACATAGTAAGAAAATTAGAGTTTCCTGAATTTGCATCGTATAATAAGAAAAGCTAAACTTTTGTTCACGGGTTCATATCAACAATAGTTGAGGAAGCTTTTCCCAATGCCTAACATCATCTACACAAAAAATCAACAACTCACCACTTAATTTTGCTGTTGCGGTATTTTCAGGGACCTTTACACATGCTGCAAGCATTGCTCCCCGCTTTTTTGTAAATGAAGGCATGCTCTTTCCGCCATAGAAAGCCAATTTATTCGGGTGCAAGAGAGATGAATTATTCATGGTGATAGTGCCAGGTCGGTCAAGTACAGACTTCAAATGAGAACCTGTGCTGACAGAACCTGCAAGACCATGGAGATAGAAAGTTGATTAGTTTTCACAAATAACTAAAGTTGATGCAAGGCCATAGCAGATATATTTGCATTCTAATTAATAATTATTAATTCCCAAACCACATACCGGGTATAATCATCAATTGAACAGTTTTCTCAAGGAGGTATTAACATCCTGGTTATCCTAAGACTGAATCAATCATGCAAAGCTGTGAAAGTGCTTTTATATGTATCGAAGTTCTTCTTCCTCTTCCTTTCTTCCTTTTTTTTTTTTTTTTTTTCAGTTTTTTGGTACATAAATAGTAGATAGAAATAAGGCATGTCTTTACTTAAAATTAAAATATGATCCTTAAAATGCACCACTTTGGGTATTATTCCATGAGAAATCTGTGTAAATGTGTTTGGTGCATCGCAACAAGGAACTTTTTGTTCAGAATGAAGCTTCGCCATATTGAAAACCTAAGTACGCATATTTTGGCAGAACTTCATTTTCTAAATTTTAGCAACTTCCATATTCTCCACCGAAATCCTCATAGCTGTGTCCAACATCAAAGGATTGTGTAATGGGAAGTCCATAGCATTAAGGGTCTGTATCTGGAGAATAACTTGGGTAATTGACACATGGTAACATGAGCCAAAACACTTTGAGCCAATCAGCCAGTGCCAACAATGTTAGAAACACTGAAGCCCTGACTTGGTCCTCATATGTAGTTCCTGACACCTAAATGGTGCAACTAAGTTACTGAGCCTGGATTTATGAAAACAGCAATAAATCCTACACGTGGATACGTCAATGAATAAATAATTGAGGCGGAAGTTCATTAAATTCAGTTCCACATCAGTTTTGGAGGATAGAGTGACCAGTTTATAGATTTGGGCATTCACACCTATAACCATGAGCTTAGGCATTTTGGACCAATTCACTAGTAAGAACAACATTGGTAGAGCCACGGAACCAACCAATTAACTAGACAACATATAATTGAAGAAATAGGAAAGCCTCAAGACCAACTTAATGAATACCAAGGAAATCCTTGATGAGAAAGATCTCAAAGTACCTACTTGATCAGATCTTGTACAGACTCATGTTAATTGATGTTTCTTCTCTTTAAAAGAAATGACTCTTGAACAGCTATGATGCTCGGACTCAGATACGGGTGTCGGGTATGGGTACATATCCGACTGTCAGGTCCTCCATTTTAAAAATTCAAGGATACAGCGACACAACTAAAAATGCTCCAAATTTTAGAAAAAGTACACGAATCTATCTTATAAACATAAAATGGACTTTAAAAATGCCTATTTTGATAGTTTTATGTGCATTCTTGTGGAATACAAATGACCTTCTCTTAATTTAAATGACATAAAGGATTTTCTTTTGACTTAAAGGATCCAAGAAGGATCCCATACCCGAGTGTCCGACACGGGTACTTCTTCAAAAGTGAAGAGTCCGAGCAGCATAGTTGAACACCATTGTAAGTTAGAAACTAGTAAATTCACAGGACAACGAGGAATTTTGGGCTGCTATGCCAGAAAATTCCATGAAATGGTTTGACTTAATAGGCAGTTAGGTGTCTAAATATTGTGTTGGTCAAGTTTTCATATATATTGATAAGAGCATGTTAAACAATGATTATTTTTTCTTTACTTATTTTGATTTTCATGATTGAATGCAGTTGACGATAATCTCTCAAATCTATTTAGATAGTTATTTGAAAGTTAGAACATCCTAAATCTATTGGAAATAAGAGTTACCTACTTGTTATTGAAGCATTATAGAACAAATTATATGAAGACAATGCACTTTCTAAACTCATCACCAGCCCAAAATATTAGAAAAATGCCTCGTGTTCTATATTCTAAGCGGGATGTCTGACTCAGATGCTTCTTCTTTTCAGAAGAGTTGAGTAACCCAGTTTAGAAATTAACTTACAGCAACTCTGACGAGTATTTAAAACCGAAGGTTCTGCAAATATTTGCTTGCTTCTGCCAGTTTGGCAGCATCTAAATTCACACCAATGAAGCAAGAACATGGACTAAGTTACAATTGTTTCAATCTTTAGCATTTAGAACAGATGGGATTGGTAGTCTCACAATTTATCTTGAATGGTAGACAAAATTTAGGATACAATTACATTACTGTCAACTTAAACCATGGTGATTTGTGCATTCTCAATCAGTTAGTCTATACTAATATGCTCCAATTAATTAAGCAATCTAGTGTAATTTACAACCCCGTAATTAAAATTTTCAGATTTATTTGCATCTTACAAAGTTCAGAATAAAACAAAAGGGCCAAATGAACTTTCAAATCATTTGCACCAGCTACTAGCATCAAACTACAGAGCAAATGCCGTTTCTCCAATTTCTGCAATTTTATGTACCCATACCAAATGAAAATAATCAAGACAAAACGACACGCACAGAATTAAAAACAAATTAAATGCAGTATTACTGTCTAAAAGCACAAATACTAAAAATACAAACGGTGATTCGAAGCAATCGAGAGAGAGTGAGAGGGCACTGACAATGGAAGGAACGGAGAACGGCGGCGGACTCCATCGGAGATTGGAACCTCAATTGTGTCGAAGAGACAGTGGAGATCCAACCGAAATGAGAGTTGTCCGAAGCAAATTTTTATTGATTTATGGCTGACAGATGGGGATTGGGATGGGTTTATGTTTTGTTTGTGCATTGGTATGTCCGCCCCTTTCCCCCGGTCTCTTCACCCACCACTTACCGCAATTTCTTTAATTTTCGTTTACAACTAAAGCGTCTCTCGTATCACATTCACTATTAGTAAAAGGGTGAATGAGTTAAAAAATTTTTACTTCTCCTATTTTACTTTTATATAAGACACAATCTATTATACATGGTTAAGTGAAATTTAAATTATATTTGTGATTTATCAATTTAGTCCTCAAATTTATTTTAATATTTTATTTTCAAAATTAATATAATAATATATGTATTTTACAAAAATAAATTCAATGAAATCTTAATTATTTTGATATTTGAATTTTCTATCAATTCTATCAATAAAAATGATATTGGACGTTTATTCCTATTACATTAGAGATTATTAAAGGATAAAGATAGATTGGTATCAACCAAGGGCATGATTGAGCTTGAAATTCAACATACACTTGCTTTAATTATGAGAGTTTGGCGAGGCTTGATGATCGAAGTGAAATAATATTTAGAGACGATAATATTTCTTTTACCAAGTAATATGAAAAATTAAATTTTGTAATGATATTATTGTCATGTTATATTAAGTTTAGAAAATAATTGTTGAGCTTTTAGAATTCTTTCTCAACGAATTATTTAGGTATGTTGCATTGTTATGTCTAATACTAATTTAACATTGGACTTTTAATTAAATGTTATTTTGATATTAGTGCTACATTTTACTTAAAATTGGGCTGAACGTGAAGTAGTGAATTTAGGCATAAGATGTAGCACTACAAATAAGATTGTTTTCCCTCATGATCCTTCCTCTATTTATTTTCATTTCCCTTGTAGTAAGAATAACTTATTCGGGTTGTAAATTATAAAATATAAAATCATAGTAATTAATAGAAATATTGACTAGCTAATTAAGATTTTCTTTTTTGATCATGGTACTTTCATTCGAGCATGTTATTATTTTTTGTGTACTTATTTTTAACCCAATTTATTGTAATCAAGTTTTATTTTCAATAAAAAATGTCAATGTCATACCACATGCGAAGCACGTGTATGTAACTAGCTGGGGAAAAAAACTCAATTTTCTCCCTTACCCCACATGGCCAAATAGGTAAATAGGGTGAGAGGATAAAAATTCACTTTTCAATTAAAATAATTATCTTCCCAATACTTTTCTCATCAACATAATTCTCTAATTCACATTAGGTCCATCAATATTCATTATTGTCTCGCCTTTCCATTAGTGAAGATAATTTTTTATTTTTTTCCCTACTAATGAGTAATGATCACAAAATTATTCATCATAAAAATCTATTCAAGAACACACACAAAAAAAAAAAAAATCTCTATTGTTACGAAAACACTGGGATGTAGAAACATTTCGAATATTCTCAGAGTAATTCCAATATGAGGGGAAATTGTAGGGAAAAAGGAGAGTGAAAAGTGAAAATGAGACCAAAGATAGAATTAAATTAAAAAACAATGAGTAAAATATAGTGGAAGATATTTGAATGGATGAGAGAATATAAATATGACAATTGACAATTTGACACGAGAAAAGGTGAGAAAAAACTAGTGAAGAAAATGAGAGAAAATTAATTAAAAAATAGAAAAATCTGTGAGACTCATTCAAAACTTTGTATGTCTCTCTTTGGTATGCATCCAAAATTGAAATGACTATGATATCGGAGGTGGTCTAAGACCTAATAGCTTGTTTTCCATGCTATTTTGAAAATATTTTTTCTTACACAGTATTTTGTATTACTCATATTTAATTTCTTTCAACAAGACAACCTTGTCATAATTTTTTTTCAAAATTTCTCTCTATAGCTTTCAACAGCATATAGAATATTATTTTTCATATAATCTCCCACAAACACGTATTCTAACATCATTGATAATTCAAAAGTTATCTTTATTGTTTAGGTATGCATGACGAAAACCTATTAAGCCTGGATCTGACCACCCAAATTTCAAGCCCAACAAACCAATCCAATCCGAACCAGTTCAGGTCAAATGGTCAATTGGGGGGTTTAATTATCAAATAATAATTCGATCGAATTGCATTTGAAATTATTTTATTATTGTTTTTTATTTTTAAGAATACACACAACACAAGGAATAAAAGTATATAGACCCAACATGCCCGTGCTCAACACACCATTCATTTGAAAATTGAGGTTGCCTTCGAATTTCATAAAATTGAAAATGACCGATCCAAGTGCATATTTGACAAATATAAAAAATTTGGCCCAAAGTCTAAACACCCTTTCACTCAATGCAAAAGAATGTTGTTTCTTTCAACCACAATTCTGTTTAACTATTTTCACCTAACTAATTACTACAACACTGTGTAACATTTAAATGATGAGTAATTGCTCTTGTTTGGTCATTATGTTTTGAGTTTTACCTCCCTAAATACCCCATCAATTGTCTTCTTGCCCCAAAAAATAAATAAATAAATAAATAAATCTCTTTTCTCCCATCTCTCTTAGCCCAAACACAGTAAGCCACGGGTGTTACCACTGCTTTTACCAACAATTTCTTTTGTTTTGATCCCCAACTTCCTCTACATAGACCTACAACAACGCCATTTAAGGGGATGTAAGAAGAATATCAACAGTCAACAGGGACGGATCCAGAATTTCATCCCAGCTAGAGCGGACGTTGAACATGAACCATCAACTGTCGTTAACCCAGTAACGTAATGGTCTAAATTAATTTAAAGCAAAAAATTTCTAAATAAGTTCATGAAAAATAATAATTTTTTAAAGAGGTATATTTTCAAGCCCTTTTTGTTCATTGATTTTTTATTTTTATTTATTTTTTAATAACAGCTCTTTGATAGAGTAATATCATATTTACATATAATAATATATTATATTAATTTAAATTCATGTTTGTCATATTTTTTGCATAGATATATTTAGAGTGACAAGGAATAAATTATAATAATTTTTAAAGGTTTTTAATGTAAAAGAGGAGAGAGAATGAGTGGAGTTAAGTGGTGGAGATTTGTAGATGTGATAAGATATGTGAATTTAATTAATTTAGGATAAATAAAAAATAGATAAAAAGTAATAAAAATAATTGTTTAATGGGAAAATTAATATACAATATGATCGATATATATATATATATATATATATATTAAAAAAGACAAACTGAATCTACCTACCATCCACAAAATGAGTCTACATTTAATTAAAATATCGTCATACGTTAAATTATTAGTTTTTTTTTTTGAAAGAATGTTAAATTAAGTCAATATTTAATAACAACCAATAATTATTGAAGCCAATATTTAATGATAGTTCTTTGATACATGGTATTATTAAAGTGTTATATATAATAATATATTAGTATATCTGCCAGAGTCAAATACATAACCCATTGGGAATTGGGAATTGGAAAATGTTCATCTTCGCAACTGCTTCTGCCGAAGCAAACTCTATTTTTATAGAATTATAGCTTCAAAGAAAAATATTTTTACAATTTTCGTAAATAGTATTTATTATTATTTTATTTTACCAACTTGGAAAATTTTACGGATCCAGCACGAGCGGCCGCGCCGGCTCGCCACTAGCTGGATCCGTCCATGACAGTCAAGTCATCTCTCTCATACTATAAAGCATTTCTCAAATCTTTATATTTATCACTAAGTGAATTTAGGAGCGTGATGACATGTTCATCGTTAGACACTTTTTCATCACAATTTTTCAAGTTAGTAGTAATTTTGGTAAATCTATTTTATTTCTTTTAAGACTCGAGGAGCTGTCAAACTTGAAGGCAAAAATTAATTTTAAAAGATAGCTTATTTGGCATATGGTCTTATAAGTACAGTATAGGCTCTCTAACTTGTCTCATAAAGCTTTGGAAGAACAGTTTCTCCAATGTTCCTAAGTACAAGCAAGTTCATTTGACTCTTTCCTTCTTGCTGCAATCAACTCAGTAGGCCAAGAAGGCCATTACACACTTTAATTTGTTGCAATTGAATTGCCCTCGTCTTCTGACGTCAAAGACGGAAGTCTCCAGAGCCAAACCTCAAGCTATATCAATAAATAGGAGACACGAATACTACAGTTTCACTCGTAAGACACATGAGTACACAAAATGTTAAAATGCTAATGCAAGTTGAAAAAGAACCAAAAAAGCCATTTTAAAGAAAGTTTTTCAAATATATTTGGAAGAGATCAACAATGCATATGCAAGGAGACACGATAATCAAAAATGTAAAATCAGAAACTCTAAGTGTCCAATCATTGGATAAAATTGCCCAAACCCAGGTACTAGCCCCCTAGATTCCAAAACTCCTTAAGAAACTTTGACACAAACGAGGCATCGACACCCAGGGGTAGTTTTAGCCAAGAATTAGGGCTAAGGTTAGGAAGATTTTGCCATGAAGAGGATGATTATCGCAACAGTAGGTCTCACAACAAAACCTAAAATGCCAGAAAGCTAAAACATACTAAAATTCCTTCAGAATAGTCACCAAGCAAATGGTGACAACACCACCACCACCACCAGTAAGATGCAGTGAATCCTTCAGCTCTACACCTCCTACAATGGTTTCACATAATGGTGGCAACAATGGTCACTACCAGAAATAACACTTTTAGGGTGGTCTGTCACCCCTATAGATTCGTGCCTATAAACCTTTAGGGATGATATAACAGTATTTTATCCCTAAATGTCTATTGGTACGAACCTACAGAAACGATAGGTTGCTCCTAAAGACTTAGTTTCTTGTAGCGTGTGTGGCAATGTTATAAGCATTACCATATATTATATTGATTGAAAACTATACACTTCTTTAATCAAGATTGATACATTTTACAAATCAAGTCAGTTAATTACGATACTGATCGAAAGACAGCTAGACGCACAAGTTTCTCCAATCATTCAAATCAAAACATTTAATACACAATCACGATCGCAAATTCATATATAAATTGGCACTCCGATTAATATCATCACTAAGTTCTATCGAGCAGAAATAAAAGACTGAGCAACCAAACGATTAAACAAGTGTTAAATTGACTGTTTCCCTAAATTCCAACCTCCTAGTTTCAGTATAAAGTGTCCTATGTTTATTAGGCCAATAAGTTAACCAAATAAAACCCTTAATCTCCCACTCCATACTTCTCCCCATGCAAGCTTTATCAACCTTCCAACTCACACTCTCCCCATACTCATCACCTGCAAAAACCACTCCTCCTTGCCTTGTGAATGGCCTATTTGCATGTGAATATCTATCCTTAAACCATGCCTTGGGATGAAGCAATGCGAATTTCGACGGTTTTGATGAAAAAACTTCTTTTCCATTCACGCTATCATGCAGAAACCAGTTCAAAATTCCGGTGTTTCCGTAAACCGATTGCTCGAATTTCCATGGCTTCAGGGTTATTGTCATGGTTTCTCCTGATGAAAACCCCACGTGTGGATTTGGAGGCTCAAACGACGCTTCGATGGATTTCTCGATGCCGATTTCTCGGGTTGGATTCTCTGATGATTTGCTTACTGATATGCTTATGATGTTGCTTTGCATTGTTGGAGTGATTTTTAATGAAATTCTCGATGGGAAGTGTTTTTCTGATGTTCCTGCTCCACGCTCCTTCAGCAGTATATCTGTTACCAGCTTTATAACATCACACCTGGTTCAAATAAAGAACTTTCTTTAATTCAAGGGAATAATATTTTTATTTTATTCTTAACTTTTTCTCTCTACGTACCTAACTTTTACTACTCATTCATAATCAAGTTTTATAAGATCAATTAGTTGTAATTAAATTCATACATACTTTTTACTATCAAGATTTTGCAATTAGGCTAGGGTTTCTTTCAAAATATATATAACTAAGCTTGATTGTCACACATTATTTCAAAAAATTAGTTCTTTCAAGTATTTTCAATTTTCAACTAATCATTTTATTGACGTAATAACTTTTTCATATTTTTAAAATTTCTCTTTACTTTTCAATCACACATTCAATAATTATGTTTTCCATAATCTTTCCATACATATTCAATTTTCGTAAATGACTATTTATCAATAGTATAGATTCTATTGGTAATCGATCATATGACATATTAATGTTAGTCAATCACGCAATACCAATATAATAGTCAAGTTTCAGGGACAATATATGCTTATTAATTCTAAAATGTTTTTATAATTAATGATGTATTAGCATTGTTCATGAGTCACGTCTCTCACTATCTTCTACTAATCGACCATTACATAGTTTCGAAAAACTAGAAAATGTACCTGATGTTATCTGTATTAACCTTGACCTCGGCCCACTTTTCTTGCATGATCACCTTATAATTAAGCTGGAACACCCCCTCGAGTTGATGATAATTAAGAGAGAAATGCAAATTCTCATCCGGCGAAGGACCACTCGACTTCTCAATCGCCATGGATACGATTGGACAATATAATTGAACTTTCCACAACCCGTGCATTGAAATCGAGTAAGAAAACAAAGGAGAAGGAGTTTTACATCCATTAGTCCTACTCACACAATCTATATTCCCACCTTGTAATTCCAAAACCCAATTTGTAATTGCAAGATTTATAGAACGCATCCATAGTTCTTCAACATTAGACCCCAACATCCTCATCAAAATCTTGGAAGCATCTCTTGATTTTGGGCATGCAAATTGTTCTTTTAGGGTTACGAGACACGATGACCTAAGATCACTAGGGGCTTCATATATGCAAATAATGAAAGTAAGGCTTAGAAATGAGAAGTTAAACAAATCTTTCAAATTACTTTGTGAATAAGCACTTCTTGGAAGGCTAAGCAGATTAGGAGATATAATTTTGTTAGGACAATACTTAAGAACATCTTCGATGATATTAAGGAAGAGATTCGAAACAGTGTGAGGATCATCTAGGATCTTATTGGATGTGGGGTTTGTAGAAAAGGGTTTAGATTTCCAGAGAGAGAGTGGGAGATTGTAATCTGCATATATAGAAAGAGAAAACGATGAGTTGTAGTTCTTGATTGAGAGTTTTAAGGAAGGGAGAGATGAAGATGGGCATAAATTCATGGACATAGAATATGTTTTCCATTGTGGGATTGGTGGAAGGTTTTCAAGCCAGGTGTGTACATCAGGGAAACAATTAGAATAGGAAGCCATATTGAGGTTTTCTTTAGGATTTATGAGTTTCTTGCTTGTGATATTGGATGGATGTTGTGGAGTTATTTAAAGACCTCTGAAATATGTTTAAAAGCAAGATTGAGGTTGATGGGGCAAAAAGTCAAAGATAATGGAGAATATTTGTATCCAAGGACTATGTTTGGTAGAGAGTAGTGTGGAAACTAATAATAAAATTTTAAGGCGTACAAACTAATAATATATATACTTGCATTATCTGATATTATAAGAAAATGAAATTTTAAAGCGGCATGTTATCCCTATAATCTTTGCCTGTAGAGCATTATAAATTTACATGATAGCATATTGCCCATAATACTCTATATGCACAAAATTATAAGAGCGTTATGTTGCCTCTAAAGGTCCAATTTTTTATAATTCGATTTTAATTTGTTATTATTTATTTCTTTACCAAGTTTTCCATTGTGAAGATAATCAATTAAGCAAAAAAAATAAAAATAAGTAGAATGATAGGGGAAAAGTGATTCATGTAGTTAGAGCTCGTTTGTTACAAATGACTTTCTCAGAAAAATATTTTCTTTGGTATTATTTTCAACGATTAATACATAGATATGATAATTTTTTTTTTTTTGAATGGTAGATATGATAAATTTTTAGGTCATTAGTTTTTAAGGTTTTTTTTTTTTAGCTATAGATATGGATTCAAAAATTATTACTACTATTGTTATTTTTTTTTTCCCAAAAAACCGCCCCATACCAATTACGTACTTACTTTGACTTTATCAACAATATAATAATAATGTTTGGGGTGTATTGTATATCAAAAAGATTCTAAGTTCTTCAGATATATATAACTAAAGCTCCGGATTGGCTCTATTCCCCACAGTGGGGAACATAAGCCAATCCCCACGCTAGTGGCGCCACGTCAGCACGCAAAAATTTTTTTTAAAAATTTTTTTTAAAGTTTTTTTTGGAATCTACGTTAAATTAGATGAATAATACATAACTGCCCCCTGATGGCGGGGGGTCTCACCCGACCTCCAAAATTTTTTTTTCCCCGACTGTGGGTACCGTAAGGTACCCACAGTGGGTAGGAGAGCCGGACTGCTAAAGTTCATAGCGTAACAGAAAAACATTCTTAAATAAGCAAGTTTAAAAATGGAATAAATCCAAGTATACTTTTAATGTTTCTCTATGTAAACACATCTAGCTATAAGCCTATAAGGCACGTCTAGACTTGGTGTTCAAGTTCAAACGTTTTATGCTTTGTTACATTTTATGTTTTTTTTAGAACCTCAATAAGAAAGAAGAATATTTTTTTTTTTTTAAAGTTAGCCAAACATGGTCTTAATTAATTGGTTGTTTTTGAAATGTACAAGTAAAGATTTCTTTTTTTTTTTTTTGAATAACAAATATTTGTTTGGATACTGTGGAAATGTACCTTTTAGGAGATATATATGTCATCAGATAATGAGTGATTGGAACACGAAAACTACTTCTATTAATATTTCATATATATGCCAATGATCCAATGCCAGCCTGTTGATAGTATAAGCTGCTAATAAGGTGACGTGGAGTTCTCGCAGGGCGCCACGTCAATGGCAAATTTTTTTTTAATTTTTTTTTTTAGCATTTGCATTAAATGAGATTAATAATATATAACTGTTCCCCTGATGGTGGGAGCTCATATAAGACCCATATTTTTTTCTTCAAAAATGGGAGTGTTGGCATGATTTCCTACCAATACTGTTGGTAGGAGATCATGAACGTCCATATATATAAGGGCTGCATTATATTTTAGCTAGCCGTGTGGGGTTTTGATTTCTTACATTGAATTTTCGTTAATATCTATTTAATCAGAATATTAACTGTACGTACCCATAATAATTATTGAAATACACGATATCCACACATTAATAATGCTTATTAGCGTACATAAAGAATCAATAATGTATATTAACTGTACGTACACATAATTATCGAAATACATTATATATATATATATATATATATATATATATATATATATATTCTTTTCCTGCTGGTTGCTTTGTTTGTTTCGTTGAACCGATTGGGAGAACGAAGAAGCATGGCATGAGACAGGCGGCGGAAAAATTTCCGCCTAAACAATCAAATAATGTAGATAAGATTTGTGTAACGTAATTGTGGCTACTATATATTTGACACTATGTATCTTATATATTTGGAAGATAAAATATGTGGTGTTGATTCTACTTCTAATATATTTTTTATATGACATGATTTAATGTGATATTAAAAAGACAGATGTTGTACCGACATTGTCAATACATTATAAAAAATTAAAGAAATAAAATCAACTTTGAGGTGAAAGTGCGTATATTAAAAATACTAAATAGGGGTTAAATTATGGTGCGGCCTGGCCGAACTTTGTTAAAGTTCGGCCTCTCTCACATGGGGGGTGGGCCCCCGCCACCTGCATTCTCCGCCCGGGGGGGGGGGGGAAGGGGGTTTGCGGCTTTTGTCTTGGGCCGAAAATGGCCAAAATACCAGCGGTCGCACCAAAATTTTTCCATAATAAATAGAGAACAAAATAAACACGTTTTATATCTTCAACATAGAGTTTTCCTACCTTTAAAATGCCAAAAAAATTTTAATTAGTTTTATTTGCAAGACAATTAGTTGTGTAAACTAAGGGCATGTTTGATAGAGATTATTGAAAAAATAATTTTCAAATGTCCGCTTTAAAAGTAAAAATACTAAAAAAATAAAAGATTATCAAATCGATATAATGAATACTGATTAAAAATAATGGTTAAAGACACTTTTTTGTTTAAATTGTATTAGAAAATTTCGAAATAATAGTGATAGAAAACAACATCTGTTTAATCGAAATGGAACTTTTCATGGAACTACAAGCATTTAGTTGGACATTATCTTGTAATGATCTCAACTCTCAAGTCACTGAATTCAAAAGTAATAAGTATTGGACAATCATAGTCATGTTCTGGTATCCATTGTGGGTACGTATTCAAAGTGAAAAAAAAAAATAATAAAATTGTGGGCCTCATCAGCCCCCACCATCATGAAGAGTATGTATTATTTATCTGACTCAATATGGATACTAAAAAAAAATATTCACGGTGATATGGCACCACCACAGCTCTCAACGTGGGCGTGGATACATACCCACGCGGCGACCTGATCAAATCCGTGGACAATCATATGTTTATAGATATTTATTCCACTTTGTAAAGATATAGCATTGTGAAGTTAAAAATCTAAAGAAGGGGAGAAAGATACTGTACACAAACTATCACACAGTTACAGATGTCCTAAAAAGGATGGACACCCCTTAAACTTCTCCTCATCCGTTCCTCCGAGTGCGTCCCTATCTAATACTTTTCTGGTATTTAAGCTCTCAAATTCAATTAATCGACACAACCTTTGTCATTTACTAATTAAATAGTTATTTGTGTTTCTCATGAGTGTTGAGTGCAACACGGAATAGTTACTACGTAAAATTTGGACTATTTTGATAAGGAACAAAAACGTCTTGAGATAAATTTTCAACAAGAGGTGCTTGTTATGGAAAGCTTCGCTTTCAATGGATGCAAATTTAACATCTCTGTTTAGAGTTTGGATTGATGGATCTTTGCTTATGTCTTGATTTTTTCCGTTTATACTATTGGGTCGGGTACTATTGTGTGTCAACAAGTTATATAGAGATTGTTTTAATTAAATGAGAAAGATAAGAAATTGAAATTGGATTATAGTTTGTAAGTACTTTTTCTTATATTTATTTTTGATCACTCATTTTTTCTGACAAAATATATTTCTCACATTTTGTCTGATGGTTTTTCTTACTTTTTACTACACTTTTTTCCCCAAAAACTTTACTTTTCTTTCAAAAAAAAAAAAAAAAAAAAAAACAGAGAGAGAGCTTTTTATAACGGTGAAAAGAGGGAAAAACTAGGAAATAGGAATATTAATTCTGACTGTCGAATTTCCATTCAAAATTCTCGAGCCTAACTAAAGTAAAAGGAATACTATTCTTTCCTGTAATTTCAAGGAATTATATTATATCGAGAAGAATCATATTCTCCCGTGGGTACATATATATGTTCGTTGCGAATGCATTAAGCTGAATGGCTTCATGTTAGTTTTTCTTGACCTTTCATTTTATATATATTATATTATATTATGTTGGATTTCCACCTTTTTGGAATGGTTAGGACGAACACGAAAGTTGCAAACTCAGCACTCGTTCTTTTACAATTTTTAACAAATTTTTACACATTTTAACATATTCACATCAAAAGTCAAACCAATTACATCAACATATTTTTTGGGATCCAATGTACTACATAAATCTCCACCACTCAATCCCACTCATTCTCTCTCTTATTTCACATCAAAACTCATAAATACTAATAAATACACATACACTAACACCTTACCAAAGTCAATATTGAAGAAAAAATCACTACAAGAAACTGAGTTTTTAGGACGGTTCAGTCATCCCTATAGTTTCGTATTAGTAAAATAATAGGAGCGACGCTGCTGCTATTACCATATATAAGCACAAGTATGTCGCTACTATTACTCTACAGATACGAAATTATAGGAATGATCATCGCTCCTAAAAGTCATATGTTTAATTTGGTATTGAATACATATTGATGTATAACGTATTGAGGCAATATTGGCACAATTGCATCCTCTCATATTCATAATCAAGATATTTAAGAACTTTTAATATAAATACGTCCCTTAATGATTTACAAACCTTAAACCCAGTGTACAGAAGCACAATTATATTGAAACCGATAAAGGAAGTTGAAATTCTTTTAAAAGAAATTCTTGAATATGTTGATTCAATTATAATCTAGTGCTCAATTGGGGCACGGATTTAACATACCCAATTAACACATGTCATCTCAGCATTGGATAATGTCTAGGTGACACATCCAATTCTGACATGGCATGTGTTAAATGGGTACAATAAACTCATGCACAATTGGACACTAGATCATAATTGCAATTATGATCTAGTACCCAATTGGGCACCGATTTCCAATAGTCATGATCAAATTAATGTTGGCAACCGTGTGTTAAAAATCATGATTTTTCATCAACAGACGCAAAAATACAAACTATTGATTTGCTGTTGATGTGTCCCACCAGTCGATCGCTTGGTATTACATTCTTTCAGTTTTCTGTCCACACCAAGCGACCACTTGGTATACTCATTTTACTCTGTTGATGTTCCATTTTCCAATTATAATTATCATATTTGAACAAACAAATAATCTCCCACTTGTTAAAATACGCTCGCTTAAATTAAAAACTTTTATAGAAAGTTTTATGAATAGAATAAGACAATTTTCGATTTGAGCCTTACTCTAGCGTGTGTGCACTTTTTTTTTTCCTAAAAATTGATTAAAATGAGCTTTTTGGATAAATAGTGGCGTGAACCATGAAATGTGTGGATAATAATGAGTAATGATGCGAGATGTGTGGTTGATATTGATGTTTGATTTTGATTTTTAGTAATAGATGATTTTGAGGTAAAAAAATATATATATATACAAACACACGCTCAGATTCGGAAATTAGAAACTCCTACTTTCATTGAAGTGAGGACACTTCTAATTTCACACAAATAGAATTCTCCAAGCGTCTAGGTTGCATGTAGACGCGAGTACTACTTAGCCCATGTTAAGATTGAAATTTTTACAAGTTTTTATATATTTTTATCCATTCTTTTTACATTTGAATTTAGCCAAACCAATTACATTCACATATTTCGTGAGACCTATATGTACTAAATAAATCCCTACAATTCAACTCCACTCATTCTCTCTCCTGTTTCGTATAAAAATCCACAAAGAATTCAATCCAATCATGGGCTTAATCAAATTCATTAAGGTGTGTTTAATTGCATTTATGTTCCATGGAAAATTTCGTTTTCCATCAAAATTTGCCATATTCCAATCAAACACAATTTTATATTTTTTGGAAAATGAATTCCACCTTCTCACAAAAGTGGATATTTAATTTTCCACCAAAACAAGGAATTTGTTCCTATGGAGGATGTGTGAATTGAAATTCCAATTCCTTTTCCACCCTCCAATCAAAAACACCTATTTGATTGGGAAAGGTGAAAGAATTTATTTTACACCTCATATGGAAAACAAACTACATTTCCAGGCAAAATGAGTGAAAATAAGCTTTCGAAGCTTATACCTGGAAGGCTGGAATTCAATTGCATGGAAAATTTTGTGCATCAAACAATTAACATCATAAGAAAGAAGTTTTCGATAAGACTAGCTTTAAGAACATGATTTGATTTCAACTGAGTACCAATTTCTGATAAATGTCCTATGAATGCTATCTCAATGTAAGTTGCTATTAAACTGTAACAATTTACATATTTTACTTCCTTCTATGCTTTCCAAAGTAAGAATGTCTTTGTGCATTACATTCTACCCTTTTGGCTTTCATCTTTTCTGGTGTATACATGCAAGATTTTCTCAGTTCTAAAATGACTACTTCTTCCTATAATTACAACTTACAAAAACAAAACATTGTACAAAATTTAATGTGCTGTATGAACAACTCTGCTAAACCCTATCTCTATCTATTGCAATCTCCCATTTACCATCATCGTTAGGCGCTTGCGTCACCACCGCACCATGTACCGATGAATCATATACAGGTCCTTCACTAACAATAACTGGTTTCATCAATCTACTTTTCAACTTTCCGCCCATCAGTCTCTGCTGTTGCACCACCAGTACCGAGGCAGTGCTACCCAAATCCGGTGACGCCAAAATGTCTCCGACCACCCCGAGTTCCGCGCACTCACTCCAAGCGCTAAGGCCCATTAGGATTTGTGATGATTGGTGGTTTCTTCCAACTATCATCAAATCAAATTTACTCTCAAGAGCTCTAAGGGATGCTGTTAACCCTACCCCATCCTTCACAAGCTGTTCTTGGTATATGAAATTCTGGTTTCCCATATGAGCCTCTCGAACGTCATCTATAAGGATGTTGTCTTGTTTTCTCTCTCTCGCGTTATCACTTCCGAAAAGTAGATAACGAACGAGAGTTAAAGTTACTTTGTGATGTTTCCCAATTCGTGAGGCATAATAGAGTGACTCTGCATCGTCTGGCCCACCAATGTAGATGACAGCTACACGGTAGACAGACTCCATGTTGAGAATGCACAATGAGCCCGTTAAATTTCCCCGGTCAACAAAAATGCCAACAGAACAAGGAGCCCTTTGCAAGACTTTAGTGTTAATGTTTTGAATTGAGCGATCCACAAACCCAACCGAGCCATCAATTTCCCAGCGCTTGTGAAATGGTAGAATCACTATTGTAGCATTCTGGTCAAGCGCCACTCTGCAGATGTCTTCATGCATTGTTTCGGCTTGTGAGATGGAACTGAATGATTGGACAGTGACACATCTCTCATTGCAAAGCTCGTATTGGCGCAAGGCGTTGATTATATGGCTCGACTGAGAGTTGGTTGGAAGAAGCATTCTTGTGGATTGGTGAGCAACGAGGAGAGGATTGGCTCGACCGACGACTTCTTCTAGAAGGACTGCTATAACAGCAATTGGGCTTTCTTCTGTTGCATGAGAAGCTTCTAGAAGGTTTATAACAGAAGGTACATTATCTTGGTTTTGAAGACAAACCAGTATTCTAAACTCAGCATCACGTTTAGCGTGTTGGATGGTCCTCCTCTTTAGAGGAATGCGTTGTTGAGAAGGATCATAAAGTAACCTTATGATTGGCGTTATGATAGCAGTAACTCCGATCAATGCTATGACAATAATGGAGAACTCTTGATCTGTCAGAAGCTGTCAATAAATCAGTATCTTATCAGTTAAATCAAATCAACGGACGTCAGTTAAGAAAGTTGATTTGAGATAGTGATTTTTAATCTTACCAAGCCGTCTCTCCACAAGTTGTATACGACCAGCTCGCAAATGCCTCTTGCATTCATCATGAGCCCAATGATGAATGAGTCTTGAAATTTTATATGTAGATATCTAGACGACAACATGACTGCTCCAATCTTGACTATGCAAGAAAACACAACTACAGATAACACAATCCACAGTGATTGAAGATGAATCTTGAAAATGTTTGTTTTGAGACCACTCGTGGTGAGATATATCGGGTAGAATAACTTCGCAACAGGGATATCGAGTTTCGAAATCAGGGCCGTCCCCAAAGGAGGGCCTTCGGGTACCATCAGCCCAAACAATAACGGCCCGAGTACAAAATGCTGTCCAATTAGCTCACTGATCACTCCAACTGCAAGAACACATGTAAAAGTGCCAACAATGTAGTTCTCTCCAACGGCTTTCCCATTCGGTATTCTTCTCAGAGATATCGCTAGAAGAGGCTTAACTATGTACACCAAAGAAACCACAAACAAACATGCTGCTATAATTGCCAATGCCGCATGAAGTGGTTCAAAATTTGCCTGTAATATTGAAAGCAATATTACAACTAAGGTCATCCCAATTATGTCACACAACATGGATGCTGATATAGCAATATGACCTAAGTCACTGTTTGACATCTTAAGCTCTGTAAGAAGACAAGAGATGTTCGGAAATGGCGTTAGACATTGTGAAGCCGCAATGAAAGGAAGTGCTTCTGCAAGAGTCCCATCCATAGGGACATAACGGATAAGTAGAAAAGCTAATGGCAAAGTGAGTCCCAATGTAACCACCATTGCTGAGATACCTAAGACGGCTGCTTGTCTCCCCGGTCGAAGCATCATCATAGGATCTGCTTTTACGCCCATCGCAAAAAGGAAGAACATTAGACCAAATGTTGCTGAGGTCGTAACTGTAAGCACACCTCTTGCAGGAAATATTAATGCTCCTATTGAACTTTGGTGTCCTAGTACGGAAGGGCCAAGCAATATTCCACCCTGGTTGCAGTGCAAATATCATTAGCTGCATTTCGGGATAACTTTACGTATACATCCATGTTTATGATGCATACGAAAAAAGACTCGACAGTATAATAAACAAGATTTTCATTTCTTTCTTAACAGTTAACACTATCCGATACTCTACACAAAACAAAATAAGAAAGGGTCAATATTTTTTGACAAAATGATCACAATTCGCTATATTCTGTTTCCCACAGCCACCGCTACCGCCATCACCACCACCTCACAACCCCGGTGGTGATTTTGTATTCCATTACATGAACAAGAATAAACAAAGCCTTTTTCTCAATGAACCAGAGCGCATTGTAATTTCAAGACAAACATCTCTATGCAATATGTGCCCTAATTAGATAACTCGTTCATCTATCCATTGTTGCATAATCGCTCAGAAAATAACATGAAGTGAAAGAAAAAGTTAATGGTGTAACAATGGAGGAAACCAGAGAGAAGAATGCGTACAATAATTTGAGTGACCATTGATGATTGCCCAAGGGGACGGAGACAGAAATCAATCAGCATGGATGTTATAGAAATTAGCGAGAATTGCACTAATATAAGTGGAACAGAATAATTTAATGGATTTCTTGTAATCCATACACCAAAAGTTGCAATATTGTCTGCATTTTGACAAACAAGATATTCACTCCCTGGCTCTCCCATTACATGCCAATCTGTAACTTTTTTCCTTTTTCTCTCTCTCTCTCTCTCTCTCTCTCTCTCTTAATCTTTCGATGGAATTACAGACGGAGAAGCCGAGATTTCAGAAGGAAAGCGTCGATGAAAGGAAGAAAAATCCAGTAGTTTTCGTTTTCTCATTCGGGCATTTACGCAAACACCTTAATAGCAGGTTTACCATTAGTTTTAATGGCCTTTATGATCGTTATGGGATGAAGGGGAGAGAAAAACTGTAGTTAAGAGTTTTAATTTAATAAGGTAAAAATATACACCATATTTCTAAGGTGAAATTCTACTCAATGTGATTATCTGATTGCTGCTCTATCTCCCTGATTTCCTGTCATGTTTTTCTTTCTAGTTTTCTCATCTAATCTAATTAAAAAAAAAAAGTGGCGTCAAAAGAATCTAACCAAAATACTTTTACAATAAGAGGTGTCCTCTACATAAAATTTTATGGATTTTTTAAAAATTTATGAATTCTTATGAATTTCATGGATTTTAATAAAATTTCTCAGAATCCTTTAGATTGTAATGGAATTCTATGCCATGGACTTGGTTGATTTCAATGGATTTTAAGGAATTTGTTGAATTTTAAAGGATATCTCTAGTATCAAATTTAATGTATTTCAAAATATTCTATGTATCATTAATTGAGTTTATTATTATAGTCATACAATCTATGAGATAATTTTGGTATACAAGAAAACAAAACAAATACGAATTATTGGAAAAGAATTAATCTATCTTTACCTTTTCTTCAGGAAAATCATTTATTTATTATAAAATCATTGAAGAATTTACTAGTGTTGTGTTGATCTTTGAATTCAAAACTTGAGTAATTTTTTCCTTTTTCTTTTTTTTAATTAATTACTTTATTTATTTATTTGAATGTTGAAAGTGAACTTGACACAAAAGTAAAAATATTATGCAGCTTCTTACTTTTTTTTGCCATTGAAAACGATAATTAAAGGTGTAGGAAACTCACTTAGATGTCATTAAACTCAGGGGCGGAGGTAGGATTTATTACACTGGTGGGCTGACAAAATATTTGTTAACCATTTTTTTTAATATCAATAAAATGAAAATACAATAGGCGCATAATACAGTTCAAATAGACATGATTGTAACATAATTTACTAGTAGTAATATATCGCTTCTTTGTGGTGAATCTAATCAAAAGAGATTTTTTTTTTTTTTTTTTGGTCGAAATCAAGAAATTCAATGGTTTTTTTAGAGAACCAGAACATGATAAGGATTTCTTTTAAGAAGGTAAAGATAAACAACCATTTTAATTTTTCATTCCCATAAAGAAAATATTAAAAATAAAAAGTTACATTAACATAATAGTTGTCTTATTATTTGTTCTTTGAGGGGAAATTGAATTTGAAATAGGAACTTCGTGTAGATACTGTGATTAATTACTTGAAAGATTCATCATCATATTTTTTGTTAAAGTAGTAAAATATATTTGCGTTACTCATTCTAATCAAAAAGTACAAAGATACCAATTTCAATATCTAAAATACAAATATTAATTCACACAAGAAAAATATAAAATATAAATTCTCAGCATCAAATCAAACTAAACTCTCAATTTACAATTCACAATTCACATCAAAATACGCAATTTTAATTCCAAAATCATAATTGACGAAATAATTAAACCGATCGTGCTTAAAAAAAAATTATTAGACTCCTTAACATACTAGAGTTTTCAAATTCCAACCAATTTGGAATTTAAAATTCTAATTTTGATACACAAAAAAGGAAAAGGATTTAATACTCAATATAATCACATTTCAAAATAATGAAATTGATTAATGCAAGAAAGCGAGATTAAAAAAATTCCAAGTAGTTCTCAATTATTTTTTGGTTAACACCCAATTAAAAATAAAAGGAAATATTGACTACAACTCTATATTTTTAGTAAATAATAGTTTAATTTTGTCTAACTTGCAACGTGACATTAAAAAAAAGAATAGTTTACTTTTAGAATCATTCATAAATACTCAAACTTAAAATGAAATGTGATAAAAGAGATTGTTAAAAAAAATGGAGAAAATTTTCAAAAAACAAAAAAAAAAAGGAGAAAAAAACTGAAAAGAAAGGCCAAAAACAAAAAATAAAGGAAAAACACAACATCACAAGTTTTGAACCTTTGACCTCTCTTATCGTTACCCTTTACCAAACACCCTACCACTACACCAAAAAAATCGAACCGGCAAAAAGTGCAAACCCAGAAATTTTTAGTTTTCCTAGTGGGCTACAGCCAACTCTAGCCCCCCGCTCCCTCCGCCCCTGATTAAACTACATAAGTTCTTACTTGATCATAAAAAAACAAAAAGGATGTAAAAATATTTAAACCATTTCATTAAGAAATGAAATTAATAATCTTGTCTTTCTTAAAAGAGAAAAATAATAATAATAAAGACATTTGGATTGTAACCTTGTCATAACACCTCGTTTCAGAGATTTGGTCATTTATTTTACACAGGTTGAATATGATATAGTTTTCAAAAAATTAAGTGCAATGAAGGAAAAAATCACAACTTTCTATCAATTTAGATTTTACTAATAATTATAAAAATATTTTGAACTTCCTAATATAATATATATTATAATATTTTCTCATCTCTTCCATTAAAATATCTAATATGATTTTTCAAAAATTATAGCAACGAAGAAATCATAAAAATATAATATTTTGTAGTTTGACCACTTATTTGTACAAGTTGAATGTCACATGATTGTTTAAAAATTAGAGTGATAAGGTAAAATGAGTTTTCCTCAATTTATCTACAAAAATATATTAAAGGGTAATTATATTGCCACTACAAAAACTAATTAAGACGCCTCATTCTAAATCCACTACAAATGATTTTAAATTTTAGCCTAGACACCACAATTGGTTTACAATGATAACCCACGTTTTTAAATATAAAAATACTAAAATATAGATAGCTAAAATACGTGCTTCTCTTGATTAAAAAAAAATTAATTAAAATATCGCCATGAATTGATAGAATTGTAATTAGGTTCTTTGCCGAAAAACGAATTGGGGAAGACGATGATTGAGAAAATAAAAAAATAAAATAAATGTCGAATGATAATTGTGGTGAAAGAAGAAGAAACTTTAGTTGAAACAAATTAAAATAAGGTCATTTATGTAAAATTGGGATATTTTAGGTAAACAAAAAATTGTAGTGCTGTAAGTAAAAAGCATAGCGGTAATATATAATTATCCTATACTCAAAGAGACAATCAATTGGAAATTTTTGACTCACCATTTTTACCCTCCTTTATTTTCCTTAATTCATAATATGCCATTAGCCTATTCATCCCCACAAAAGGCTGCTATTAATCCTCTAATCTAATTGGTGGTATAGGCTAAACAATTAATTGCATCGATGATTTGGGGAAAATGTCTCGTTGTTTGCTGTTACTCTAATATTTTGCTTCAAAATTTATTGGTATGTTTTTCAGGAGAAAAAAAGGAGACCAAGATTCAAGCTACTCTAAGGACACTACTGAAAAATTCTATCATCTGCAATGAAAACTTAAGGGCAATTAATCTCCAATATTTAAATGTAAATGCCGAATCTGCAATGAAAACATAAGGGCAATCAATCTACAATATTCAAATGTAAATGATGCAATTGAACTTACCATCATTAAGACTGAGATCGAAGAAATCGACGAATTCATTCCTCAACTTGAATCCAAATCATAGTTGTCATTTATCAATTAAAACACTCACAATTTATGTTAGACCAATAGTCTCTCACTTTTACAATTAAATCAATTTTTCATTTGAAAAAACCATTTCTCCATCTTCATTAAAATTCATTTCACTCGATTGCATATACTTTTTAATTCATGAATATAACAAATAATCACATTTTGTAAAAAAATACAGATAAATTTTACTTAGAAAGAGAAATATAATAACATAAATGATACCACTGTTGCTATTCCATGTGTTCCAAGCTAGTGATTATAAATTTACATCAATTATTTAGATTTTAAAAGTTACATGATCCCCCCTCCCCCGCCGGGGAGAGCAGGGGGAGGAGATGATCAATGACATTCGTATAAATCCAAGGGTAGGAGGTTGGATTTTGGCATGCAAGAAAGTTTGTAGTGTAATTTTAAGTTTACAATTCATGGAATTCCATAGAAATGCACCATTTAATGAAATTCATTTGAATCTATAAGCAGTTGAGGATGCCGGATTTTTATAGAATTCACAAAATTCCAAATTAAGGACACTAGATTTGCATGGAATCCACAGAATTCTAAATTGAGAACACCTAGAATTGTATAAATTTCTAAAATCCGTTGAATTCCAAGTTGGGGACATCTCCATTTCCCTTACATAGAGAAAAAACCCTTTAATGTTATTGATCTTTTAAAATGGTCTCTCAACTGCCATTGAACTTCAATTGGTCTTCCCACTGCCACTGAACTATTCAAAATGTTCCGTCAATGCCACTCAATTAACTTTTCGTTAAATAAAGTAAGGTCGTGTTAAAAAAATCACAACCAAGCCCCATATCTTCATTCTCCCTTATTTGGGTCACGTAACACATTTCTTTCATAGATGATTAGCATGAAATTGAATCTTTTTATTAACGGAAAATAGTAACTATATAGACTATGGCTAGCATGAAAATCGATTTTTTGTTTTTTAATCAAGAAAAATGGATTGATGACTCGTGTTAAACAAAAGACATATCAATCAAAGATGGCTAAGATCATATTGCCTTGGCTCCTAAGTTTTTTTTTAAAAAAATTTTTAATTAATTATAAAGAGTAAGTTTTTCAGTCATCATTTTTTCCATTTATATTTTTAATAATCTCTTCCTAGAATTTCAATTTACAATTGTGGCTCAACAATTTTAGATTCTCAAACTTTGGTTTATTCTAGTCCTAGATTCTACTTCAATGCAATTATTTGGAATGGTGCTATCACCACGAATTATTTCAACATTCTTCTTCTTAATTAATATATTGATTTTCTTTAAAAATATAAAATAGTGATCAAATTATAGGCTATATCATTTATTTAGCACATTCGTCAGGGGAATATTAAGTAGAATGAAGATAGGGGAAAATAAAATATTATACGGGGCTTGGTTACTTGACCTAAATATAGGGGAATGAAGATATGTGTCTTGGTTGCAAAATTTTTTTTTTAGTACCACCCGTTATTCTATTTAATGAAAAGTTAATTGAGTGGTATTGGAAGAACCTTTTAAATATTTCAATGAGAGTGGAGAAACCAATTAAAGTTCAATAGCAATTGTGAGACCATTGTAAAAGTTTAATGGCATTTGGAGCATTTTAACTTCTTTTACATATGTTGAAATGGTACCAAGAACTTGGCATTTCAACATATTTTTGTAATTTTTTCCTTTTTATTATCTATTTACTTACTTGGTTATGACATTAAGGTGTTCTTTTCACTATTATAAGAATTGAGAATGTATAACTCAAAAATAAGATAAATAGTTAATTTTAAAATTCAAGTAGGCCCAATTGGACCATACGATCGCATGTTACAATCCACGTGATGACATGGTATAAATGATTGTCAAATTTCCAGTGATCACATGGCACATAAATTATTTTTTTCAAAATTTTTAAAAATTGCTAATAACTAATAAACAAAAGCTAAAATCAAAAATATATATATATATCGTATTTGCAACGGAAAAGTGGCTAGTAGCATCCGGCTCATCAAAAAACATGAAAAATATATATTATGCATCCAAAAACCAACATCATCTGCAAATTCTATATCCAAAACACCAAAAACAGACGAACTAATAGTAGACGTGAGTTACACATTTTGTGTAATGTGTTACACATTCTTTGTAATTATTTACACTCTTTGTAATTAATTACATGCAATTTGTAGTCCATTACATGCTGTTTTAATAAATTACAAAGATGTGTAATCCATTGCACTCTATTGTAATTTGTTATACACTCTTTGTAATAGGTTCGAAGTTAGAAAATTAGATTAAAAAAAAAAGTCAATGCATGCGATCACATGATTGAAATTTAGGCCGAAACCCAAATTTCAACTTAAAAATCCAAGTGCTCAAAAGTACCTGAACCACGTAAATCTGCACGCAAATTTACTTGATTTTTGGAATTAATTTATTTTAACTTGTTTTAGAATTATAAAAACTTAAAACACGTTCTAGCGTAATTTCCTTGACATTAAATTCATATTCCCTCCACCTCACTAAGATAGACAACCATAAATTTTCACAAAGATTAAGAAAACATATTAAATGTAGTTGGAATTGTAAACTATTTTTATATTCTTCCTATTTTTTCCTTGAATTCAATGGGAAAAACTAGGTGTGAATGTAACGACCCGTCTTTTCTTACCCGAACGAAACACATTTCATTTATACTTGCAAAAGCGGAAGCATTTATATACATATATATATACATATCAAAACATATTTTGTTCGTTCACTTAAACTAGTACAATATAAACAAACAAAACACGGCCGCAGGATGTTTAGGTTTCCCCCTTCTTCCTTACATCCCACATTACGCTCGGGAGGATCCTCCACCACCGCCTGCACATAAAACATCAATATACAACATAATGAGCCACGGGGACTCAGTAGGCAATAGATGCAAATGCTAATGCATGTTATGTTTATGCTTTGGGCCGGTTATAGATCCTGGCTTACAAGGCGCCAGTAACATCATTGGCCGTCCCGCAAAGGTTCTTTACGCTTTCTTGGCGCTTGCATGTCAGAATGACCGTCCTCCAAAGGTTCTTTTTACGCTTTGGGCGCTAGTGGGCAGTCGTCTAAAGGTTCTTTACGCTTTAAACCGCTCGTAACATCATACATATTGTAAGCACACAATCTACAACCCGTATATGCATGATCATACTTTCATGTTACACATACTTCATCGTCTTACCATTTAGCCCATATGCTCTTCATCATATCATAGCTCATCTTGCATCTACCATGGTCACATAGCATAATATACATAATAGCATCTAACAACATAACATAGCATAGCAAACCCTACCATAACATAACCTATCTCTTCACCTAACATAGCATACCATAACTTCTTCTACCAATCCATATCATCACTTATTTCATCATATATTTATAAACACATATTACACCCATGAAATATAGCTATTACCTACCTCAAAAGACAAGAAAGCAAGCAAATGAATTGGTTGGCTACTTCCTCTCCTCCCTTTCCTTTCCTCTTCCCTTCTTCTTGTTGGTTCCAAGATGACAACTAGAAATACTCAAATGATCTACAAGCCAAAACTCATGTAAAATCCTTGGAATCTCCTTTGGAAGTGCTCTCTAGAGTTTTGGGGAGGTTGGGGTCAAATATGAGGGTAAATGGCCGAGCAAACGTGTATAAACCCTATCCAACAGCCGCTGATTTACATTTCTGGTAGTAAATTTCCATGTTACGGCCGTAACTCCAAAATTTACGGCCGTAACCCATAACCTTACGGCCGTAACCTGCTGAATACGGCCGTATCATCCCATAATACGGCCGTAATAAACTCTCTGTAAATCCCACTTCTTGCCCTGCTTTGACCTTACGGCCGTATATTTTATTACTTACGGCCGTAACCTCGAACATACGGCCGTATCTCCAAACCATACGACCGTAATTTGCTCTCTGAAACTTTTGGACGTTTTCCACTGTTCACCATTTACGGCCGTAACTATTATACCTTACGGCCGTAACCATAACTTTACGGCCGTAACACCTGACCCTTACGGCCGTAATTCCGGTTCTGCAGAATTTTTCCATTTCCTCATTTCGAAGGCCGTTTCGCATTCCGGGGCATATTCTACACTTTAAATCAGATTGTGAACATAACATATACACGTATATCTTGCCGGAACATCATTACGTCATTTCATATCATATACGGTACATATACGGAATCATATACGTATTCATATACGTTTCCGGGACGAATTCGGGCGGGTCATTACAGTGAAAACATTTAACAATCTTGCCTCCACATTGAAAGCAACCCAAAAAAATAAAAAATAAATAAAATCATAGTATGTTTGATATGGATTCTCACAATGTTGAAAAAAAATCTTTATATTTATTTTAAAATTATGGGATTCTAGGTTACCAAATTTATATATGGGTATATTTAAGAAATGCTTTTAATGGTTGATCCCTTCTATAATTGGAAAAGGAATATATAAATGGTAATTAATTGTTTTGATTGTTTTTGACAATAAAACTAGTATTACCCCCGTGCGTTGCACGGGATAATTAAAATGATATATTTACATAAAATAATATTATAAAATAAGACAATAATTTGGTGCGAAATATTATTTTATAAGAAAAAATATTATATCAATTATCGTAATTGGTGATTTTGGGAAAATTTCGATAACATATTTTTTGAACAAAGAAAAAAAAACTAAATACTATATTTTATGAGTCATATATAACTATTCAAATACGATTAGCAATGATCTTATAATTTGTCTACAGATACGTATATAAATTTTGTGAATATTGAATTGATTTTATATCACATTTAGCTCAAATTGAATTATGAATATTGAACGAATTTTGTACATTAAGTATATAAAAAAAGATTTTTCTCATTTACATTTTTAAATAAATGAAAATGATTTTTTTAAATAGCAAATCGCTGCCAACCTAGCATTATATCAAGTTAACACTATAATTCAAAAACTAAAAAATATATAAAAACTTAAAATATAATATTAAAAAATTAAAATGTATATTAAAAAAGTTAATTATCATTTTTAAAAATATTTAAATTGATATTGCAGTTTGTAACTTTAATATCATATCACATTTTCATTAATGCTTGCATTTTTTTTGTTTAGTTTCAATTATATACATAATTGAAAAATTAAAATTTATATAAAAAATTAAAATAAGGAAAAAATACTAAAAAAAGAAAATAAATTAAATTAAATAAGAAAAATAAAATAATAAAGTGTGTATTTAATATTTATTTCCAAAATAAGATTTTCCTTTTTTACTTTTAAGTAATTAAATGAGTGCCAACTTGGCACTGCCAACATGGCGTAGTGCCTAGTTGGCACTCCTCTTATTATTATATTAAGATTTAGATATATAGCTGGGAAATAAAAAGGAGATATTAAAACTTGTCAAATAAATGTATAGGTAATCGAAAAATAATAATAAAAAAATTAATTTAAAATTTAAATTATATATCAAACAATTAACAAGTCATCAACCTTCCACGGTCACTCACTCACACCACTTCTCTAGCTCTCTTAATATTTCCCATAGCTCTCTTAAATCTTAATATTTCACATTTTGATTTACCCACTGCTTTGACGGCCAACCTTTCTCCCAGGCTTTCTATTTCTCTCCCTACAAATCGAAGAAGAGGGTATGATGTGTGGTGGAGTCGGATGAACGGAGTAATGAACTAATTTTATTTCATGAATTGCATATTCATTTTTCTTTTAGCAATTAATTATAGAATTATAGAATGTGTATACATTAAATTTATTTTTTTCTTTCACATGAATTAATATTTACGATAAATAAAAATTATTATTATTGGCAACAGAGAAAAAGAATAAGGGGGAACATGTCAATGAAAATGTTTTTTTTTTTCTATACGCTTTTATATACTAGTAACAACAACTTGTGTTGCACATTTAAAGTAAATGGTGAACGATAAGTGTAAAAAAAATTTTTTATTGGAAATAGATAGTATATAACTACAACATTCTTTCTTTTATCATCTTTGTACTACACAATATGATTGTTAGATAGATTTATAACTTAAAAAATATGTAATGAAACCAAATAAATTCTAAAAAAATTAATTTTTTTCATATTCAAAATTGAATAATTGATCGAAATTTAGAATATAAAAATTATTAAAACTTACTAATTTTTTAAAACATGGATATAATTAAGTTACTTAATTTTAATTAAAAATTAAGAAAATGGAATCAAATAAACTGTAGTAGTGGAATAAATTGAAAAGTTACAAATACAATTTGGATTCAATTGAATTAGTATGAGATCTATATATATATAAAAAGAGACTTTTTTCCCGCCTTTGCACCCTTCCTTTTTTAACTTTTTGATTTTTTTATTCATTATATTTTCCTCTATATTCCTCCATATATACTTTCTATCATTAATTTGCATTCTTCCTTTTTTAACTTTTTTATTTTTAACTCATCATTTTCCTCTATATTCCTCTACATTATTTTATCATTAATTCTTTGTGCCACTAAGTTCAGTAAACGCACTCTTTTAAATTATTAACAGAAATTTTTGTATTAATAATTTGTTAATTTTTATTTCACAATTTTAAATCTTTCTAAACTTTGCAAAGTTTAACATTGTGCAATTTAGTCCTAAATTTTTTTAAACTTCACAATTCTAACTTTCAATTTAGCCCTAAATTTTTTAATTTCACAATTTCAACATTATTTTTGGAAGATTGGTGGAAATGGTCCATAAATTGTATAGTAGCTGCGAAATTGATACAAAATAAAAAAAAGTAGCGTGATATTAATTTCATCGAATTAATTAATTTGATACTAATTCGTTTGGTCTATAATTAATTTTATTGAATTTATTTGACACCGATTAAATAATTTTTATCGATCATTTTCAATATAGTAGAATTTGATTCCATTAATATCATAATTTTTCAAACAAACTATTTAGAATTAAACACATGCGCATTTTGATTTTCAACTACCAGTTAATAATAAATGTAATCTATAAAATTTCAGTAAGAATATATCACTATAAAAAATAATCCCAATATAGAAAAATAATTAAATATGATTAAAACATACTAGAAAAAAGAATAAAAAATAAACAAAAACCCCAACCCTATACCAGCCACACCGAATCCAACCTCTAACCAAATCCAGCAACACCTACCCCACCAACGATAATCCAGGTAGCTTTTCCCTGACTTTGTTGCCTATAGGCAAAGTTGTCAACAAGTGACAACCAACTAATTGTACCATCATCTGGTACAACTAGCTAATTGCTGATCAGTAAATCCGAAGGAAAGCCCGTCAGAAGGAAAACCCTTTGATCTGCAGGTATAACAAGCAATCTCAAGCCAGAGGCTATTCCCTGGTTGCTAGGCTACGAAATCGCCGTCATGTTCAGGGTTTTTAATTTTTAATTTTAATTTTTGTTATTTTATTTTTTTATTTCTTTATATTCGGTATAGGTTTTACAATGATAAATTTCTACTAAAAATTTATAGAAATAAAATAATTATATTTATTATTAACTATTAGTTAAAATTGAAATATACGCATCTCTAATGCTAAGGAAAAGTTTGAGATATTAAATATTAATATGAAGAAATGTTACTCTATTGAAAATTATCGATAAAAATTATTTAATAGGTGTCAAATAAATTCAATATAATTAGTTGTAAACCAAATAAAGTTAGTATCAAATTAATTAATTCAATGAAATTCATAATCTACTTTTTTTTTAATTTTGTACCAATTTCTTAGCAATGGCAAAGTTTATGGACCATCTCCGCCAATTTTTCAAAAAAATGTTGAAATTGTAAATAAAAAAAATTTAGGACTAAATTGTAAAATAATGTTAAAATTGTAATATTTAACAAGATTTAGAACTAAATTGTACATTAATGTTAAAATTTGTGAAGTTTAAAAAAATTTAAAATTGTGAAATAAAATATTGTTTTAAGTTTTACCCCCAAATGTTAGTGCACAAAATGAGAAAAAGCCAATTTAATTTGAATTGAATGGAATTCCACAATGGGAGTCGGTGACACTTAATCTAAAGATTGGAGGGCTCCATATTGAAAAAAGAGGATGTGATTGTAATTCTTACAAACTCGAAATATTGGGGGATTTTATGAAAATGAGCCTTAATTATTTTTAAAAATAATTAGCGAAGAAATAAAAAATAATTAAAATTACGAATTTCGTTAGGATTTAATTTTGGTGTGATAAAAATTTTAAATTATTTAGTTTTTTGTGTAAAAATTGAAAGAAAGGTGTAGCATTAAAATTAAAAAAAAAAGATTGGACAATTTAATTAATTTTAGATATAATTAATTATTTTAAAAAAATAATTAAAAACATAAAGATTAATTAAAACTAAAAATTTCAGCTAAAATTTAATTTTTGTGTGATAAAATATTAAATAAAAAATTAATCAAAATTAATTATATTACTTAACAGTAAATAAATACCTAAATTATTGGATATTTACAGGATGTAATTGTCCAAAATACAAGTAAAACTCTATCAAAATTCTTACAAAATTTGAATATGTGTTACCTAAATCGTGTAATGTTCTAGATTGTGGTGACCTTTTTGTAATTATTTTTAACACTATTAATGATATTCTATTTATATTTATGGGAATCATGTATCAATAGATATGTCTCCCCGTGTCACAAGATAGGGGTTCTCTTTGTGATCAAAGTATCCGATTAAACGATCACGATGGAACGTGGATGGAAATGAGAATTTTCTAGCAGGACATGGACAAGGAATAGGAGTCTCCATCCTATTGTAATTCTTATATCATCTTTAGTCAGCCTCGATTAAATTAGGATGTAGTGGGGGTGAGGATGAGTATTTCCAAGCGGGGCAAGAATAAGGTATTGGAGTTTGTATTCGCTACATTGTCATTTATATAATATATATGTATGTTAATTATATTTCATAATTAGATTTTAAAAATTTATTATTCACATATTCATTATCAATATCGCGCATCGCACGGGGGTATAATTAATACCTTTTGAAATTTGTAGTTGCATATAATAGAATATAAAATAATGTTAAAAAAAAATCATTGGCTCTACGAAAGTTTAGATGTGCTCAGACTAAGTAAGTAGGCTTGCTTCATTATTGGAAATTCCACCATCAAGAGCAAGCTAGATTGATTATGTCCGACTTTTGATACTATATCTTCATATTTTTATAGGTTTGTCATATAAGGCCATGAGCATTTGGATATATTTGAAGTTCGAGATAACAATGTATGTTATTATCGTATCACGATGCATTTGACAATTAAAATGAAGTTGATATTCTCGGGGAAAGTTAGCGTTAAGATTTAGATTTACGTGACTTAATTCTGGTATTGATGGTGTTATTTTTATATTATGTTTGTTGTTGAGGAGAATTGTAATTCAAGTTTTTTGGCTAATGTATATATGTTGTTTGCATATTTTACAGGAACAATTTGTACGATATATAAGGGAACCTCTACTGAATTTTTTTATAAAATTCTCTCATCACTTATATTTATTTAGAAGTTTTATGCGCTCACAAGTACTCGATTTATTATCTTTGTGGTGCTATTAATATAGTATTAATTTATATCCAATTCTGAAATTGTTGATACATTAGCCTTCCGTGCAACGCACGGGTGAAAAAAGCTAGTATTCAATTATTGGTGGAAATTTTAAAAGTAAAAATTAAAAATTTTGCCCTTGTTATGAATAATAATTGAAGAATAATTATTAGGTGTTATGAATAATTGAGAATAATTTGGTGGTTATGAATTATGAGGAATAATTTGGTGGAGGAATAATTTGGTGGAGGAATAATTTGGTAAAAGATGTAATTATTATATGTGAATGACTATTATACCCTTGATGAAATTATGTAATTACGATTGTGCCATTCGAAGTTTTCCTATAAATAGGGCTTCAGTTATTAATGAAATTCATTCCTGAGAATTCCTTGGAATTCATTCTCTCTAAATTCTCTCTATTGTTTCTATACTTTTATAACACGTTATCAGCACGAGTCTCTAACCCTTTGAGTAATATGAAAGAAGTATGCTCTACAGTTGCATCTTATAGATGATCTTCCTGATCAGAAACTGGATTATTACCAATGAATTAATTCATCCTCATCAATCCTAAATAACTCTCTCTTTGCAAATACATCATTGAAAATTCCCTTTGTTCATATTCTTCTCCCACAATTCTTCATTCTACACAACCGCTTGGAGATGTGCGAAGTCCCAAAATTGGAAGAATGGAGTCCAAAGAATTTTCCGATCACGTAAATGGATTGCAAGTAAATCTCATCCATGGAATAATTAGAGAAAGGGAAAAAGGTAAATCATATGATTTTATAATATAATAATATATTAAACTATAACATCTGTTTTATCGAGATATAAGGAGTATACATTATCAAAATCAAATTTTCTCGACTCCATTATACTCGATTTAACGAGAGCTTCGATTTGACACCAACATTGATAGGGTAATAACTCGTTTTGAAATATGTTATTATCAAACTTTCAAAATTTACAAATCAAGACACCAACTTTTGAAAAAGTTACAAAATAGTCCTTGAACATTTTGATATTGATAAATTGAAATAGAAAGGAGATAATTTTCAATCGTAAAATATTGATAAAATATTTTTGACAATTTTACCTTTATGAATTGGAATGGACAATTTTACCCTTAGGTAAAACCGACCTAATTTTGACGACATTGAAAAATAGATAGAATATTCATGAAGAAATTCTAAATCCATTGATTATATAAAATGGCTTGAAGTCCATTTGAGTTAAAAGATCGAATATTATTTTAACTTCAGAAGAGTTCAATTACATAATGTCTTACTTTATTACAGAAGGATAAAGCGTCTTTCTTGTAAAAGTAGCAATGAGTATTTGTTCTAGAAGAACAAATGCTTCGTAGAAGCAATTCAATATTTAATTCTCGCACTTTATTTCTTGCAATTTAATTCTTTGCAATACCTCCTACTTGATGATGGGTTCAACCGTCACTAAACGGAAGGTTTTATATATTTCCGCACTTTATATGCTAAGTGATGGGTAATACCTTCTACTAAGCAGATCCTACTCCTGAAGAAGTAGTTAAACATTATGCAATTTAATTGTTGCTATTTAAATTCCGTAAATTTATATTTATTGCAATAATTCCCATAAGGTAGGTTCGACCACCTATTGGAGGAAATTTAATTTCTGCAATTTAAATTTATGCACTTTATAGTTTGAGTATATTTCCAATGTGGTGGGTAATACCACACGATTGGTGTGCATATTTTCAATGTGGTGAGTTATACTACACGATTGGTTATAACGAATCCTACTCCAGAAGAAGTAGTTGATCAAATATTCTAATCATACTCTCGAAGTAGTACACGATGAGAATAAAATTACTTCCCCATATATACCGAATATTAATGGAGAAAATTGAACAAGTGGTACTTGAAGTTACCATTGTATAAATAGATGAAAATAAAATGCTCAATAGATCCCATGTTGATAAATCAAAGAAAATATATCGCATGGAGAGATTATATGAAGTAATCTCATCGATGATATGAGATTGTATTAATATGAGAATAAAATGCTCTTGATTGCATAATCACTAGATTTCTGTATTTGAATAAAGCCAATATGATATTATTATTACTCCAGAAGAAGTACAAAACAGCCGAAGTGGAACATATTGAGAATATCAAAAGATGGTATTAAACACTCGAAAATATAGAAATGCAAAAGAATATACATCTTGAATCCATAAATGAGGGATGCGTCTCGAGAGTATAAATACTCGTAACTCGCCACCATCAACATTAGGATTCATAATGAAATATTTAAAGGATCCGAATTTCTTTTAAGCTTGACACGTTAGGGTGTGGCCAGAAGCGGACTGGGCTTCCATGATTCTTGAACATATGCATGAAATTTGATGAGTAGTTCATCAACAGCATTAGCGTAAATAAGTATTTTTCTTGCTGAATGAGAGATAAACTTATTATTTACACCCTGATCTAGAAACGCTAGTAAGCCATCAAAGAAATTATTAATATTCAACAAACCTATTGGTTTGACATGAAAGTTCCACTGTGCCAACGAGGCTATATTGAATATTTCCTCCAGTGTGTTGTAGCCGCCTGGAAGGACAATGAAAGCATCACTATTATTCATCATATACATCATGCAGTTGTGGATGGATTGCGCTTGTAGCCCCAACCTGCTTTGGACCCATGGTAGAACTGGCTCCAATTCGAGTATTAGATCCAACTAGATGGAAAGGTATTACGCTCGAAACTCTTATTCCCCATGATTGTGCGGCCATTATAAGTCTAGCTAAAAGTTTGTTGTTGGTTCCTCCGTATAGTATATTGATTTCTTGTCTCCCTAACTCTTTTACAAGTCGGTTTGCCATATCCACATATTGGATATGGCCTACCAGTTTAGATCCACCAAGAATACATACGGTTTTAATCTGGCGAGGTAAAGGCTGACTTGTATGAGATGATTCTAAAATCTCCATATCCATCTCTACTCCTATCTCTCTTTTTGCACTATACTTTTAATGTATGAACATGAGAGATATATGAATCCCTTTATTTAAAGAAAAATTTTCAAACCAATAATTGAGTGCACTATTTACTTTTTGACAAATATGAAAGAGAAAAATGTAGAAAAATTTTAAGTGAAAATGACATATATCTGTCGGTGATTGAAAAATAATATATATATACATATATATATCTTAAAATCGAAAAATAATATTTACAATTACAAGAAAAACATTGATCTTCAAGTTATTACAATCGAGCTTCCTTATATTAATATGAGAAAATTATTATACTAAAATTTTCTACTAAATTTACAAACAGGATCTTCTAAAGTAAGTTTTTCAAGACTGTCGCTGCGTTTGTTGATCTTTGAATTTGGCCCATAAGGCCATTAGCTCACCTTATGCGTGTCCACTAGGAGATGTCTCAAGAGCACTGTTGAATATCATCCAAAGGCTCCTTACTCAATCCATCCTTAATGAATGCTATTTTATCTTCTCGGTTTCTTGACAAGTACCCCTGATTTACATCGAGTGTCACATGTCCACCGAGCACACTTGTAGCATCCTCCTAATCTTTTTGCTCTCCGTTTCTTTGAAAAACTACTTTTACCCATACCAGGCATGTATTTAGAAGGAATTGAAACCTCACGGATAATCGAACCTTTGCTTCAATCAAGCATCGGATATCTTGTGGGATACCCTTATTCATTAGCATTCTTAATCTTTCCAAATTTACATCGATAAATCCTTCTTAGGATTTTGATCGGTAGTGATGGATAGTATTTTCGAAGATTTGAGAGCATATGATCCATTATAATGTATAGATCCTTGTTAGGATGAATTTTGCAATAATTTTGATGATTTATTTATAGAATAATACGTAGCGTATGAAATAAGACTCGATTTTAAATAAATAATATGAAGCGTAAGAGCTACGATTTGAATTAAATAATAGCGGGATGTGATGCGTATGGTGTAGCTCAAAGTGTTTGAACGATAGTAGACAATAATGTCACCAAAAGATGATGAAATATGTCGGTGAATTGTTTCTATGATATCATGTTGAGCACTATCTGATACTAGTGAAATCGATATAAGAATTTCTTGAACTAGAAGTTCAATAATACTCGTTTGCAAAACCGGACTGACCATCCCGGTTTAAATAATTATTGAAATCAATATTTCAAGTGAAGAATTAAAGGAATTCTTCAATGATTGTTCTCGATAAATGATGAAATCATTACTAGCCAATATTGGGAATAAATCCCAAATATATCTAGAATAAAGGATGAGAAGTATGGGCCACTCATCCTCCATGTGGACTACTAGATATTATGATATGGATCCACTAGATAGTCACATGTGTATATGATTCGTAATTTGAAATTTCTGAAATATTTGCTCACTGTATGAGCATGATTTCATTTAATGATAAAGCTAGTAAATGTATATCCCAATACTTGAATGAATCACTGAAGGATTGAGTATGCATACAAGTGGGATATTATATGGCAAATTATTTAAAGTCCTCAAATAAATTGCCGATATCGAGAATAGAATGCAAAGCAGTCTAAATTCCCATATTAAGGTTTGAATGATGAGAACATATATGATTAAAATCATACCAACTATATGAGTTTTGGTGTTCTAAATTTTCTCGACATGAGGGGAGTATTAAAGGTTGAAAATAATATGTGAAATGCATCATGTTATATCCTCGAAATTGAAATACGAACTTGAAGTTCAAAGATGTATGAAAGGCTATGAACAATCACATATATCAGCTACGATGCTTTGATAAGTTAGCACGCTAGAAGCGTTGATATTTCCCCAAACATATATATCAAAGCAAATTATAAAAGATGGTCTTAATAACGGAGGCATATACTCTTGAAGAGTATATAGACATAACTATATTGTGTAATCCTACAAGAGGATTGATAATGAGATATCTCGATAAGTTATATCGATATGGGGAAAGAAATGAAATTGAAATGTGTCGACACGATATGAAAATGTAGCGCTACATATGATCAATGATAATGAAAATATTGAGATATATTGAAGATGATAAATGGTGAATGTGAAATCCTTAACTTATGAGATGATGAGGTGATGATGACTATTGCTCAAGTTTAAAGATAAGCATGGTGGTCATTATATGTTGCATGCTCATGAAAGTTAAATTACCGATCGTGTGTGTAGTGCCGAAAAGGAAATTAAAGGATCGGATGAGCTAAACCCGTGTTTATGAGTACCCTAAAGGGTGAGCTAAGCCCCTGGGAATGAAATAACCTATTAAGTGAGTATTAAATATTAAATGATATATTTTAAGTGTTAGTTAATTATGAAGGTTTACTTATATGTTTACATGTTTTTACTATGAATTTATATGCTTTAAATTGTGTGTTTGGAGACATGTGTTCATGGTGAATGTTTTGTAGTTGTGTAAGAAAATTGATGCACTCTAAATGAGCGAAGAGTATAAAACCAATGTATATGATACTCATACAAATGTATGAAAGATTTTGAAATGCTTGTGACATACTTGTATAAAATACGCGTTGCACTCTTTTTCCCTTGGTGAGGTTTTATCCCATTGGGTTTTCCTAGCAAGGTTTTTAATGAGGCAACTTTAAAGGCGTATTCACATGAATAATGTACTCTTTTTCCTTCATTAGGGTTTTTCCCATGGGTTTTTCCTAATAAGATTTTAACGAGGCATATTCATGGTATATTGAGAACGATATGAGAAATTGATACAGTGTATCTATTGGATCAAGTTATAATGGAGCTAATGCTTTAGATCCAAACGATGATGATATTGAAATCATTTACCGTAAGTAAAGATATCGGTTCTCAAGATATGAAATCAAGCGGAGCATTGTACTCTTTTTCCTTCGATCAAGTTTTTCCCACCGGGTTTTCTTGACAAGGTTTTAACGAGGCAAAGACGTGAATACTCATATCTTTCTTTGATAGACATCGGGGAGCAATGTTTTGATGAAGCGATATATAACCACTCCAAACTATCCTCGCAAATCGGTTTGGAAGTTTTTTCCCACCGGGTTTTTCTCCAAACAGTCAGGAAGACATTTGTATTAATAGTCATTCAATGAGTGTTATGAATAATAATTGAAGAATAATTATTAGGTGTTATGAATAATTGAGAATAATTTGGTGGTTATGAATTATGAGGAATAATTTGGTGGAGGAATAATTTGGTGGAGGAATAATTTGGTAAAAGATGTAATTATTATATGTGAATGACTATTATACCCTTGATGAAATTATGTAATTACGATTGTGCCATTCGAAGTTTTCCTATAAATAGGGCTTCAGTTATTAATGAAATTCATTCCTGAGAATTCCTTGGAATTCATTCTCTCTAAATTCTCTCTATTGTTTCTATACTTTTATAACAGCCCTTGACTTCTAAGGCTATAGCAAACTATGAATTTATAATTAGTTCTTAACAATTAGCTCTCATTAAACTTCTAGTTGACGCTTTCAATTTAATAATCCATATTGTATTTTTTTTAAACTTAACTACAATGACATGACATAAAATTACAATTGTTCTTCCTCATGCGTATTAGTTTGGAAATGAACAGACTTTAAAAAAAAATATTTAATTAGTGGATTTGAGATGAAGATTAATAAATAACTATTAAGGATAAATTAGTTTTTAAAATAAAATATGAGGGCAAATTTGGAAATCAGAAGACTTCTCATGATCTCCACTGTTATACATGGATGGATAGATATAGATAGAAGATAGAGTGATGATTAGCACTAGTATGAAAGTACAAATTTTATAGTGCCCACTTGGGTGCAGCTATATGTCTCGAAAATTGATGTGGCATGCTCCAGCTGTGATGTGCGTCATTATCTTTATATCGATTAAGTGACTCACGCATTTATAGACTGAATTGAAGACATCAATCAAGCTGATAACTATCGTCATGTCTTTATGATCAAAGCGATCCATAATATGCACCCTGCTGAACACCCTAAAATCTTTGAGTATGAAAGATGTGTTTTGTACGAGGCACCATAACAATGTCTTGCAATGTATATATCTCTAGTACACACATATATATACACAGGCACATAAAGTTTGACAATTTATTTGATTGGCTTTTTCTTTCCCTTTTTTTTTCAAATTTTATCTTGTTGATTCTCTTAGACATTAGCTAGTCTCTTAATTAATCTTCAATTCTTTATTATCCCTTAGATTATGTTAGATTCGAATTTTATTATATTAGAGATTAGAGATTATTATTAATCTCTCAAACATATTCGATTGGCTTTTTTCCCTTTTCCTAACTTGATGATTCATATTTACTTTGTTTATAATTAATTTACACATTTGTAAATATTCTATCCACATTGATATCGGTATTATCTTAGAAGATTATAAGATCTTTGTAGATATGATCTTTTCTTAAAATGTCCTATTAATTTTGGTAATTCATATTTTTACCCGTTATGACAACAACTCATGTCCCAAGAGACACAGATTTATGTTGTTTTACTATTTTCCAATAAAAATCCATCTATTATTAGTACTAGTATTCATATACCATTCGTTGCACTGATGAAAACTTCATATTAAGTGTTAGACAAAAAAAGATATCGCCTAATTACTATTAGATATTAAAATAAATTATATAATAAAAAATATAATCTCCAAATATCTAGTAATTTTTATGAATTATTTTAAATGTATAACTTCAAAACTAATAAGCAATTTGATGATCCTATATTTAAAATGGGAGCCAATCGAGCATTGCAGCAAGATAAATATTAAGATTTGTAAACTATTGTGGATATAAAATGAATTAAATATAAAACAATATAATCTATAAAGATTTTGTAATCTTTATAAATTATAATATATATATAAAATACGAGGTCGATTTCCCGAGCATTTTTTGGTTTTTTTAGAATTAAATAATTAATATTTTATTTTTAATTCCCGGTCAAACACACACTTCCCTAATTTTCACCCATGCATAATCCCTAAATCACGGTGAATCTAAACTCAAATCACGGAAAATCACGGTGAATCCCCAAATTAGCAATCTTCTGGACTTATATGAATCAATCTCCAAATCACCGCAATCTCCGATTCTCTTGATCGATCCCAATCTCCCATGATTTATATCATCCAAATGCCAAATACGATAATTTCATCACCTTCAGTCTCCGATAACGAAAAACCAAAGAGAAACAAATATGCTCTGCTTTGCTCATGTTAGCCTCGATGACGTCAATATTACTTGGCTACGGTAATAATTCAATTAATCAATCAATTAATGAATTAATTCTCCTTTATTTGATTAATTAAAACTTTGTAGATGGTTTTTCAATGTTCTTATACATGTTTCAAACTCGAATATCTTTTTCAACATACTTTTTTAAATTTTAGATTAAATTTGTTACTATTTATCATTTGATTTGTTCAGCTTATTTATAATAATATATAAATCATTATTTTTTCTGTTCCTCATATTTATATAGGAATGTGAATTCATTTATATTATAATCAATTAAGAATATGTTTGATATGAATTATTAAAAAAAATAAATATTAATTGTATGTGTAGTTGAGAATTAAAAAAAGAACATAAAAATTATCAAATCAAAAGATGAGTAGTTGAAAATGATGAAAGGGCAGGTAATTTAAATTTAATCTGCATCAAATAAGTCCCAAATTTAATTGTTAAATACTTCTTTCGGGGAGAACACAGGTGTAAATGCTAGGATGTTGAACGATTTGGAAAATCAATAGTGTAATAATGCTTTTTATAATGAACCATGCTAGAAGTACACACATTTTTTGTGTGGTAAAACACCACACACTAATAGGGGTATGGGTCCCCCACATTCGGGGGGGGCATTTTGGTCTTTTCGTATTTTGTGTATTAGTGTGTGGTAGTGGATTTGTGTTTACATCTAGAATTATTCTTTTATAATATCGTGGGCATATATCATCCTGTGCAATGCACGGGTGAAACAGCCCGTGACAATAGTAAAGGTGAACTTTACAGGAAGATAACTATTCAGATTTGCTAACTATATATTTTTTATACAAAATAAATTAAATAAATAAAAACATAATTTACAAAGATCTCGTAATCTATATAAATTATTTTAAATGCAAAATTTCAAAACTAATAAATAATTTAATTAATCCATTTCTAAAACAGGAACCAATTGAGCTTTGCAAGATAAATACTAAGATTTGGTAGCCATTTTGGATATAAAATAAATTAAATAATAATAAAAAATCTATAAAGATAAAGATAGAGATAAGCTTTACATGGAGACAAATATTAAGATTTGCTAATTATTTGACATAAAATAAATTAAATAAAACTAAAAATAATATAATCTACAAATAAAAAAAAATATTGATTTTCAACAATGTTTTAGCAGGGAAATTCTTCAGACTATTTTATAGATTATAGATTATTCGACTAATTTGTATGTTATGTAGTAGTTTTTTTCCCTCGGCGCAAATTTATTTTAAATAATCCATTAATTTGGATTTACATCTTTGTAGATTTTTGTAAATCTATTAATGGAAATGTGTATTGATTTGGAATTTCAAACATTTAATCTCGAAGAGAATATTATATTTTTTTCATATATTTGTGATTTATGACAATAAATGAAGTACAAGATTAAAACCCACAAATATAAGAATAATTTTATTTTATGGATATATTTGATGAAAATGTTTCTTTGCAAATATTGAGGGGTGGGGAACTGCCTTGCATAGAAAATGTGTTTAAAGTCATCGTATTACTGAATCTCGACTTTCATTTTCATTTTTCCATTACATGCACAAAGATGGATTTTTCCATGAATTTGACATTTTTCATGAAAAATAAACACAATTAAACACGCTTTTAGGGTATATTTGATCTATACTATATAAAAAGTCCCCGTGAAGAGAATCATTTTTTATAAAAAGTCCCTTGCGAAGAGAATCATTTTTTGGACCAAAACATCCTCACTCATATTCTAAAATTTTCAATTTATCTTTCATGTATTAAATTAAAATTACTTAAAAATTTGTTAAATGCATTCCCATTCACGGTGCAATCAAATAATGGATGTGACTTTTATAATTCTGCTGTAATGCATGCGTCTTCATTCCACGCCACCATGAATCTTCATGAAATGAAGAATGGTTTCCATTAATTGAAATAATTATATATATGATTTCAACTTATGCTCTCACCATTTTGTTTATCCTAACACAACAATGGCCTTTTTGTCTCTTTGCAAATCCTGTATTCATTTTAGGCTTATTAGCACCACAAGGACCTAACGTTTGAACTTGCTGCACACTAAGGACCTGTACTTTTTTTCTTGACAATTCAGTACTCAAGCTTAATTTTCGTTGCACCGTAAGGACCTTTGTTGGATTGTGCCATTAAATCCATTGCATGTGCAACTCACATGCATTAAACTTTGGATATTATTATAATTAAGTCCCAAAGTTTGAAAAACATGTACTTTAGTCCCAAAATTTAATTAAATTATGGCTTATTAAATTATTAAATTACACAATTATGCATTTTATTTATTTTTTTCCCATTGGTACGTATTTGGTCAGTAATTAATTTTATTAAATTAATTTGATACTGATTAAATAGTTTTTGTTAAAAATTATCAACACAATAACATTCGTTCGTATAAATATAACATCACAATTTTCCAAAATTTTCTTTCACATTAAAAATATGCATATTAAATAATAAATATAATTATTGTACATGCATAAAATTTTATTTGGAATAATACATTACTGAAAAAAATATTAAACACAAAGAATTATTCAAATCAAATAAAAAATACAAAAAAAGAAAAAATTCAAAAATTTTCTTTAGCATCAGAGAATTTTCTGCAGCATTAGAGACACACACATTTTGATTTTAAATAGTAATTATTATACCTACGTAAAATTTTATCTGTAATATATTACTGTAAAAAAAATATCGAATACAAAAAATTAATCAAATCAAATAATTTTAAAAAATAAAAAAAAATACCTACCCCACCCGGGATCCCTCCCTCCCCCCCAAAACCACCACCACCATGCTTTGGTGGCGGCGTGGCAGTGGCAATTTCGAGCCAAGACCGCCAGCACGGTGATAAACCACCGACATCGGTTCTTTGGTGGTGGCAAACCACCACCAAATCGATTCTTGGTGGTGGCAAAACCACCGACAGAACCGATCTTGGTGGTTTGCAACCACCAACGTAGTAGTGGTGGTGGTGGTTTTGGAGGGGGGTGGGGAGGGATCCGGGAGTGTGTGTGTGGCGTAGGTATTTTTTTTCTTTTTTTAATTTTTTAAAATTATTTGATTTGATTAATTTTTTGTATTCAATACTTTTTTTACAGTAATATATTACAGAGCGTAGGTATAATAATTACTGTTTAAAATCAAAATGTGTGCGTCTCTAATACTACAGAAAATTCTCTAATGCTACAGAAAATTTTTGAATTTTTTCTTTTTTCGTATTTTTTTATTTGATTTGAATAATTCTTTGTATTTGATATTTTTTTAGTAATGTATTATTCCAAATAAAATTTTATGCATGTACACTAATTATATTTATTATTAAATGTGCATGTTTTTAATGTGAAAGAACATTTTGGAAAATTGTGATGTTATATTTATACGAACGAATGCTATTGTGTTGAAAATTTTTAACAAAAACTATTTAATCAGTATCAAATTAATTTAATAAAATTAATTACTGACCAAATACATACCAATGGGAAAAAAATAAATAAAATGCATAATTTTGTAATTTAATAATTTAATTAAAATTTGAGATTAAAGTACATGTTTTTCAAACTTTGGGACTTAATTATAATAATATCCAAAGTTTATGACCAATTTGATCTTAAAAAATGCATGTGAGTTACACATGCAATGGATTTAACGGCACAATCCAACGGAGGTCCTTACGGTGCAACGAAAATTAAGTTTGAGTACTGAATTGCCAAGAAAAAAAAAGTACAGGTCCTTAGTGCGCAGCGAGTTCAAACGTTAAGTCCTTGTGGCTCTAATAAGCCTTCATTTTATTTTTTGATTGACTTTGTATTTGGCTTCAAGTATGAAGTATTTCCTGCTCCAGTCAAAGAAGCAAAGCTAGATGGGATGGTGAACAAAGAAGAAACACAGGAAGGTGGTGACTGGTGAGTCTTCTATTTAAGAAATTAACGGCAAATTACTTTGGAACCAATGAAATGAAGCTGGCGAAGAATAATCTTCAAGATTTTGTCAAATGTTCTTAGATGGTCACTAGAAATATTAAAAAAAGAAAAAAGATGCATATATGACATATATTCAGCCGAAGATTTTTTTCTTCAAAAGTTTATATATATAGAATCATATTTGTTTATTTTTCTTTATATTGTTGATTTCCTTTATATCACAAACATTTTAACTACAATACAATTGTAGGGTGATAATGTGAATATAATACTTTTTACGCTTTAAATTATTTTACCTGAGAATTACATTGGTGTTAACTGGCTTAGTAACAATTACTAAACATATATAGCATTTTTCCTTCTACATACATGTGATTTTGACACTTTTTTGTGTTTTTAAGTATTTATTATTTTTTGTAAGAGAGCGTGATCCTTATTAATCTATAATTTCAATTAATTTTCAACTTTTTTATTTGTATTTATCATTTAACCTCTAATCATATTATATAATTAAATTAGATTTTTTAAATGTATCATATGATTTTACTTTTAATCTATAAACATTTGTTGGATTTTAAATTCTGTCCTCAACTTTTTCCTGCATCTCTATAATAAATATTTTAATGATTAATATAGTTGGTCTATAACTAACTTTTTATGATTTTACTTTTAATCTATGAACATTTGTCGGATTTTAAATTGCATCCTCAACTTTTTCCTTGAAAATAAAAGATAAATATTAAGAACTCTTGATATAATTATTATATGGTATACTCAAATAAAAACAGTATTAATATAATTACTCGATAATAAAAGTCTAATGTGTCAAAAATCATGATGTGGATGATTTGGCCTAACATGGATTTTCATCATTTCAATTATATAGAATCATTCTACTAATGATTTTGCCTACCATATATTCTCATTGTTTCAATTATATCCATACATTGGAATGACCACATTTGATTAATCGTTACGTTTTAAATATTTTATTCATTTGATCGATGTACATGAGAATTTTTTTATATATAGATTAAATGAATTGTAAAAGAGGAGATTTGAAATTTAATCACAAAAAGAACAATGTTTATATTTTCGATATTTGCATTTATTTTTTATTTTATTAACTTATATGTCAATTTTTCATTTAAAAGCTAACAATCTATAACACCTTACAAAAAAGAAGTTCAAAATAACGTGCAAACGCACGTTAGCTATTATTAGTATGAACAAATGAAAAATAAAAGCATTTTTCAATTTACACGAAAAACATTTACCTAAGGAAATTTAGTAGTTATTTTTAAGAAAAATGTGCCAAAATATGGTTAAATAGATTGAAACATAAAATTTAATTCGATTTTCATTTTTCTAACAAATGGTCAAATAAGAAAATTTTCCATGAATTTAATATTTTCCATGGAAATAACTCCAATCAAAAGACATAAAAGAAAATATTTTCCATACACACTCATTGAGTGAGCAATGTGGGACACAAGTCAGAAACTGAATACTACAAATGGAGCACACATTGAGTACTGAAGTATTAGGTCTTTTTACCTTATGTACGTGTATTGTGTGTGTTATTTCAAAAAATAAAATATTTTCCAACCAATTTTTATACGTTCCTGAAATGGCTTAGGTAAAGCAATAGATAAATGAAAAATAAGGTCAAAAAATACCCTCGCATCCTAATTTCCCACTTTCCACTCTTGTCCAGATCCAAATAATTCAGCCTTGGTCTCTCCTTTCTCTCCTGTCCAGATCCACTATGGATCGAAGAAACATCTCCCCAAAATGACAACATCTGAAGGTTCGAACTTCGTATGGGTTGATTGAGGCTGTAGTTTTTGTGACCAAGCAAAGCAATTTCGCGATCTTCTGAACGTATAGCAGAAATCCCCAATGAATAATCCAATTCCAGGTATTGCTAACATCACCGATGAAGAGCCGGAAAAAGACATCGACGAACAGACTGAGCAGCTTACATTGACGGTCGACGAAGGTATTTTGAGCTTGCCATTATTCAATGCTTGTATTTTTATAGCGCCATTACTCAATGCTTGAACAGGGAAATTGCTTGTTGTCAGGGAAAATTTGATTATTGTGGAATTGCAAGTTAGGTCAATTGAAGTTGATGACTTTATTGTACGTCGAAAAATTTCTGCTCAGATCACATTATAGTAGGTGTTTTCTTGCTTTGTACGAAATATTCGTTAGTTTTGCTTTAGATTTATTAGCTTGTTGTTAGCTTGTTGTACTGAAAACCTTATTATAGGGAGAATCGATTATCGTGGAATTGCAAGTTGGGGTCAATTGAAGTAGATGAAAAGAGTGTAATTCGAAAAATTTCTTCTAAGGCGACATTATAGTAGGTGTTTTCCTCCTTTGTGCGAAATATTTGTTAGCTTTGCTTTAGATTTGTTAGCTTGCTATTAGTTTACTTAGTTTAGCTAGAGAATGGCAACTGTATTAGTTAGTTGTTAGCTGGCTACGTTAGAGAGTCAAATTTCATTCTGTTAATAGGAGGCTGCCAACTTTGCATAGCTGGCTTACTATGTATATGAGGATTTCCTATACCATTCAATAAGTTTATATACAGAAACAAATTGCTCACTTTGAAGTATTAAGAAATTAGTTGGCTTCACAAATTGCTCAACTTCCTATATGAGGACTTCCTATACCATTCAATTAGTTGGCTTAAGTTTATATATTAAGAGATTCTCTCTCTAATTGCTCACTTTGAAGTGTTTACGCAAAGTTTTGGCCAAACAAGAATTTACTAACTTGTAAAAGTTATATGGTTTGAAGTAAAATTTGTACATGCAAATGAGGATGTATAGGGATTTTGCTAGTTGACAGAAGCTAAATTTTGATGTGAAGAAAATTTAATTATTATGATGACTTGCTATATAACACTCTCTTTAACATGTCGACAGGCATAGACTTTTGGATAATTTATCTCGTTAGTTAGCAACAAATACTATTGTGTTCGAGAAAAGATGAGAAGTTCATTCTGTCATTGGTTCAGATATCACTATGGTGGACAATACGGTCGCCCCTCCAGAAGATGGGGACGACGTTACTGTTGTTCCCACTGTAAGAATGAAGTTCCCTAGTACAGAAGCAGTATATGAGTTTTATAACCGCTACGTATATCATGAAGGTTTCCCAATTGGGGTTGAAAGCACAAGGAAAGGTCCTGATGGGAAACATCGATATTACTATCTTCAATGCGCTAGATTAGGCAAAAAGGAAAGTAAGTCGAACGATCCTTCAAATCTTCGTCCGACCCGGAAAATAGGTTGTAAACCAAAAGTGTATATGGTGTCAGATGTATTGGGGGCTTGGCGTATAAACACCATGGTGCTCGAGCACAATCACATGTGCAGTACTTCAAAGTCTAGTTTATATGCATGAAACCATCGATTAGACCCACTTCCAAAGAAGCAGCTTGATATGAACGATAGGGTTAGGATACAAGTGTGCAAGAAATTTGAGGCAATTGCTATCGATGCAGGGAGGTTATCGAATGTGACGTATAATGAAAGAGATTTCTATCACTATGTTACTAGAGCTCGACAGCTCAGACTGGACGATGGTGACGCCGCTGCTCTTCAGGCATATTTCAGGCAAATGCAATCACAGTGTCCTGGGTTCTACTTTGGCATTAATTTGGATGAGGATGGAAGGTTGAGGAATGTCTTCTGGGCTGATAATAGGTCTCGAGAAATGTATAAGGAGTTTGGAGATGTTGTATCATTTGACACGACATAGTTAGTGAATAAGTACCAGATGCTTTTGCTCCATTTATCGGTGTAAATCATCACGGGCAGTCAATGTTATTGGGGTGTGGATTGTTAGCAGCTGAGGATAAAAAGTCATTTATTTGGGTATTTTCTGTGTGGTTAGAATGTATGGGAGGGAGAGCTCCTATTGGTATAATCACCGACCAAGATTTGACAATGAAGGCTGCAATTCCCGAAGTGTTCCCAAATACCAAGCATAGATGGTGCTTGTGGCACATAATGAAGAACTTTCCTGAGAAATTTGGAGGCCGTTGAGATAAAGATGCTTTGTTTGCTGCTATTAAATCAACGGTGTATGATACGCAATTTCTAGATAAGTTCGAGGACACATGGGAAGAGTTGCTTGATAAGTACCAACTTCGGGATAATAGGTGGTATGTAGATATTACTCAGAGAGAGCTCGTTGGGTCCCATGTTATGTAAAGACCAGTTGCTGGGCTAGAATGTCTAGCACACAGAGAAGTGAAAGTATGAAATCATTTTTTGATGGTTTTGTAAATTCGAAAACATCGCTAAAGTAGTTTGTTAAGCAATATGATCGAGCAGTGAGGAATAAAATAGAGAATAAGGTTAAAGCAGATCATAAGTCATTTAGTACAGAAGTCCGATGTGTTACTCATTTTGGGATAGAAAAATAATTCCAGCAAGCATATACGAATAAAAAGTTTCAAAAAGAATTTCAGAAGGAGATAGTTTCTGTTTCTTACTGTAGGATTGACATGATAGAGTAAAATAATCCAGGTATGATATACTACGTATCTAAGTAAGTTGAATTGGGGAATGACCACTAAAAGTGCATGGAATTTGTGGAATCATTTGTTAGGGAAGATCTCATTGTGTCGTGTAGTTGTAACTTGCTTGAGTTCAGGAGAATTCTTTGTAGGCATTGTCTGAAGATTATGATTGGCTTGGACGTACATTGGGTCCATGAACGGTATGTCTTGAGGCGTTGGAGAAAGGACGTGCTAAAGGCCTATACAAAGATTACAATTGGGGATAGTGGTCGGATGCGTACCCCAGAAAAAGAAATGCAAGACACATTGTTGAGCACTACAGCACGGATGTGTGAATTGATTTGCATAGATAAAGACTATAGCGTTAGTGTATTGGAATTAATGGAAGAAAAGAATGACGAGTTTTCAATATCTCACCCATCCCTCAGTATGGTAAGACATTCCCCAACAGTGCTTGCTCATACAGAAGGGAGTTCTAGTATTCATGATCCACCATTGGTAACCCATAAAGGGGCACCTCGGAAGAATCAGTTGAAATAAGCGCTTGAGAAGAATCCAAAACGGAAAAGGGTATGATATTTGCATGAATGCTAGAACATGCTATTATAAAGGGAATCCGTACTTACTAAATGTTCGTTCGTGCAGATCTCATAAAAAAATGCCACAAATACTCCTCCCGTAACCATATTGCAGCAACAAGCTTCCAATGGAGATCCATGTGTGCTACCCCCCAATGTAATGGTATGTTAGAAATAGATTCATTCGTATAGTGTATGTATCGGTGGAGAAGATGAATATGCCTGTGTATACATATGAGCTTTACTGGGTTTACAAATGGCAAAAGACAAATAATCTATAGTATAGTGTAGTATATAGTAATTATATAATTAGTACTAAAGGGAATCATATACCGACTAAAATGTGGCTACTTTCTTTTCTCTTAAATGTGGTATTCACATAACTGTCGTTAACATGGTTACTGCCATTAACATGGTTACTGTTCAAATTCTTGTGAAACACAACTAATTAGGTTAACAAATTTTGATATTTTGTCTCCGGGAGAAAATTTAATGTTTTTGTTGACTTTTTTGGTGAGCGCTGAGTTTCTTTGCTCTTTTAATTTGGATTCGTTTCTAAGAGAAGATTTCATAGTAATTTGGATAGAAACTTTTCTTGTTTGCACTGTTGAAAGATAAACTTCTCTTTCCTCTTTTTATTTATTAATTTGGTCTCTTCAAGTGTATCCAATATATTTGTTATCCTTCTATTTCAGTGGGGAGTTAATTGCAATGGCATTTGGGATAATGGTGGTGCAACCACGGGAAGAAGTATATTATGAAATGCTGAATGGAGTGTTTTCTCCATCGACTGAGGTACTTTATCATGGATTTCTTCCATTTGATGTACTACTCCAGTATGTTGTCAAATTTGGGATGTATAGTAACTAATATTTACACTCATGAATTTCTCAATTGCTTGGCCAGGATAGTATACATGATTGGCTAGATCGATTCTAGTTGAAGATACAAGGAAATTCAAGTTTTCTGGTTTTTGTAACAACATTATGATGAAACTCATTTGTTTTGCTTGTGTTGACCGACCGTACTAGTTTGGACAGTATATTATGATGCAACTGCAATATTATGATGCAATATTTTAGATTTGAAATTGAGGTCATGTTTTACTAGAGATATCCATCTAGAATATGTAATATAATTATATTGGTTTGGCTTATGGTGCTATAGTCGAATGCATATTAAGTGCTTAAGTTTAGTTGCCAATGATGATTGAATTATGAGAATTTTGCTATGTTCTAAATTATTTGTGGCTATTTAACACTCGTTATGCGCAGGTTCTACATAAGATTGAATTGGAGATATCTGCTTGGTAAATTGATATGATTCCCTAACTATAATAGATGGAAAATAGTTATTCATGAGATACATTATTCCCTCCATCCCATAAATAAAAGAACGAAATTTGGCTAGTTTCATACTTTTCCCTTTTATTTATGAGACTTCGTCACATTCCAAACTCAATACAATACAAAGAGAGCTGTTTTCGACAATATAGCAGAAGTGAAATAGCAATGGTTAACACTCAGATAGCCACAAAATACTAACTTCTGCGAAAATTTAAACTTAATAAAAAACGACTTACATTACATCTCTTCAACAACACAACAATTACATGACTAATGTCAAGCAAAAAGTACATAGCAAAGAACTACATAACTACTTACGAAACAACACTTCAACAACTTAAACCTTTATATCTCTTTCATAACTTCAACTGAAAAAGTACATAACTAATTTCCTTTTCCCTTAGAGATAATCACCTCCAACTTAACCTTGACATTTATTTCATCCGTTATGTCTTCGACATTAGCCTTTTTCTCATCAATTTTACTGGACTACCCCACATTGAAAAGTCGGCTTGATAGCACGGTGTCCCACTCAAACCATTTGCCATGAAATGAACTACAGTTACAAAAGTATTTCCGATAGCTCTCTTTTTTTTTATCCGTGACTCGCACAAGTGTTGTATGATACCTTCAGTACATATAAGGCATTGACGCTTATTTGGGCAGTCATCTATTGAATGCCAAAGTGACCTACAACTACGACACATACCGAATTTGTCGGCGCTACTTTGAATTCTGGCACTGTCAACAAGAAATCAATAAATAATTTATCCTTTTCAGTTTAATTAAAAACTTAAAGATAGTGTTGAATGCATCTTTTACAATATCTTATTAATTATTTAACTCAAATATAGTGAACTGTAGTCAAAGTAAGATATGGAAATGCATCCATAAGACTATAACCAATATATTTTTGTGAGATCCATTGCCTAACACTATCAAATCCACAACTAGTACCCAATTCCTATGTTCATACAACCTCCTAAATAATTAATCTTATACAACCTCCTAAATAATTAAGCATTTGAAGAACTAAGCATAATCACTACACCAATTGTACAAAATCCCAAATAATTACAGTCCCAATTCCACCAACCTCCTAAATAATTAAGCATTTTCTGTAATTGTTGTAATTTTGTTTGGTTTCAATTTTTTTATGAATGAAGAACCTGAGGAACTAATGAATGAAGAACCTGAGGAACTATTATATGCCAATTGACGAACTAACCATAATCACTATTCCAATTCTACAAATTCGCATAATTGATTCAACGTATAAATATTTCAAGAAATATATACGTTCACAAAATCCCAAAAGTGATTATACGTTCCCACAAACTAAACGTATAAAAAGAGTTCCCATAATTGTAGCTATTTCATTTGATCACTATGCCATTATTTCGTCTACCGAACGAAAGCAAATTGTTTTTAGACCCTAAATTCAAAAATCCCAGAATTTGTTCAATATCCCAAATTTTTTACAACACTGTCCACCCTAAATCAACAAATATACAACCCTAAATATATTTCAGAACAAATATATCCACCCCAATAGAGTGTTTCAGAACAAATATATCCACCCTAAATCAACAATTTACTACAGAATTAATCCACCCTAAATGACCAATCCACTTGATTCACCTTCAGATCAACTGAACCAAAATCTGAAAAATTGACTGCATACGGTATTGCAGTTCAAATATAGATGAAGATTGGATGGTTCACATACCTTTTGCCAGTTTTTGGTTCGATTGAAGACCGCGTATTGGATTTCTGCTATACGTTCAAATAATGGAGAAAGGACTTGCCTGCTTGGTCGCAAAAACTACACCCTTTTCTTGTCGACGCCGCTGCTTTTCGAACCTCCAGATATTGGCCACTTAGTTAGATTTTTCGTGGATCTAGATCGGCCCTTTTCTTGTTTGGTTTTGGACGAGTGGAGAGAAGGGAGAGAGAAGGTTTGGTTTTGGACCAGTGGATCTGAGGGAGAGAGAGAGAAGTGAAATGTTGAAATTGGGATGCGAGGGTATTTTTCACCTTATTTTTCATTTACCTATCGCTTTTCCAAAGCCATTTTAGGAAAGTAGAAAAATTATTTTCCAACTTCTATGGAAAGCATGATACCTGTGGGAGATTTTATCAAAACACGTTTACTAAACTAGGTGCGAGTGCATATAGATTTTTGGTAGTACTTTGTATTTGACTCCAAAACCAAGAGATCCTTTGAAAAAAAAAAAGAAACGATTCCTCGAGATGTGTTCCTTCTCCACGTGTCATGCACCTTCGTGTATTAAACTATCTACGTTATGAATGACAATGATAAAAATATTTGCTGTGATCACTATGTTTCCACGTAAATATCACACTAACTTGTTTGATTCACTAACTCGTTTGATTCACGGCAAGGTTCGTCAAATTAAATTTACTTTAAGATCTGGGAATAAAAATGTAAAACAAAATTATCAAAATAATATATAGATAATTAGAAAATGATAAAAGATCCATTTAAAAGAAATGATGAAAGAAAAAGTTAATTTTAATTTTCCAAAATATATGTGAATCAAACAAGCCTTCCCTAAAATATAAAATAATTTTAAACACTTGTACTGCTTATTTGTTAGGCACTCATCTTATTTCATATATAGTAAGTCATTTTCCAAATAGCTTTTAAACAAATGAAATTGATAAATTACCAATGCTGATGTGGCAGGTTGGAATTGGGCTTACGTACTTAAACCATCCTAGCAAACTCAGGCCTTGTTCTTTTGGTAATAAAGTTGATATATACGCTATTCCGTGTAAAATTTGTGGTTAAGACACTACTAGAAAAAGCAACTTAGACATCACTTCATTTACATCGGTATCTTTGGCAGTTGATGTAAAATAAATTTTTAACATCAGTCGTAAAAATAGCGATATTATATGCGTTTTTAACATCGCATTTTTTAACAACTGATGTTAATTATATACTTTCAAATTTTTATTGTAAATATTTAACATCAGTTTTGTGAACAACCGATGTTAATAATCTTTGGGCCTGTTCTCGTATTGGACCTAGAACCCTTGTACCCCATTTTTTAAAAAAAATCGGAAACATAACTCAGGTCCTAGCGTCTTCACGACTTCACTCTTCATTCTTCATTCTTCAACCCTAATTAATTTGCTCTATTCCCCCAACTTCGTACATCGGCTGGAGGCAATTACAGCAGCAACGCTCGATCTGTCCCCCTCACCTAATTACAGTAGCAATCGTTTGTCCCTCTCACTATCTCTACTCTCTGTTCTCTTCTCCCAATTTCGTACAGTGGCGAATGGCATCCGGTCTTTGAATCTTCACTCTCACGGCACAATGGACTCTTGCACAAGCGACAGTCGCTAGTTCCACCCTTGTTGTCTTGCACAGTTGCTAGCCGTTCACCAACTCAAAAGAGTAAGTATACATCTCTAATTCTCTATTTGATTACGCTATTGATGTTTCATTATTGTATGAAATTACATAAATTTAAGTGTCCATCACAATACTTAGATTTTAGCAAATGCCGTTGCCTTGTCATTCGATAGTTGGCCTCTATTTTACTGTCTATGCCTAGTTTCTTTATTTCTGCTACTGTTTTTGCTGCTTGTTTGCTACTGTTGTTACTTTTTTTGCTACTTCCTACTGAAAGTATTGGTTTTTTGCTGCTAAAACTATTAGGTTTTTGCTTTTGAAATTGCTCGGTTTGTGGTGCGGAAATGACTTGGTTTTTGCTGCTGGATTTACTTGGTTTTGACTGCTGAAATGACTTTTTTTTTTTGGTAAAATTAATAGGTTTTGACTGCTGAAATTGCTGGGTTTTTGGTGCTAAAATTACTGGGTTTTTGGTGCTGGAATTACTTGGTTTTCGTTGCTGAAATTACTGGTATTTTGTTGAAGAAATTACTGTGTTTTTGCTGTTGAAATTACTGCTTTTTGATGTTGAAATTATTGCTTTGCTTTGCAGAAAAGATAGAGTTGACACCCAGTCATAAGAATTGTGATGCCTTTAACTATAATACTCGATATGATCTTTGCTCTATAAATATTGGGAATGTTGGGGTTTGATTTGTGATTTGTTTACCTTCAATAGGAAGGGGAACAGAAACTTAAATTATTAGTACGTATAAAATAGGCCTTGACTATTAAGTTATTACTATGTATAAGACTTTGGCTCCACTTGTTGCTCTGGTCAGTAGTCAATTAGGAATGCACTGAATTAAACAATTAGGAATGCACTGAATTAAACAATTAGGAATGCACTGAATTTTTTTATGCATAAGACTTTCTACGTGCTCGAATATGTCAGGCAATTAATTATCATTGGTGGTTATAATTTGTTAGTTTCTTTTCATAATGTTTCAGCAATGGATAAATCTTGGATTACAGAAGATAGGGACACTTTAAAGTATCAATTGGGTGTTGAAAATTTCTTGACATTTGCGGTTGAAAATGCAAGTGATCGTAAAATAGTTCCCTGCCCTTGTTCAAGACGTGTAAACTTCAAAAAGAAATCAATTAGAACCATTAGGGGCCATCTGTATGATTATGGCTTCAGTTTGGGTTATACAAATTGGATTTGGCATGGAGAACTGGCTTTTTCCTCATGTAGAAGTACACCTGTGGGTTTTGGAGAACCCCCAAACTGTCAACATACATCTAAAACCGTTGATATGTGTCAGGCAACCTTCAATGAGGGTGATTATGATAACGAATCGTGTAGATTTCGTAAGTTTGTGGAGGATACAGAACAACCTTTATTTGAAGACAGTGAATATACCAAGTTACATTCATTGGTGCAACTTCACAATTTGAAAGTTAAATTTGGTATGAGCGACACATGCTTTTCTGAGTTACTTCTTGTTGTTGGGTCTTTGCTTCCTAAAGATAATGTATTGCCTCGAAGTCTTTATGAGGCTAAAAAAAACTCTTAGAAATTTAGGACTACAATATGAGAAAATTCATGCATGTCCGAATGATTGCATATTGTATAGAAAAGAGTATTCTGATGCAGTTACTTGTCCTAAGTGTGGTTTGTCTCGTTGAAAGCTAAAGAAGGATAAAACTGTTAAACATGGGCAATTAGCTAAGCTTTTATGGTATTTTCCTATAATTTCCAGATTTAAGCATTTGTTTAGATGTGAAAGAACTGCTGAAATGCTTACTTGGCATGACGATAAGCGGACTAGGGATGGACACTTGCGGCATCCGGCAGATTCTCCTGCTTGGAAGTTGGTTGATTATAAGTGGCCCGAATTTGCTAATGAGTCAAGAAATCTCCGGTTAGCTTTGTCAGCAGATGGTGTCAATCCACACAGCTCTCTTAGTAGTCGGTACAGTTGTTGGCCCGTAATACTAGTTACTTACAATCTTCCTCCTTGGTTATGCATGAAAAGGAAGTTTATGATGTTATCTCTTCTTATTTCGGGACCGAAATAGCCGGGAAATGACATTGACATCTACATGGAGCCATTGATTCATGATTTGCGAATGCTATGGGACGGCGTTAGTGATGTTTATGATGCATATCGAAAAGAAAGCTTCATTCTTAGAGCTGTTTTGTTGTGGACCATCAATGACTTACCAGCTTATGGAAATTTGTCAGGGTGCATCACTAACGGTTACAAAGCGTGTCCAATATGAGGAGAAAATACTTCCGCTGTATACTTATCTCACAGTAGAAAAATGTCTTACGGCTGCCACCGTAAGTATTTGCCACGTCATCATCCTTATCGGAGGCAGAAAAAAGCGTTTAATAATCAACAAGAGTTTGAAGTGGCACCTACACCACTATCCGGAGAAAAGTGTTGAAGAGCCAAGGACACAATTGACTTTGAGTATGGAAAAGGAAAACAGAAAAAGAAGCAAAAATCGGCCAGTTCGTCTTGCTGGAAAAAGAAGTCAATTTTCTTTGATTTGGAATACTGGAAATTTCTTCATGTTCGCCACACTCTCGATGTGATGCATATTGAGAAGAATGTTTGTGAAAGCGTGATTGGTACACTACTAAACATGCCTTTTAAGACAAAGGACAGTGTGGAAGCTCGTTTGGACATGGTGGACATGGGTGTGAGACTTGACTTGGCTCCGCTCCGAAAATTGGGGACAGAAGAACATATTTACCTGCTGCCCCATACACTTTGTCTAGGGAAGAGAAGCTTAAAATATGTAATTCCCTGTTAAATATGAAGGTTCCCGATGGTCATTCATCAAACATAAGGAATTTGGTTTCCATGGATGATTTGAAATTATATGGGATGAAATCTCATATTGCCATGTATTAATACAACAGTTGCTTCCAGTGGCAATTCGTTCGGTGCTTCCCAAACACGTTAGAATTTCCATAATGCTGCTTTGTTTCTTCTTTAATGCTTTATGCACCAAAGTTGTTGATGTGTCAAAGCTTGATAAGCTTCAATCTGACTTGGTGTTGCCTTTATGTGGATTAGAAAAAATATTCCCCCACCCTCCTTTTTTGATATAATGACACATCTCACTTTGCACTTAGTTAGAGAAGTCCGATTGTGTGGCCTTGTTCTCTATCAATGGATGTACCCTTTTGAGCGTTTCATGAAAGTGCTAAAAGGGTATGTTCGAAATCGCTTTCATCCCAAGGGTTGCATAGCTGAGAGTTATATTGGAGAAGAATGTGTTGAGTTCTGCTCGGAGTATAGTGTTAGATGTAATGCAATTGGAGTCCCTAAGGGTAGTGATAAGCTCTATGGGCCACTTTCTAGTGCAAAACTGAAACCACTTGATGAAGAAGAGCGAGACCAGGCAGATCTTCATGTGTTGTTCAATAACGCAGAAGTGGATCCATATATCATGTAAGTGCGAATAGCTAACTGTTTTGCCTTTCATTGTTATCCATTTTTCTTGACCTGTGAATGCATTTTAAAACTTCTGACTGGATTTTTTCTCCCATGTCCTTAGAAAGCATAAGAGGATTGTTGAGGAGCTATACGTCGGGAAACACAAAAGTAAGAAATGGCTACAAAGTGAGCACACTCGGAGCTTCGCTAATTGGTTTCAATCAGAGGTATATGATCTAATGTTCATATCTTTGACCAATTTCAGACATTTTGCAATCACTAATAATCAATTGATGTTTTCACTTTAGGTTTCAGTTGAAATTAACGAGAGCACTAATGATGTTTCACAAACAGTAAGCTGGTTGGCTGGAAAATCGAGTTTCACAGTGTTCACTTATGAAGGGCATCGATACAATGGAGTTAAATATTTCACAATGCAGCAAGACAATATTAGAGTGGTCCAAAATAGTGGGATTAGCTTAGTGCCGAAAACGATGCAAGTGTCTAGTGCTAAGGATAAGAATCCAGTGAAAAGTGATATGACATTTTATGGGGTCATTGAAGAGATATGGGAGCTCGATTATCAGGCTTTCAAAGCTCCCTTGTTTTTGTGTCGATGGGCAGAGAATGAAAAAGAATTAAACAAGATGAGTTTGGGTTTACACTAGTAAATCATAGTTGCCAAGGCCATAAAAGAGACAAATTTGCTTCTCTCGGTCAAGTAAAACAAGTTTTTTATGCAGAAGATCCACTTGATGCAAACTGGTCAGTTGTTCAAATGACACCAAACCAAGATTATCGTGATTGTTTGCTTGAAGATGATCTAGGGGACATTACCATGGAACATTTACCATTTTGTACGGAGATACCTTTGCCTTGTGATGAAGATGAAAATGAAGTTGAAGACACTTATAAAAGAGACAATGTTGACGGTTTTTGGGTTGACCAATTCGCAACAGGTAGAGAATAGTAGGGGTTTCTATTTATGTTGTCGCCGAAGTTGAACACTTAGTTGTTGGTTTTTGATAATTGTTCTTTCTGATTTTATTGATTGTGCTTGTTTTATTGCGTTGTTAGTACTGTTAATGATTTTACTACTTTTGCCTTTGCGTTATTAATAATTGCATTGTTATTACTGTTAGTTACCTTTTCATGTGAATAGATTAAAGCTTCACAATGGGTTGTCAGAGCAAGGATAAATCACCAAAAGGGAAAAAATCCAAAAAGAATGATGAAGGGGAGAGAGAAGTGGCTGCCCATCAAGATGAGGAAACAAAATCAGCAACTCCTACAATCAGCAACAATACAACAGGGACAAGCAGAGGAAAGAGAGGTGTGGTTGCAATGCACAAGGTTTTGGTAAAGAAAGCGTTGGGCAAAAAATTAAAAGTCAAGTACAATGAATTGGGAAATCCAAAAGGAAAAGTACGATGCACTCTTCAATCTTACATTGGCAAGCTAGCACGAACAATGGTTCCTCTCAACAAAAACTCATGGCCATCAGTGGATCGTGACTTAAAAGACAAGCTTTGGATTGACATTCAGGTAAAAGTACAGTGTGGCAGTTTGTTTTTCTATTTTCTTACATGCTGTTTCAAAACTTCTAATGTTTGCTATTTTTCCTTTGATAAATTGCAACAAAATGTTTTATTTATTTTATTTACATGTAGGATACATTCACGGTGGCCCCAGAAAGTAAGAAATTAATTTTATCATCGGCCGACGTGAAATGGAGAGGGTTCAAGACAATGTTAACCAAAAACTACATGCTGCCCTACTTGGGCAATAAGAAGGCTTTGAGAAAGCCACAAAAGTCGTACAAATTTGTTGGATTAAAACCATGGAAGGAATTTGTTAAACAACGAAGTAGTGAAGAATGGAAGGTGAGATGAATTAATTTATGCTTGTGTAGTTATTTTTCTTGCGTATTGTATTTGGATCAATAAGGTAAGGTAGTTTTTATGCAGATGATTCATGAAAGACAAAGTGAACGAGTCAAGAAGAAAAAATATCATCATAGACTTTCCAGAAAAGGATATATTGGGCTAGATGAAGAATTGGTTATATTTTCTAGCATGCTCTAATTTATAGTTAATTGATTGTGTGATGTTGATGTAAGATGAAATGCTTAATATCTGTTGCAGAGGAGAGTTTATCGGATGGGGAAGTCATTGATCGTGCTGTTATGTGGAAGGCAACTCGTGATCCAAAAGGTGGAAAGATAGATGAGGATTATGCAGAAGTCGCATCTAAGATAGTTAGTGCTGTTTAATTTAGTATTGTTTGTGAGCTATTATTATTGTGTAGTTATTTGTATATCACCTACTAATATTGTTTAACGTACCATGTCTTGCTAGGATTTACTGTTGGAGCAGGAAAAAGAAAGGGAGCTGGAAATATCTGGAAGTGATGATATCCTAACTCAGGCCTTGGGAACTCCTGAACACTCGAGTAGGGTAAGGGGTGTTGGAGGATTCGTCAATCCATCTACTTACTTTAAGATGCCAAAACAGAAAACAAGTAGAATTACCAAGGCAGAGTTGCTAGCACGCGATAAACAGCGAGCTCAAGAATTGCAAGATACAAAAAAACTGCTTGTGGAACAACAAGCGAAGACTGAAGAGGCTTTTCAAAACAGGATTGCTCAGTTGGAAGCCCTTATAAAAGGAGAATTTGGTGCTCAGATAATGAAGTTGGACAAAGATCTAATTTCTCATTTATCGATAAAGGCAAGCTGTTATGCGTCTGGAATTGGACTTAGCTCTCAAATTCCTGAGGGTAAAACGGTACAACCAAAGGTGGATTGCCATATTATTCCCACAAATGCTGAAAAGGTAAATTTCTTTGTGAAAAATAATATGTAAATTGCATCGTTGTTCGTCTCAACAATATAATAATTAAAATTACTGTAGGATGGCTTGTGTGAGTTAGCATTGGACACCATCAACAATATAGTTGCATTTGGTACTATATTCGAGAGTAAAGGACTTAATGAGAAAATTCATGGAGTCCCGATGCTGGCTGGGTGTGTTAGAGTGTCTGTGCATGGTCCAGTTCAGCCGGATGCACCACTTCCTATCCCTGTGAGATGAGAGATCGAATGGGTTAAAGATGCTGTAGGAAGTCATATTGCTTGGCCGGAAGAGCTAGTTATTCGGAAAGTACTCAATCCGGTAAGAAATTTAAAATAACATCGTCGAGTTGTTATGATTTTAGGCCTATTTTATGGGATAATTTGTTATGAGTTGCATTATTAGTTTACTTTATGGCCCAACAGTTTCGTATATTGATGCTGAATTTTTTTGGGGTGTATACTAATAACAAATTTTCAATTAACTTGCAAGCAGAAGAAGAAAAATAAGGTTGATGTGAATAAATCCGTGTTTGCTAAAAATGTTACTCCACATGCAATGGTGCCCAAGCGGTGTTGGTTACTATACAAACATGCTAAAACTCTAATGCGTGAATATGACCTATCAATACAATTGGTACTGAGTAATGAAGTGTTTGGCCATGAAAGGGAACTTTGTGTGTTGTCTGAAGATATCATCAATTTCCTAGAAATGAATACGATCGGGCAAGCAGTGATAGCGGCATATATAGCGTAAGTACCTCCATTTAATTAGTACTGTTTGTGTTGTTAAAAATTAGTTATTGTAGATAGATGAAGGTTATATAAAATTTAGTGAAGGTTAACAGGGATGCAAAGCTGTTATGAATAATTGTAAGTGCATAATATCATCTTTTATTCAGTGAATGCATTAGTATGGATGGGCCAAGCAATTACAGTTGCATATATGGCGTAACTACCTCATTTGAACTATGTATTAACTAATTTATTAAAAAATATTTATTGTTGATAGATGATCAGTGTTTGCTTCCAACATCTTCATTGATTTCTTTTTTCACACAGACACCTACATGAGGTTTTGAAGCGGAAAGATGAGTTGGATATTTTTGCCTTTGTCGACCCCGCACATACTTACCGATGTGAGAGAAAGGACTTCATTCCTTATATTGTAGATCGACTGAAAGAGGGGAAAGCTGATCGTTTATTTCTTATTCCATACAATCTTGGGTATGCATTCTATTTGTTTTTATGTACTAAGTTATTTGCATCATGTGACTCTAGTAAATAATATTATAGGGGTCATTGGATTTTAACCTCTATTTATGAGGATGAAATCTACGTGTTGGATTCTATGCCAAAAACAACGCGCTACAAACAATGGGAGGACTCAGTAATAAGGTGAGTGCCAATCTTGTCCTTTAGATTTCGCAAAAATATAATTTTGAATAATATTGGTACTTCATATGAGAAAATTTAATGGTGCAGTGCCGTGAAAATGTTCAATGCTGAAACGAGAAAATTTAATAAGGCACCGAAGCTGAAACATCTTACGGTAACTTTAGTCTTTCTTTCTAATAAATATGTATGCATTACAATATTTGTTTTTTGTTTAAGGGTACAATATTTGTTTTGGTATGATAATGTCCTTCAAATCCAATGACTTGTAGGGTGTACCCAAACAACCTGGTGGAGTTGAATGTGGGTTTTGTGTCATACGATATATGAAAGATATAATAAGTGACGACTCACTTTCATTTTCCAACAAGGTATAACCGTTTATTCATAATTGGTATCTAGGCCTAATGAATTGCTGTTGAAAATTATCAATTGATATGAGCTTATCTTGGTTGGCATGTTCATGATTTATTATTTTATTTTTATTGCAGTAGGTGACGAAGACTCGAAAAGAGCATGCCCAATATACTCAACAGGAGACCGATGAGGTGCGTGTTGACTTGGCCGACTACCTGCAAGCGTTGACGTAGATATTGTGGTTGAGAATGCTAGTTACTGTATAGTTTTGGTTAATGGACGACTCGATATGACATTTGCCTGTTATTGTATTAGTGTTGGATATTTTGCCTTTGGGATGATGAGGGTGTCCATTGTAACTTTTAACATATTGTATTACTGCTTAGTACTGGGATTTATGAATACTGGGTATTCAGATATTTGTTGCAATTTTTTGGTGCTCAAGTTTTGGATTTTTGATAGGCTTTCATAATGCTTTCGATAGCTATTACAGAAATAATGTTACAGGTATCAATAATAACTAATGTGAAAAAAAAATCTATTTCCTCATGCGCTTGAGACATCGGTTCTATTCGTTTAACATCCAATCTTAACTAATGTGTGTTGTAGTAGTGACATCTATTCTACTGATGCATTTAACATCAGCTACGAAGTGATGTGTTCTATTTTTAAGACATCGGTTCTACCGAATGTTTAACATCAACTAAAACCTGATGTCTGTTTATGTAAAGACATCGGTTTACATAATATATGCGATTTATATAATAATTTTAAACATCGGTTAAAAACCGATGTCTATAGTTTCAGATCTTTAACATCACTCACTAACACATCGGATTTTTTTTTTACATCAGTTAATAACTGATCTCTAAGTCACTTTTTCTAGTTGTGATATTGTATTGAAAATTTTGTGTGTGATTGAAAATAGGAGAAAGAATTTTTTTTTTTTTTTTGTGAAATGAGGGAAAGAACAAAGCCTCGATCTCAATACATCACATCAGTGAGAAGACAATAAAACTTATCCCAACACTAGTAATTTAAACAAAATATGTTGGAATTTTTGTGTGCGAATGAAAATGTTATTATTTTAAAAAAAAATAAAGGATAAAGGCAGCGTTTGAAAATAAAGGATAAATGCACCGTTTGAAGAAAAAGTACTTGGCAGTTGAAACAACTACTTTGTCTAAACTTGACTTATATATAGGGCCCATAATTTTTGGAGATTGAGGATAAGAAAATATTCAAACTTGCATAGAGCATCGTCTTCTTCTTTTCCTTTGATACACAGAGAGATACAAATTAATTTTGGATTCGTCTAACTTACTTTTCAGAGTGCTACGATTGCAAGTCATAGGATCGTTGTATCTTGGGAGGCATTTGCCAATAATCTGTGAGCACGAGAGCTGGCTAAAACGTCTTAAGGAAAGAGAACTGAGTTCTCGCCTCGATCTGATGTTTCGTTCATTATTCCTTTCGACTTGAGTTGCAGTAAGTTTCTGATATTTCTATTGCACATTTTTAACGCTTTGGAACAACAATCTTAGGACGTTTCCTTTTTATTTTGGCTGTGCAATTACATTCTGTCAAATCTGGGTAATAAGTTACACCAATGGCTTCCGTTTCTGATACTAGTTCTCATATGCATGCCTTGCATCTAACTTTAATTCCAGTTGGTTACTTTGATTCGGACTGATGGTTGAATGCACTCTAGTCCATTATGTTAAGAAACACATAAACTAACTAATTAAGTGACAATAATGTCTAAAAAGATTAATTATTATTTAATCTCAATTGCATAGCCATATCTAGTATTCTAATAAAAGACAAATTCATGGAAATCTTATGCAGAATCCTAATTTGATGATATGCCATATCAATGTATATAAATAGAATCTATATTATTATAGTGATAATTTGCAGACAGGCCCAGAATGTAATTGCAACCAAACGAATTTTGTCAAATGAATTTATAGAACAGTTGTAAGACCGGCATTACTATATGGTAGCGAGTGTTGGGCAGTTAAGAAGGTAGATGAACACAAATTGAATGTTGCGGAAATGCTATCTCTGAGGTGGATGTGTGGTAAGACTAGGAAGGATAAAATTACCAATGAAGATATTCGTGGTAGATTAGAGTCGCTGATTGAGGATAAGATGAGGAGAACCGATTGAGATGGTTTGGACACATCTGCGGAGACACGAGAATGCACCCGTGAGAAAGAGTGAGAGTATTAGGGTAGGAAATATAAGGAAAGGTAGAGGAAGACCGTTACAAACGTGGATGCAAGTCGTTCGCATGGAATATCTTTATTAAGCGGGTAGATGGGCAACTAGCTTTGGATAGGAAGGCGTGGTATCGCAAAACTCATACCCACGATCCGACGTAGTTCTCATATGGTTCCATACAGCCGACCCCTATCTGTAGGGAATAAGGCTTAGTTTGTTGTTGTTGTTTGTTGTTGTTGTTGTTGTTGTTGAAGGACGGATACAAAGTAAACAAATAGAATGTGTGATATAATGAATTATCAAATGGGATGTGGAAAGTTAATTTCATATGATCGATATTTGCCAGTATGCATTTCTTTAATTTATTAAAGAATTTGTGGCAAGATTATTTTTTAACTAGTCGTGTACTTTATGAATTATTCAGAATCCAATTTGCCAGAAACCGTGTTGCTATCTTTGGTTTAGAATGTCTCTGTCATCACTTAGTTATATCAGCAAATATTGGTGATTGATATTCAAATTATCTCTTCATTATATGTCAACCTTCTGTTTTAACAGAAATGGAAAATTCTAGTGGAACAAATGTGGTTTCCACAATGATTTCTCGCCTACTATGGCGGCGACGCCCAATGTGATGGTAACGCCTAATGTGGCAAGTCCATCGACATCAACTCCTATTCCTCATAGGGGAAAAGCCTGAAAAGTTCAATGGAGACGACTTCAAGATATGGCAACAGAAGATGTTGTTCTATCTCACGACACTGAACTTGGCGAGGTTTTTCACAAAGAGGATCCTCCGGCAGTGCAACAAAGAGAAAACAATCGAGAGTCACTCATTCCCTTGGACGCATGGAAGCACTCTAACTTTCTGTACAAAAATTATGTCTTAAATGAATTGAGTGACACGCTATACGGTGTGTATAGCATGGCAAAAACCGCAAAAGAACTTTGGGAATCATTAGAGAAAAAGTGTAAGATGGAAGATGTTGGTACTAAAAAATTCCTTGTCGGTAAAGTCCATGATTATAAAATGATTAATTCTAATTCGATTATTTCCCAAGTTCAAGAATTGCAAGTATTCCTTCACGATATGCATGCTGAGAATATGATTCTCAGTGAATCATTCCAAATTGAAGCAGTAATTGAAAAACTTCCCCCTTTGTGAGGAGATTTTAAAAGTTATCTAATACACAAGCACAGGAAAATGAATCTGGAAGAGTTGATTATTCAATTGAGGATCAAAGAGGACTACAGAAAAGCTAAAAGGAGATCTAATGAACCAAGTATGGTTGCCAACGCTAACGCGGCTGAAACCAGTTCAAGGAAGAACAAAAAGAGAAAATACTTGGGGGATGCTCCCAAAACAAGTAACTACATTAGCCAAAATAGCCAGAAGAACTATAAGAAATTCAAGGCGAATGTTACAATTGTGGTAAAATTGGACATCGTGCAAGAGAATGTCGCCAGCCAAGAAAACAAAGTGCTCAAGCACATGTGATAGAAACTGACACCCTATCTGAAATTGTTCAAGAATTGCAGTTGTCAGCTTGAGTTAGTACATGTATTTAGAAGAATGTGTACTAATAACTAATAAAAGTGGTGTATTAGTAGAATACATAAATCTATATACATGTTGAATAAGATGTTCATAATGAACGTCCACAATATGCACTAAAGTATAACAAGAATAATAAAGCTTCGACCTTAGTTCTTATCATCGAGAATTCTTGTTTATTGATATTTGCACTCAGTAATGTTATATTGATTGAACAGGGACTAGAAAGTGTTTGAAAATGAGGTTGAAAATCAACTTAGCACGAAAATTCAAGTTATTGAAGTGATTGAGCCTGAAAATAGGGAATCTCGTTTGATAAATTTTGTTTAGATACTTACATTATTCATCAAATGACTTGAGCAATGTTTGATGAACTTTGTTTGGATATGACACTATTTATCAAACAACGACTCCCTATTTGCCTCAATCAATCGAAATTGTAAGATGCTATATTTGCTATGTTGATTAGATCTAGATTACTCCAAAACTTGTGGGGGAAAGCTCCCCTATCAACAAAACTACATCCTCAAAAGTGTGGGGGTGTTTGATTGATATAAAAGTGCAAAAACCACAGTAATGCCCGAAGAGTTATATAATGCATATCTATTGCATATGCGCATAACGATAGTGCAATAAACATTTGACATACACAAACTAGAATGTGTAATGGTAAGTCTAGACATGTACGTTGTAGACAAAATACCATGAAGCAGTTGATCTCAGATGGTATATGTGGATCCACTCGAAAAAGCTTACCTAAGAGATCAGGGACACTGCTTGTTTAAGGGAATATGATTAAAAGCCCACTATGCATATAATCTTTATAATGGTAACCCAACCATGTTGATTGGAGATCCCAAGAACTTGGTTCAATGGGACAACTTAGTTACGAAGATTCAATTAAGTACTAAGAATTAAAATCCTATCCATTCCTTTGATACTAAAGTGCTTTCTACAGAGTGTTTAGGTTAAGGTTCACTTTTATTGATTCCTATAGCTTGGATAAACCAATGGGGGTAGGGCAGGCTATTCCCAATAGGAGATCACCTATGTAAGTGTGAAGTGGGGCCGTTTCTATGAGAATGTTCAGGGCTTAAATTCTCTAAAGCACTTACGAAAATCCCAAGAGTTGCTCAAGGCCAAAATGAACATAACCATGAGAACCCAAGAATTAAAAGAAAGGTTATTGTGTAAGTACTATTGTCTTGGTTTACATCAACGGATAGGCAGTTCAAGACATCACGTTCACTGACTAGCCAAGTAAATCCGATAGTACGCCGCTAAGGTAGGTTCAAGGCCAAGTGCTACCTCACATGATGCAATAAGCCTTTTGCATGTACTTTATGATTGAGTATGTATTTCATTTGCACATACTTAATAATTTTCATTCATGTGGGGGATTGTTGGAATTTTTGTGTGTGAATGAAAATGTTATTATTTAAAAATAAATAAATAAAGGATAAAGGCACCGTTTGAAAATACAGGATAAAGGCACCGTTTGAAGAAAAACTACTTGGCAGTTGAAACAACTTTGTCTAAACTTAACTTATATATAGGGCCCATAATTTTTGGAGATTAAGGACAAGAAAATATTCAAACTCGCATAGAGCATCGTCTTCTTCTTTTCCTTTGATACATAGAGAGATACAAATTGATTTTGGGTTCGTCAAACTTGCTTTTCGGAGTGCTACGATTACAAGTCATAGGATCGTTGTATCTTGGGAGGCATTTGCCGACAATCCGTGAGCACCCGGGGCAAAAACATCTTAAGGAAAGAGAACTGAGTTCTCGCAACGATCGGACGTTTCGTTCATTATTCCATTCGATTTGAGTTGCAGTAAGTTTCTGATATTTCTATTGCACATTTTTAACGCTTTGGAACAACAATATATTCATAAGTAACTTATCAATCTAAACCTAAAAACTTATAATAACTTTTGAGACCTTCAAGCATTCCAACCTAATTGTGTACATTGGTGGTTTTCTCGTTGTATTTTAGTTATAAGTTTTGACTTTTTATTTTATTTTATATTTTTTTGTTTTAAATTATTATTTTGATAAAATTGAAATACACTTGATTTGACATTTTAAAAAACTATTTTCAAATAAAGAAAATTAGAAGAAGCGTTTGCTTTGAGACTTTTGAAAACAAAATGTGTAAATTTAGCGTTTACCTTCAACTTACCACCCATTCCCTCCTCCCTTATTCATCTTTGATTCACAATTGCGTTTCTGTTTGCCAATGACGAGAGAACAAAATATTGGTATGCAATGTAGGAAGCGGTTCTAGTTCACTGGATATCTACCCGAGAACCTTAGGTGGGGAAGGACGGCGTCATTGTGATTGAGGTGGAGAACCTTGGTCGAGAATTGAAATGAAAATTGAAAGAAAAACTGAGACTTGGTGATCTACCATCACGAAACACTAAGCACGTGGTTCACGACACACTAAGCACGTGGTTCACGACCACCTTTGCAAGCACTAGCAAACCACAAGATTTGGTGGTTAACAACTAGGTCTAGTGATTCATACTACTAGATAGAGAAAATTGGTTGTTGGTGCTCGTGACCAGATTTTTGGTCGGCACCGTTGTCGATGATGATTATATCGCTAAGTTTAGTCTATAGAAAAATGTTCAGAAAGAGGACGTGAGGGCATTTTTGGCACTTCACCATATAATGATATTGTTATAACGTTATTGAAAATATGAAAAATTGTTCACATTTTTAAATTGTCAACATTTATTTTCTCATGTTGTGGAAATTTTTTCTAATTTAAAATAGTATTTTAATATGCACCTAAAAAAAAGTGATAAAACACTCACGTTCCAAGCCGAAAACTTAGGTTCGAATCCTAATCTCCACCCTCACCATCCCATCATCCCCAATTATCTCCCAAATCAAAAAAATAAATAAATAAATAATAGTGTGCCCAAATGGGATAGGAGATTCTATCTATGCTACATAGCGCCCCACGTGTCGGTTATCCGTTTACAAAAATCCAAAAAGCACGTGGTTTGCAACTCCTCGTTATCCAAATCCAAAATTCCATTGCCTCTCACACACACAACTCAAATATCCAAGTTATAAATATTAGATATTTATCCGTTGTCACTTCACTTTATCCAAGCAGCAGTCCAGGCGGATCAAGTTACATTGCTAATTTTCTTCGTACTTTCAACATCATCTCCAGGTCTTCCTCTCTCTCTAAAGCACAGAGCATACTCTGCTTGATTGTGTATATTCATGGCAGTTGGCACATTATGTATATGTATGTATAAACGTTTATATTGTCTGCTGTTGTTTTATTTGCAGAGTGCAGTAATGGCGACGTCAACTCTGAACCCTAACGCGCCGATATTCGTGCCGTCGGCGTACCGTGCGGTGGAGGATTTCTCTGACCAGTGGTGGGACATGATCCAATCATCCACCTCGTTTCGCGGCTACTGGCTTCGAGAGTGCTTTTCAGATCCCCAAATTGACGCTACTGATTCTGATTCCTCCAATTTCTCTTTCCTCGGCGATATCGACAGTTTCATTTTCGACGATGGTATTGTTAATGGAAACGACATCAAAGGCAAGGGTACTAGAAGTTGAATCGCTCATTGAGTCAGTTTATCTGTTTGTATGAGTGTTTTCCGTAGTTTTTTTGCTGAGTCCGAGTGTTTATCTTGCATCTACAGGGGAAGAGGGGAAAATGGATTTGGTGACGTCAGGACTGTTGAAGTGGAGGAAGGCTCGAGGCAGAGTAGAGATGCCACGGTACTGCGAGAAGGCGCCGAAGATCGTCAATGTGAAGGTGAATCCGAGACCGATTCAGCAACCGCGTTAGAGTGAGTTGCTATATATCACTCACTGAGTTCGAGCAACGCCGAGTCGGGATCTCCTGTTTCTGTTCGACTTTAGTTTTACTGACCGTCTTTCCCTGTAGTTTTTCATTTTTCACTTTTTTGTACATGACCCTGTAGCTAAAGAACAAGTTGTTCATCAAATAAAAGAAAAAATTATCGAAATTTCCCTTCAGTTCTCTTTATATGCCTTTAATATTTGATTTATGATATATTTGTTACTCCAAAATCTGCAGAATGAAGGCAGATGTAAAAACAAAATCGCAGCAGTTTTGAGTTCTATTTGAATTTACTTTAGCTAAGACTCTTTGAATTGAAGCTCTGAGTTGATGTAATGAATATCGTTCCTGGTGACTTAGTAATTACTCTTCAATCAACATAGTGCACAAAGAATCTCTGTATATAGGATGTCACAATGCAAGCACAAATTACATCAAGAAAACATAAAGTACTAATTTATGGGGCTCTTGTTTAGCTTGTGTCATCATGAATTGAGGGTCTTATGATACTGCTGATTCTTGATCGATCAGTTATGTCCTTCAAATACAGAGTAGTCTGTAGTCTAGCTTGGAATATGATTTGCTGAGTTTTCATCCCAAATAGTTGCTTGTTTCCCAATTTTGTGAAGCACCCTAATGACCTCTTCAGTTGTGACATTGCCAGTTACAGTGACCTTGTTCAATCTTGAGTCAATATCATATGATTCAATATCTGTACCATCATTAGCATACATTGTCAATTTCTTGGTTAGCTATAAAAAAGCTGTTCAAGTTAAACCACTTTAGTTAATAAAAGTTCTATAAGAGGCATAGAAGGAAAAATGTTTGAACCCTCTCTTATAATCTGCTTATCTAAAGTCTTTTTGTTTTCAATAGCCTGATGCAGGAGCTCTGAGAAAGGAAACAGTACCTTCAATCTTCTTGATGGCCTTCAAGATCTTCTTGATGCATTCATCACAGTGTAAGCCTACCTTCAACTCCACTACCTAATGATACACGAATATACCATAATCGAAAACATTGTTAATGCTACAAATAAACTGAGAACAGTGGCTAAATCACAATTTGTTCCATGGAGTAGATACACTTTTGAGGTACTTACATTGGCCATATGCACTACTTGAATCTGAAGAACTGATATTTAGTAATTCTGAACCAAAACAAATTCATATGTGAAAACTATGTTGATCGCAAACAAAACAAGATATTTGATCATAATAGAAATAATCTCCTTGATGTTTACCTTACTTGCCCAGCTCACAAGTCAATTTCCAAATTTCTTGATAGTTGCAGGTTTTCTTGGTACCCTGTTGGAGAAGATGTTGTGGAGGTGAATGATTGGGTTTGAGTAAAACTTCTAGCATTTAAACAGAATAAAGCTGTGTGGAGAGTATATGATTCTTTCCTTCTGATTAGAAATTTACTTTGGCTAAAAGCTTCTTTAACGCGCTTTGCTTGACTTGAGGGCTATTATCCTCCGTTGGAGGTGGCAATTGTTGATGGACGGGTTATAACGGGACAAGGAATTTAAGGGAAAGTATGCATGCGAAAGCTCCTTTAACTTTCTTTTGTTGAATTTTGAGAAACATAGCATTATTGTCCGCTTGAAATCTTTGGTTGCCTTTGTCAGGTTCTAATGGAACAAAAGAAGGGACCGCCAGAAAGAGGCTTCAGCAAATTGAGGCCCAAATTTTGAATAAAAGCTACATGCATACATCCATTATGTATTCCACCCGTGGCCCAATCCCACCTTAGTTTGTCTATTTACCAGAGATGAAAAGCATTGTACTTTCACATAACTACAGCTGAAAGCAATAAAGCATGGTTGAATCAAGAAATATTTTCTATGTAGAAGTTTTTTAAGCACACTATAGGTCATTTGAAAAGTTTTTCTGTCAAGGAATGCTAGAAAATGTTTTCCTTTTATGGGGAATTAGAAAATAGGTTTCTCAATTATGATCCAATGTCCGATTGGTGCAATTTATTGTGTTCACTTAACACATATCATTTCATTATTGGATGTATATTGGATAATGTTAAAGTAATTACATCGTGCATCCAATGATGAGATGATATATATTAAATTTGCAAAATAAGCTCATGCTGAATCGGGCACTAGATCATAATTGATATTTTTCTATTTAAATACAAAAGTACGGAAACTATTAGCTCGCATGAGCAATCATATAGGTGGGATTCAAAACTTTAAATTAGCGTGTATTCAGGTAAATTTTTTATTTTGATGAAAATTACCAAAACTTAACTCAGGTACCACATTTAACAAAAAAAAAAAAAAAAAACGGGGTACCTCATGCAAACTTAGGCCGTACACAGTACCATTGGAGAGAAACCGCAGTACTTAACATATGAATATATAATTAATAATTCAAGTATTTAATATTATAAAATCTCAGTAACATCAAACTGTATATGCCTAAACCATTGATCTTTCCATTACTGAAGCAATGGGAGGAGTCAATGTACCATCTTCACCTCTAGTGATCGACTCTTCTCCAACAGCCGAGTGCTGCTTGCCTCCGTAGTATTCCTCCGTGAACCGTGTGGGACCTTGGGAATAACCCTTTTCAAAATACAACGGGGACGAGCTGTTCCCAACAGACGAGCCCGAGCTGAACCTAAACCGAACATCCCCATCTTCCCGAGCCGAAGGCGACATTGGCAACTCTTCGCCTCCTTTCCTACAAAACTTATCCTCAACAACATCATAAGAATTCCCAGTCCTTACTTCCTGAGCTAGAGAACACCAACAACAAAAAAGCCACAACACACAATCCGCAAAAGCCGGTTTACCGCAACAAAAATTATACGAGGGCAAGTTAAATCTCTTCCTCATTTGAATCCTCCAAAACCCACCATAGAGTAACCCAAACACGCATAGAAAAATCCCGGTTAGCCCCAATGCCACCCTGACACCTTCATTATCAATGTTATTAGCCGCCAGATTGAAAATCCAAAACGGCGCTAAACAAAGTAGTAGAAATGTCGCGATATGGACATACATGTTACCCAACCCGAGTCTCTCCATATTCCACCCGAAAATGCATAAGCTACAAAATAATGAAAGATAAGCCGAAGAAATATCGTCCCACAAATCAAGAATTCCTCCACTCCACTGAGGACTGGTCTCGACTATGCTGCCTTCGTCCCTCGATGCAAATGATAATCTCTTTTCAAATGATATTCTTCTTGAATGATCTGAAAGGGTACTTTGTGCTTCTTCGTCCATCATCTCGGTCCCAAAGTCTCTCCCAAGAGGACTAAGCATGGCGTAAATTCCTGCAACTGCAGGGGCAGCAATGGCAATAGTGATGCATATCCCGACCCCAACTGCAGGTCGTTTCGATCTTTTGTATCCCAAGTTAAGACCACACGATGCGTATTGAGCAAAACAATTGATGTTGAGAAGAATCACTACCACCATCATATGTGCCCATTCATTCGGCTTATAAGCTCCATTCTTGCAATAAGCTTTTCTGAGCACCGAAATGTCTTCTCGTCTCCATCTCAATAGTAAAACAAAGTGATATATTCGTTTGGGATGTTGGTATAGACACATAAGCGTGAAAAGCGCGTTGAGGATTTGATTATTGACTTCAAACCATGCGTCTCGTTGGGACTTTCTTGGGAGGACATGGTTTAACATCCCTGTCATGACCATGAATAGAAAGGCACCGGAAATGGCTACACAGACAATCCAGACGAAAAGAGCGAGGTTCATTGGATCCCTTATCCATTCTTTGATAAATCTCCAAAGAGGACCCCAATCAATTTTTCGAGAAAAGATGCCATTACAACGTTCTCCAATATGGGCACTGCTAGAAGAAGGTATCGTGCGTGAAACTTCATCCCTCGCCTCGGCAATGCGCTGAAATCTAGACGACGGTGAAGCCAAATCACCAAATTGAAGAAAGCTTAGCTTTCTAGCAAGATAAGTAGAATCATCACTATTGCTAATCCCATTTTCTGAACTTCCATTTTTCTCACCATTATCAATTGAACCCATACTTAGAAAACCAGTTTCATTCTTTTCTTCTCTTGAAGGCATCAATCAAACTCTGTGTCTAAGCAGTAAGAGCATCTTCAATGCACTCAATCGATTGGATTGATATGAAATATTGTTTACTCGGCATGTAAGTCTCAATCTGTCTATTCAATCCATATATAGAATAGAAATGATAAGAATAACATTAATTTCTTGATAACAAAATAAACAGAGAAGCATGATTCATACTGAAAATCAAGAAAATAAGCAGAAAATATGAAGAGTTAATAGAAACTCACCAATTGGTGCAGAATGAGAAAGATTCACTTGGGTTGGAAGAGTTAGGAGCTGAGATTGCAACGAAATGCTGTCTAAAGATGAAAATCGTTAGAAACAACACAAGCCCAAGTGGGGAAAGTGAAAGAAAAATAAAAAAATTATACAGAGAGTGAGATTTTGTGTTTCATATTATTTTATGTTCTGAGTTTTGGGTTTGTTGATTGGGAAAGGTGAAATGGTGTACTGTAAAGGATATATAGCTTGGCAATCAGGCAACGAATATAGGCGTAGTGTCACGAGTATTTTTAGGAAAAGTGTCACGCTTGTGGAAAGTAATTCTTTCTTCCTTTTAACTCTTTGACTCTATTAGAAGAAATAGGAATTGAATTCTATAGTACATTGGAAAATGTTTTCTTTTCCATGTTTTTGTAACACAATGCATTCATGTTTTCATGATGATATTGCAATACGGTCCGAGGTGGAGCTAGAAGGGATCACGGAAATGGAATGACAATCACCTCTACAAAATTTTAAATTTCTTTACCTTTTTTTTTTATATAAATTTCAAGATTTGTTCAATATATATAATTTATCTTTGTAACATTTTTCATTCTGTTAAGTAAATTTTCTTACTTCGCCGGTATTACATCACACACCGGGTGTATGGCCTACTTAAAAGACAAGAGAAAGAGGTTCGTTCCTCCACATTGATTTATGAATTTTGTGGTATGAAGCATGAAAATTGAAGGGAATAAGGCAAATGTAAGCATGTCCAATATTACAACATGAATGGTAGAGAATAGATGTGTTACCAGCGTCGGGACAATAAAAATTGTCTCAACGCTGGTAACATATCATTTTCAATGAATTGTAATATTGTAATTGTAGTAAATAAAATCAAGGATTGATAGAAAATATCATCAATGAAAGATGTGGGTTAGGTAATTAGGTTAGATAATGTCTATTTTTAAAATTGTTATTGAGACATTTTTAGCCTGTTAGCGAACTCATTTTAAATGTTTTAAACACTTTTTATCACTTTTTTATCTATTCTTTCTTTACCCTAAATCAATCACATCCACATATCTCATCACATCTACAAATCTCAACCACTCACCTCCACTCATTCTCTCTCCTCTTTTACATTAAAAACTTTTAAAAATTTTTATAAACTACTCCCTATCACCCTTTTTAACATTTATTTGAGTAAACTTTTACTTTACCAAAGATTAAATTTTAAATTAATTAGTTAAAGGAACATCAATTTTGTGTTGATAATGATGAACAGTGAAATGAGATGTACAACTGATATTAGTATTTGTTTTGACTAACTAGTAAAGTCAATTTCAAAGTGTAGTATCTCCTTCCATTTACACACAATTGAGCAATAGCTAATGTAAAGTAATAACACATGAATTTACACACAACTCTATTTCTATTATCCAATCGAAACCAAAATTTAAACGTAACCAAATATTAAAAAATTAATACTAACTATTATCGATAAACTTTGTGATTTTTTACGGTTACTCAAACTAAAACCCTAACACATTGGACTAAAAATAAAATTACCAAACACCAGAGTTTCAACACCAATTGATTGGTTCACAATATCTCCATGCAAGCATGAGTCTAGCTTGTTTAAGTAAATTTTTATTTCGTGAACAAAACTATCTTTTAAAATCGAGTAGTGTTCCATTCTAGAGACAATCGGCAATAATGCTACTAGCGTTACTCAGTTGCATATCACTTCACCTTGCCTGGCCTAAGAGTTTCACTTACATTCTTCTATTTAAACAAGCAAGTGTTTTAGTGTTTTTAGGATGTTCAAATAAATTGTGATGATGAAAAATTATTGCAATTCAATTACAAACTCATGTTTACAGATGCATCACTCCAATAAGAAATACCATTCCACCAAAAAAAAAAAAAATGGTTAACACAATGAAAGATTACAAGAACCACTGCTAGAACAAAATGCATGTCTCCACCGTCGAAAATTAAATTTAGGTAAGATCATCCTCCTCTAGCTCTTTAGCCTTTATCGCTTCCTTAACTCTCAGTAGAAGAGTCGTCTTCCACGCGTCCTACGAGCAAAAGTAAACGAAAAAAAATTTGACATGAAGCCTAGAAATATTAAACCATTCACCAAATGCTTCACACTGAAGTCAATTAAGTAGGATCAGCTTGCACAAACACGAAATGTAGCAAGAAAAAATAATAATAATAATAATAATGTTTAAATAATAATCAATTTAAATAGCATAGCTTAACTACCAGTTGGGTCATGCTATCATATTCTTTGATGGCATTGGTAAACTTCGAAACATCTTCTTCATCAACTGCAGCAGCTAGATCCTGTGATCACCACACGTATGACAGGCACATTTATAAACTTCAGTCATTGTTGCGAAGAAATAATATAAAATATGGCAAAAACAAAAGACATTTGTGAACTACAACACACCGAAAGCAATTTGTACTCGCGTGTTCCTGAAAATGTTGGATCCAATTCCTAGAAATGGTAAGCAAAGGCATAAATTTCGTCAGTACTTGTGTGGAAAATGATTTGGAATCATCCATCTGGAGAGATAAGAACAGTAATACCTCGTATCGCTCTAGTGCATTGTTGATTGCAACAACATCACTCTTACAGAGTTGGCAAATGCCAGCATTAAGAAGATGACCTTTAACTCCGTACTTCAACAAGTTACTATTGAGCGACTGCCGTGCCATCTCTTCATATATCTCCACCGCCTTCTGATATCTGAAGAAATGTTGACAAACTATTTATTTCAGTGCACCGCTAAACTTCTTCCAACACAATACATTATGCAGTGTTCAGACCCGACGAGCATGTTCTTAATAAACATTTGCAATTCTTTTCCTATCAAAACTATGTATGCTGCATCAAATAGTATGTTATAATCATCATGCAAGGACAGCAATATGTCAGAAAGAATTACAGCAGCCCAAGTTTTAAGAATACGTAAATGCCAGAAATAATTGGAATGTGTTTAGGAAAAGTAATCGATACTTGATACTCAACAGTTTGAAGTGGGTGGGATGCGCTGATAGATTTTAGGGTCAATGACGCCAACAATCCCCAACTGTTACTTTTAGTTGCACTTTGGTCCCCAGCCTTTTAAATACAGACCAGCAGAACTCCAACTTTTCAATATCTGGCAGCGTTAGTCCAAAAGGCACTATTTTGTTAACTTTTCTGTCATTTTTTATTTTATTATTTAATAAAAGATGAGCAATCTGGTAACACAGCTGAAGAGTTAAACAAAAAGGTATTAACGTTTACATTCAATCAAAATAATTGTCATGAATGAAGGAAAAAACTAAAAGGGAATCCCGTCAATACAAAAACCCATTAAACAGATGGACAATCACACGCCCAAATACCCAGAAGTTTTGATCGTCAGGAATGAAGGAAAAAACTAAAAAGGAATCCCATCAATACAAAATCATTAAACAGATGTACAATCACGAGCCCAAATACCCAGAAGCTGGATGTAGAAAAAATCTAGCAGTAGCAGCCTATGAAAATAACTAATACAAAAGGTACTGGCTAAACATAGAGTAGATGTCGCTTTCCCAGAAGCTGCTGCCCTTTAAATATGAGAAATGTAAAACTCCATGTATTGGATAAACTAATGAGAACATCATTGAATCTCTCGATGTATGTTCATCTTAAGGGAGCTAGCAGACTTACTGTTCAAGTTGAGCAGCGAATTGCGCAATTTTCTGCTTGCATTGATTTGCTGAACTTGTGACTTCTTCACTTTGGAACAGATCACTGGCTTTTTCATAGTAGTTAATAGCCTGTTCTAAGTTTTGTTCTTGCTCATATAACTCCGCTATTTCCTGGGAAAAAAAATGACATCCCAAATTGTTATCTATCTTATATATCTAGGTTCCCATCAGCATGGTGGTTAACAGTCATATGTTTAAACATGTCAATAAAATGGAGTAATTAATATTAGTCAATAAAGAGGTGCAGCGGGTGATTACAATACGAGTTATTTTGATCAAACCTGACATTTTGTATAAACCATGAAACAATTGACATTTATCTTACTAACCTACCTTGTAATATCTAGCAGCCATACTGAGCCTTCCAATCTCCAGAAACAAATTTACAGATTGCTCCAGGCATGATATTGACTCTGCAGATATCCGAAATGAAATCCAAAATTGAGAATGAAACAGGAATAATTATGAAGACGTCTGATGAAACAAGCACAAACAACAAGAAGTGTATAACATCTGAGATGAGCAAATATGAGACCGGCAAATTTAACACTCAAAAGCAGTCGTTTCCACCATTTTATTTCTAATGAATCCCTATTCATTCATGCCAAGAATTGCAGGACAACAAGCAATAAAGAATTCACCAATGCAATACAGCTGCTACCATGTGATATTATCCTTAGGTAAATGGGGAAATTATAACCCATGGAAAATTGGTTTTATACACCACAACAGAAATGGTGTCACAAAAAGATATCTCAGACAATCAATAATTTTATGAACTTGAACCAGAAATGACACAGGAACCTTTGGAGTTGGTCTTTTTGTAGCAATTAGCTGCACCAGCATATGCATTAGCAGCTTCATGCTTGCTGTCCAACTGCAAATATAACGAAGGAAAACCATACAAATGACAGTAAGCATCAAAGAGGAAAAAACATCAAAAAAAAGGGGAGGCCTTCCAGCTAACCAGAAATACTGCAACCACGTCAAAATTACCTTCAAGTAGCAGTCAGCCGATTTAACATACACCGCGCCAGCCTGATCCCCTGACATATTTCAATATTAATAATCAATGTGAGTGCAAAAAGCATTGAAGAAATACATCTTCTCAATTTTTTTTCCACTTTTTTCCAGATCTTCTATACATAGTAAAGGGTGGCCATCTACTTCTTTACACCTATACTAAAAAAAGGGAGGGCGAGGGGCAGGGGGAACTTTCATCTTATTAGATAAGGGGCAAAAGAGAAAAACTAAAAGCATGGCTCTTATTTAGTGCCAATCGAATCAACATCTTCTATATGACTCAAATTTCCAAACTGCCAATGTGATCAAACATTCAAACCCTTGCAACCGAACTTCTCAATTAAATTCAACAATGGGCGCACTAGACATGATTGCTGGGCAATAAACTGAAATAAGGGAAATTTCTAAACTGTAGAAGAAGCTAACCCTAACGTATATCTTCCGTAAATCACATAGCAATTATTCATTCTCCTTTATCAATTAAACCACAAAAAAAAAAAAAACACACATTCTTCCCAGTATAAAATCTTTTCATACATTCACGAAAAACCGATCAATTAATTCCACCATATCCAAATCAATGAAAAAAAAAAACCCCGAAACAATCAAGATAATTAAACAAGAAGATCTCGGTAAAAATAAAAAGAACAGAAAATTGATCATTAAAGAGAGAAAGAAAAAAAGAAACATATATTTGAAAAGGATGCGAATAAATTCAAGTGGTTTACATGATTTGGCGAGCTTGAAGGCATTGGCGGCGTTTTCAAATAATTCAGCGGCGTCTTCGTATTTGGAGCCGAAAAGGGCCCAGCCGCTCAGCTTCTTCTCCGCTTTGCTCTCAAAATCTTCTCCTCGTGCTATATGATCCCCCATTTTTTTCAATTTCAACCTTCACGTACAAATGGTGTCTTTTCCGCTTGCGATTGAACAATTGCGAACAGGGAAATGGTGTCGATATTTCGGTACCAAAAAGTAGACGGTCTGGTTTTCGATATTGCCACGCACCGACCCACACTTTGATGGAAATAGGACATTGGAATATCTCTTTTTTTTTTTCCAGATGCTTCAAATTTATTTATTTAATAATAATAATATATTAAACAAAAGACCAGAATAAAAATGAAAAATGCAGCGATGACCTGATGCACAGGCATGATCTCATGCTCCCGAGAGTTCCGAGGTGTTTTCCGACCATATAGGATCTCCGTTGGAAAATCCGAGACCAAATCTAAAATTGACAAGATGAGGGAAAGCTCAAGGAATTTGAAAAATTTTCCGACGACACTATAGCCGCCAGTCAAAGTTTTTGGTTATAATATGGCCAAAACTTTTAATTGGCTGCCACTGGCAACTACAATATCGCTGAAAAATTTTTCAAATTTTTGAAACTCCCCCTCACCGTACTGACTCTAAATTTGGTTTCGAATTTTCCAGTGAAGTGAAGGTCGTATGTGGCCGGCACTGAGTGCCATAACTACGACACTCCTGGGAGTAATAGAACATTTTCCACCCTATGCATCGTGTTATACTTTTGTTGTGAGATTTTGTGTTGTCCTCTTTGTAAATACGATGTCTTACATTGATACTTATAAAAAAATGTCTTGAATACGCATTTCTACTTTTCAGAATGTAAAAGAAAACAAATTTCGATTGTATTAGAAAAAAATAGATTGAAAACAAAGAAAATGCAGTTGATTTGTAAAACTTAGATTTTGAATTTGTTTGAAAGAGAATTGTGGGAAAATATTTTTTTATGTTTGGTTGAAAAGTAATAAAAGGCTACGGCTAAATGCACCCGTTCAATTACTGTATACACCCATTTTTTTGAATATTCCAAATTTGCCCTCGTTATCGTATAGCCAAAAAAAAAAAACGAAAAAGCGTTCGCAGTCATACGAGACGAATACCCGTAAGGGTGTTCGCCCCAATTGGGGGAAACACCCAAATGGGTGTCGCCCCCAAAGGGGCGAACACAATGTAATTAAAAAAAAAAGAAATGAAAAATTATTGATAAAAAATTTTTAGTATTATTTTTTGTTGAAATTTTTTTAATTACTCAAAGTTCTTTTAATAATTGTATTTAATACTAATCTGATAAAGTTAATTATTGTATTATCAAACAAATTTTGAAATTCATAGTTAAAGTGGTTGCAAAAAAATTTAAAAATTTTCGAAATTAGTCGTCAAAGTGGTAGCAAGAAATTTGAATTGTTTAATAATTGTATTCAATACTAACCAGATAAAGCCAATTATTTCATCATAAAAAAATTTCGGATATTGTCACAGTGGTTGCAAAAAGCTTTGGAAATTACTCGTCAAAGTGGTTGCAAAAAAATTTCGAAATTTATTGTGAAAGTGGTTGCAAAAAACTTTTCAAATTACTCATCAAAGTGGTTGCAAAAAATTTAGATAAAAAATTATAACAAAAATTACATCCACAAACGAAAAATCAGATAAAAATTACTCTTTTTTCTATTTTTTATTTTTTTTTGTGTTCGCTGCATTCACAGGGAACAATATTTTTACTTGTTCGCTGTGCATACAGCGAACATTAAAAAAAAGGAGGAGAGAGAGAAGGATAGGGAGGGTTATATTAGTTTTTTTTCTTTTTTTCTTTTTATTTTTGAAAATGGGTGCATGATGCACCCAGCAAAAGGCTGGGTGCATTTAGACTCACCCGTAATAAAAAGTTTGGAAAAAAAAAAGAAGCCACACGATAATGAAATGTGTAATTAAATACACTGTTGGCGAAATATACTTTCCAAAAAATATATTAGTGGCGCTTTGAAAATTCGTAAATTATTTTATTAATTTAGAGGTTGTATTCTCAAGCACTTTTAATGACAATTAATGTATTTCAACTCTGTTGTGCTAGAACTTTGGCTAAAAAACACAGAAGTACCGTACATGCTTTTTGAAAAGATTAGGCTCGGCCGTTGTTGTAATTCCAGTGGAGTCACCGGAAAAGTCAGTGTAACTCTAATATGGAGACTCTGATCACAAACTCAGAGTTTATGGTTGGTTGATATTGCTCATCACCTAAGATCTTGCTAATGAATTGGGTTGGTAACGATCTAGCACACCTGGGTGTGCCATAGTTGTAACACTCTCAGATATTTTTCTGGCCAAATACAACATTCGTTGGGAAAATCGAGATCAGATCCAAAACCAGCATTGTAAGATGAAGCTCCAGCAGCCCGAAAAATTTTCCAACGATGTCATTTGGTCAAAGTTAAAGTTTTTAGCCAAAAACTTTGACTTTGAGCAAACGGTATTGCCGGAAAATTTTTCGAACTTCTGGAGTTTCGTCTCACCCTGCTGATTATGGATCTCATTTTCATTTGCCCAACAGATATCGTGTGTGATCAAAAAATACCCCGAAAGTGTTATAACTATGACACATTCAGGTGCTTTGGAACATTCCTGGGTCTGCTCGATGCATTAGAAATTTTAGATTAACAGTAATGAATGGACAATTGCAGCCTTGTAGGAGACCCATCCTTCTGTTATCACGTTAATAATTCAAGAATAACCACAAAGTATATTCTTAAGGTACAACTTCCTTCTGTTGCTAGCCCTGACAACTTCCTTAAACTGCTAGCAAGACTCAACCCCCCTGCAATCTCCCCGCCCGGGGCGGGGGGGGGAGGGGTGTTTGGAGGGGGCTTGTGACTGTTGGTATGTTGCCAGCGCTAGCAACCTAAAATCTTCATCTCAAGGTATATGTGTACTTGAAATTAAAAATTATGTTACAAAATTGAAGAAATTGCCTTTTTCTGCAAATTCATTTTGTTGTATTCTGAATTATGTTTAGCTTTAGACTTTGATTCGAGATTGCTTAAGAACTCTTGAAAATCTATAAAGCACTTCACTCTTGAATTATGTTTAGCTTTAGACTTTGATTTGATATTCATTAAAGCACTTCATTCACACCTAAAAAAGAGTTTCTAAAAAGAGTTTGAGTGAGATATGAGATTTTGGAATTTATTAAAAAAAATATTTTTAAGTGTTATTGAAGTGTTTTAATAATGTAATCATCTACTTGGATACTATATCAGATTTAAATGAGTGAATAAGAAGTATGCTATTAGCCTCATCATGATTTTTTATTAAGCGATTCAAGCGAATGTATAACAAGTGGTTAACGGCTTATATTGGCCAAACTTAAGTTGGTACGAGTTACACTTCAACGTATAATGTGTTAATGATTACACATTGAAAGTTCAATGGCCATTTATTACATTCTTGATAACAAAATGGCAACAAAAAAGAAAAGAAAAATGCTCTTTTTCATTCCATCAATAATTTAATGTCAATTTGTTGCAAGGATCCTCTACAATTCATGTCTTGAGAACTAATGCCGTGCAACTTTTAAATCTAGAAATTATGTATGCTTACTACCACCAGTCCACTACCATGGCCCATGTTTCAGAACATTTTGCATCCTCATCATACCGTACTTCATATGATATTTTAGTCGATCAAGTATATATGCCATTGATGCTTGCAATCTTCCATGAAAGAAGTATGGTCTAATAACACTAGCGACAATCGTAGAGCATGTTCCATCGTTCACTTTATCTACTATTTTGTTGTTAAATGGTGATCTATCCTTTTTGCTTGTTAAGTTTTTGCATTTTAATAAGGATGGCAAAACGACCAATGATACTCGAAAACCGCAGATACCCAAATCGAATGGATCGAAAAAAAACCTGAATCAACGTGTCGTATATGGTTTTCAAAAGTAAAACTCACAGCGGATATAGGTTGGATATGGATATTAGATGTATACCCGAGTCCCAAAATCTGCACATTAATTCTTTTTAATTTTTTTATGCTAAATAATATTTAAAATAATTTAATTGAAAATATTGTGCAACTCTGAACCAAAATTATGTAATTTTGACTTTTATTTAATTTATTAATTATTTTTATTAATGTAAGACAATTACAATTTTACAAGTGACATAATATTAGACGGAAAAAAGAGTAAAGGGGTACCCATTTGGGTCCGAAAATTGACCCAAACAAATACCCAACCCGAACCACAGGCGGTTCCGTTCGGGTATGGGTCGCGGGTATGGCTGAGTACCCGAACCGACTAGTTGTCATTGCTACATTTCAACATGTTTGTTAAATAAATTGTAAATCCTATGGTCGGATATTACTACAGGAAAACAATATACTAGTTGTTGGACAAATCTTTCCAGTCCAAATCGTTATTGTTTAATAAATTTATACACTTCATACAAACCCGTGCGTAGCTAAGCTGGGTAATGAGTTATTACAAAAGAAATTATCAAGACATCTAAGGAATAATGTATAACTAAAAATCACTAAAAAGGAAAAACAAAGAGAAAACGATTTGGAGCTAATTTAGTAAGATCCGTGAGAAGACAAGCAATACACATTCTCGTGACTCGTGACAAAAGATTATTTACATCAACTTAAATTATTACAAAATTTTTCTCGTGTCTTCTGTATGCCTTTTCTTAATGACATTTTTATTACTTCACAGTTAATTCTATACACTGTAACGCATGATGGTAGATAGACTTGGTAAAATGGCTCGCGAGCCATTCGCTCAGCCTCGCCAAGCCAGGCTCGGCTTGGGCTCATACAGTGTACGAGCCACAAGCCGAGCTCGAATACTAAAACCAACGAGCCGCTCGGCTCGAGCTCACCTGGCTCGCGAGCTTGAGGCGAGCGGCTCACAGTGTACGAGCCACGACCCGAGCCAGAACATGGCTTTTGCCAGCCGAGGCGGCTCGCCAAGCCATTTTGCGAAGTCTAATGGTAGATATATAGTTAGGAACCTTAGTATGATAGCGATAATCTGTGCAAAATTTATTACTTGTTACTTCCACAATTGAATATAATACTTGTAACAATAGTGTGTAAAATGATATCGATAGCCGAACAATATAATAGCGTATGAAAAATGCTATTGTTAATTGGACGAAAACATTTCCTAAATGCTATTATGAGTCAATTGATAGCGTTTCTAAAACGCCATTAATAAGAAATCTCTGATAGCATTTCCACAAACGCTATGGTTAACCTCGTACCTAGCTATTTTAGCTTGGACAAACAAAATAGTAAACATTAATGACACTGTCTTTCCATTCTTTCAACAGTAGTGAAGATTTTATCAGATAATGGACTAACGAGTGAAGAAATGTAGAAATCTAACGCTTGTGCTTGCGGTTTTTTGGTTGCAAGATAGATGCACGATTTGTGTGTGTGGTGGGGCGGGGGGGAGGGAATTGTAGGTGAGTGAGGTTTGTTTAACAATTTCGAAAGGAGAGGGAAGATAGATACATTACACTTCCAAATTGTGATTTCAGTGGAACCACAATGCAATTCATTTATAATACAATCTACCCTAATGAATCCCACATTCTATGTAATTAATGTTTAGTTTATTAGTGTATTACACTTTACTAGTGTTACCCACGTGCGATGCACGTGACGATTATAAATCGTGTATTTATATTTTAAAAAATTATAAAATAAGAAAATAAATTTTTGTGAGTATTTAATAAAAATAAGAGGTATCTGTAATATTATAGATTTCAATAATCGTTGACATATTTTGATTCGAAATATTATTTTGTAAGAAAAGTACCATATCAATTGTCGAAATTGATGATTTTATGTAAGAATAGAATATTTGGGAATAAAAATTAGATAATACGACTAAAAATGATAAAACTTATTTCAAATACGACTAAAAATAATTTTATAGTCAGCCTACACACTAATGGTGAGCCTTCACATACATATAAATGACCGATGTACATGTAGAACGATTACAAATAAAACTCAAAAAGGATTATACAATATGCTAGATTTAGAAAAAAATAAATAAGTAAATATAACTCAGCAATGATAAAGAATATTTTTTTTCTTTTGGAAAAAAATACTACATCGCTCCACCTTTTCATTATCTTTACTATTATGAAAAATTTAGACTATACAAAAATTTACAATTTTATTCTCATATATAAAATATATGATCTAAATAACCGAGGAACAAAACAAAAAGGAAAGAAATTTTCATTTAAAACTAAAACCACTTTTAAATTCAATAGCAATTTAATTCATTTGTTTTATTTCCATTTACATAACACACATTTTGATTTTAGAAAGGAAAACAACTCATATTTAATTTTATGTGATTAAAAAAGGCAAAATGCAGGCAATGCGAAGTTCAATTATTGAGCAAATTATTTACTCTTTTCCTCATTGAGAAAACTCAATAGTATTAAAAAGGAAAACAATAATTAATTTTTTAATTGAGACCGACATTGGCACTGCCAATAGATCATCTGTCAACGTGACACTTTAATTATTATATACGCATATTAAAAAGATAAACACGCTTTACTTTTAGAATTAAATTAAAATAATGAAATCAATTGTTTAAAAAAATTATTTTTATTAAAAAACTGAAATTTCTTTTTCAAATAGACGCTAGCGTTATAAAAATAGAAAAATCTTCCATTTTTCTTTAACTTATCAAAACATGAATTGTGTAGAATTTATACCATAATGGCTGTGTAATTTTGGAATTAAGTTACTAAAAAATGATGGACAATTAGTTTAATTACATTTCTTTGAACTACAATTAATTTAATTACAAATTTGCTTGATTAGTTTTTTTTTGTTTACAGTGTGTGAATTGGGCCTTCGCTAACATGGTAAAGTGTATAGTTGGCACTTCAAGTTTTACAATATAGATATTTGAAAGTTGAGATGTATATAAAATAATAACTAAAATGTAATATCCATGAATTAAAATGTATATAGAAACTAATAATTCTCATTTCTGAATTAAATTAATAGGTATTGTAAGTTGTAATTTTTATCTCTTATCACATTTACATAAATGCATGTAACACTAAATATAAAAGAACTAAAATAAAAAAATCAGAAATTAATTTGAAAAAAAAATACATATAAAAAGGGTAAAATACATATAAAACATAAAATAAAATAAAATAATATTAAATAAGGAAAGCAGCACAAATAAATAAGAACAATAATTAACCTCTAAAACTTATACCAAACATGACACTGCCACCTAAGCACTTTGCTTAGGTGGCACTCCTCTTATTATAATATTAAGATGTGCAATTCATATGTAATGCACTAGACATTTTGTGTGGAAGAGATATAATAATTTTTAAAAAAGTGATGTCAAAAAAATTAAATGTTAAAATTGCATATTCTATGCAATTTATTTGTAATATTTAATAGAATATAGACCAATGAATTACAGATTCTATGTAACAAATGTGTAATGAATTGCACATTCAATGTAATTAATTTTTAATTTATTAGTGCATTACACTTTCTATGTAAGGCATGGGTAATACACTACATATAATAATTTTTAAAAACTAAATACTAATTAAATTTCTGCATTATGTTTAAGTCAGAAAGATTTATGTGATATGAATAGTTATACATTGTTTGTAATTCATTAGTAATGTGTAATTATATACAGACCGACGAACTATAAATTTTGTCTAAGTAATGTTTAATTGATTACATATTCTATGTAACTAATGTTTAATTCAGCAGTGCATTGCACTTTATGTTTATGATGACATGTGCAATGTGTTACACATTTTGTCTGAAAGAGAGACAAGAATTTATAATAAAAAAAAAAGAAAAAAAATACGTTTAAAATGAAAAGAACAAAATATATAAAGAATTAAAGCAAAAAACAAAAACGAAAAAAAATTGAAAGTCAATGCATTACCCAAAGTGTGTAATGATGTTGTAATATATACAGCATGTATAGTATTAAACAAAGTGTGCAACGCACATTGCAGGAATGTTATGGTAAGGACGTTTGATTTTTCGGACACATACGATATCCGTTTTGAAATCCGAGACCGGATTTAGGTTGATGCGGTGAGGAGCTCAATTTGAAAAATTTTCGCGATACCGGTAGGCGGTGGTGGTCGGTCAAAGTTTTTGGCCACTTTTTGGCCCAAAAACTTTGACCGACCACATCGCCGGAAAATTTTCCAAACTGCTAGAGCTCCCCCTCACCGTGCCGAACCTAAATCTGATCTCGGATTTCAAAACGGAGATTGTATGTGTCCGAAAAATCAAACGGCCGGACCATAACTATGGTCCGGCCGCTGGGAAGAGAACAAACTCTACGCACATTGACTAAAGTAAAGGATTAAGGGTATGTTCGCTTCACAATAAATTTTCAAAATAATTTCTCTCTCATCTTTTTCAACCATACATACAATTATTTTACATTTTTAGTACATTATCTCCAATTGTAAACCACACAATCTACACGCAAATTGAGTGAACAAAATTTACTTTAATTTTATGGTGAATCAAACATACCCTAAATTGAAAAATTAAAAGAAAAAATAAAAAAACAAAAGAAAATGTTTAAATTGAATATGACAAAATCTATTCAGAATTGTATAAATGAATATAAAAATTTTTAATTAAAAATCACAAAGTAATTGTATGTGAAAGAGAGACAAGAATTTATAACAAAAAAAGAAAAAGAAAAAATACGTTTAAAATGAAAAGAACAAAATATATAAAGAATTAAAGCAAAAAACAAAAACAAAAATAAAAAAAAAATTGAAAGTCAATGCATTACCTAAAGTGTGTAATGATGTTGTAATATATAGAGCATGCATAGTATTAAACAGAGTGTGCAACACACATTAACTAAAGTAAAGGATTAAGTTGCAAATTAAAAGAAAAAATGAAAAAAGAAAAAAGAAAATGTTTAAATTGAATATGACAAAGTCTATTCAGAATTGTATAAATGAATATAAAAATTTTTAATTAAAAATCACAAATTGTTATAAAATCAAAGTAAAAAATACCTTAAATGCTACAAGAGAATAAAGAGGAAATATATTGAACTTTCTTCCTTTTTATTTTTTATATATCAATTCATGAATTGGGGTCTATATATAGACCATCAAGTGTAGAATCAAAACAAAATGATGGGTCCTATTACACATAATTATCAATCAAGTTGTACAATTATTCATGAATTATTTTCATCCTCACATGATTTCATAGTCATTCACAATTCATTCACAATAATGCATCCAACTTTTCAATTATTTATAACACTCCCCCTTGAATGACTATCTATAAAATAAAGTTGATTGTGGGGTGCACATGTGTTGCCTCGTTAAAACCTTGTTAGGAAAACCCAGTGGGATAAAACCTGATTGAAGGAAAAAAAGTACAACCGCTTCCCTTGATGTTCACCACATGAGTATAAATATGTTGCCTCATTAAAACCTTGTCAGGAAAACCCAATGGGATAAAACCTGATCGAAGGAAAAAGAGTACAGCTACTCCCCCTCATAACGACATTGTTCAAGGTCCTTAAGTCGCCTCATGCCAATTTGGTACACCAATTTTCTAAATGTTGATGTTGATAACGCCTTTGTGAACAAATTCTCTAAATTGTCAATTGAGCGAATTTGTTGAACATCAATTTCATCACTTTTCTGAAGGTCATGTGTATAAAAGAATTTTGGAGAGATATGCTTCGTTCTATCTCCCTTGATGTAACATTTGTTGAGTTGTGTGATGCAAACTGTATTATCCTCATACAATACAGTTGATTTTTCTTTTATTGAGGATAGCCCACATGATATTTGGATATGATGAGTCATATCCCTTAACCACATACATTCCCGACTTGTCTCATGAATTGCAATGAGTTCAACATTATTTGATGATGTTGTGCTTAAAGTTTGTTTTGTAGATTTCCAAGATATAGCGGTTCCTCCACGCGTAAATACATATCCTGTTTGGGACTTGCCTTTATGGGGACCTAATAAGTATCCTGCGTCTGTATATCCAACTAAAGTAGATCGAGAATTATGTGAATAAAATAAACCTAAATCAGACGTACCTCTTAGATAACGGAGAATGTGTTTAATACCATTTCAATGTCTTTTGGTAGGTGTATGACTATATCTTGCCAGGAGATTTACAGAAAAAACTATGTCTAGTCGAGTGCAATTTGTCAGATAATGTAATGCTCCAATTGCACTAAGGTACGGTACTTCTGGACCAAGGATTTCTTCCCCATCTTCAGGTAATCGGAACGCGTCCCTTTCAACATCAAGTGTTCGAATGACCATAGGTGATGTTAGAGGGTGTGCTTTATCCGTACCAAATCGTTTCAAAACCTTTTCTGTATATGAAGATTGATGAACAAAAACTCCTTCTGGGAAATGTTCAATCTGCAAATTTAGACAAAATTTGGTTTTGCCTAAATCTTTCATCTCAAATTCAGTTTTCAAGTACTTCACTGCTTCATTAATCTCTTCAGGAGTTCCAATGAGATTTAAATCATCAACATAGACTGCTATGATTGCAAATCCAGCATCCGTTTTCTTTATGAAGACACAAAGACAAATGTCATCATTTTTGTATCCCTTTTTAATAGGTAATTACTTAGGCAATTGAACCACATTCTTCCGAATTGCTTCAAACCATATAGTGATCTTTGCAATTTAATTGATAACACATTATTTGGGCATGCACTAAGTGCTTCTGGCACTTTTATTCCTTCCGAAATTCTCATGTATATGTCACTGTCAAGTGAACCATATAAATATGCAGTTACTACATCCATAAGACGCATGTCAAGTTTTTCTGTTACAGCCAGACTTATAAAAAATTTAAAAGTAATAGCATCCATTACGGGAGAATACGTTTCTTCATAGTCAATTCCTGGTCTTTGAGAGAATCCTTGCGCTACAAGCCTTGCTTTATACCTTGTAATTTCGTTCTTCTCATTTCTCTTTCTTACGAAAACTCATTTGTATCCTACACGGATTACATTTTTTGGTGTTTGAACTATAGGTCCGAACACTTCGCGTTTATACAAAGAGTTTAATTCAGCCTGTATGGCTTCCTTCCATTTTGGCCAATCATTTCTATTTCGGCAATCTTTAACAGATTGTGGTTCAGAATCCTCACTTTGCACAATTTCACTGGCAACATTAAAGGAGAATATATCATTTACAACAGTGCTTTCCCGTTCCCATAAGTTATTAGATAGTAAATAATCTATTGATATCTCATGGTTTTCGAATATACGGATACCTGGCAGAACCTCAATCTTCTTGAATGCTTCTTGTTCTTTTGGAACTTTAAATATTTTATTTGATTGATCAATCGTTTTTATCATTACTTCTGTAGTATTCTTTTGTTGGTTTTTGTCTCGTACCCTTCTCTTTCTAGGTATAGAATCCTTGGAACCAACTGTTCGACCACGCTTCTGGCGTATTTTAGATTCATTTGCTGTAACAGGTTGTCCTGCGGAGACATCAATTTTTGCCGGTATATTCTCTACCTGGTATATGCGACAGTGACTTTCCTTCTATTCACAAATGCATCGAGCGAGTTCATATCTTTGATTCTTTGCAAATGAATAAGATTTTCAATTTCTCTCTCTCATTTATTGCTTCGGGGATCAAAGTGAGCGAGAGTCTTCTCATTCCAGGAAAGTTCATTTTTTCTTTCAGGATGTAGTTTTGTACCCCCTAGTGTTGGAAAATTCATTTCATTAAAATGACAATTATTAAAGCATGCATTAAATAGATCACCTTTTAAAGGTTCTAGGTACCTGATGATTGACGGTGAATTAAACCCAACATAAATTCCAAGCCTTCGTTGGGGATCCATTTTGGTACGCTGTGGGGTTGCAATTGGTACCTGTACTTCACAACTAAAAATTCGAAGGTAAGAAACATTAGGTTCTTGGCCAAATGCTAATTGTAAAGGGGAGTATTGATGATATGCAGTTGGTCTGAGACGTATTAATGCCGCAGCATGTAATATAGCATGTCCCCAAGTAGAAGTTGGGAGTTTTGACCTCATAAGTATAGGCCTAGCAATAAATTGGAGGCGTTTAATGAATGATTATGCCAATCCATTTTATATATGGACATGAGCAACAGAATATTCAACTTCAATTCCCATAGCTGTGCAATAATCATCAAATGCTTTTGATCTAAATTCACCTGCATTATCAAATCGAATGGACTGGATCGAATAATCAGGGAAATGAACTTGCAATTTTATAATTTGGGCTAATAGTTTAGCAAATGCATCGTTTCTAGTTGAAAATAGGCAAACATGTGACCATCTAGTAGATGCATCAACTAAGACCAGAAAATAATGAAATGGTCCACAAGGTGGGTGTATAGGTCCACAAATATCACCTTGAATTCTTTTCAGAAAAGTTGGCAATTCAACATTTACCTTTGTTTTAGAGGGTCTGATGACTAATTTACCTTGTGAACAAGTTTCAAATGGACACTCATTTGTTAAAATAGTCTTAAGGTTCTTAAAAGGATGTCCATGTGAGCTTTTAATTATTCGTTGCATCATAGTCGTTCCTGGGTGCCCAAATCTATCTTGCCAAAGTTTAAGAACCTTTGAGTCAATAAATTTTGGTTTTATGATGTTGTTAGACTCAATCGTTCTTATGAATGTATAATACATTCCAGATGGAAGCGATGGAAGTTTTTCTTTAATCTGCTTATGCCCAGATAGAAATGAGTTTATGTAAAGATATTCTTTATTATTTTCTTCCATTGTTTCAATGTGATATCCATTTCTGCGGATATCCTTAAAACCAAGCAAATTTCTTGTGGATTTGCTAGATAAAGTGCATCATTTATATTCAATTGTGTATCATTTGGCAGGATAATACGAACCCTTCCGGAGCCTTCAATAATATTTGATGCACCAGAAATTGTATAGACATAATTTTCTCGTATTGTCAAATCCAAGAAAACTTCTTATCTTGTAAAATAGTATCGAGTTGCGCTATCAGCTAGGCAAATATCTTAGCAATTTGTCATGGTCTACAAAAGAAATTTAAAATATAAAATTCATATCAGTTAACAAACAACAATTACATATAACACTTAATGGAAAATAACAATACAAATATAAAGATAACAATTCCACACTTATCACACAAAAGCATTATAGAAAAATATTTCACACATAATATACCATAAATATAGTAATACTTCATTAGAGAATTATTTAATCGATATTTTCCATCAAACTTCCAATGCTTGTATGATCTGCGGGATCTGGGAAAAAGTCAAGAGTATCAAAATGAGTTCCATTGACTCCGTCATCCCAATCAAGAAAATTAGTTTCAACTTTTTCTTTTCCTTTCTTTTCCCTTAGTCGAAGTTTATATATAAGTCCACCAAATGCTTTGGTGTGCGACATGTCTGGGACCAATGCCCGTGTATTCCACATCGATAGCATCTGGCTATTATCGCTTTATCAAATGAATCATTTTCATTATTTTTCACGAAAATTTGAACCTACTATTATGTTGCCGATTCTCGCTCATTATATCGTAAATGAGCTTTTCCATTATCATGTTGGAATTCACGCCTAAATCTCGCCCACGCCCACGTGGCCCACGCCCACGCCCACGCCCTCGCCCACGCCCGTAATTATTTTTCGTAACGTTGCATTTACCTCAGGCCATATAGTTCCATTTATTTCGGTATCACCTTGTGGATCCCGTTGGACGATATCACGTGGTTTTTCATGAGTAGTTCATTATTTTGTTCGCTACTTAACAAGCAAGATACAAGTTCCGAATACGCTTGAAATCTACGCTCTTGATATCGCCGCAAGAGCACGCTCGAGGCATGGAATGTTGAAAAAGTCTTTTCTAACATATCTTGCTCGATAATTTCTTCACCAGAAAAGTAATTCGTAACGTATTCAATAATTCTAATTGTAATCTTTCACAGATTTAAAATCTTGCAGCGCAAGTGCATCCATCGATATCTCTGGCCTTGGCGGGGCAGACGACTTTGGTGATCGAATCATCCTTTAAATTTTACCACGGAGACGGATGGATCTTTGATCGTGAGGTATTCTACCATCGAGAGATGCATGTAGGTGTCGTCGAAGGAAAATTAACTTATTGCACGATCCCGCTTTGGGATCTTTTATTTCCTTCGATTATTGTTTCACCTAACCCTTTTGAGATCAAGTGAATCTCAAAGCATCAAGTGTCCATGATGCATAATTATCACCAGAAATATCAAGAGCGACAAAATCAAGTTTTGCAAGCGACATTTTCAAAAATTTAGATGAGCTAGTATATTTTATTTTGAAATTTGAATTTTAATTAGTACTTCGCACAACAATAACAAAATAAAATTTCTTGTAAAAAATCGTGATTATCTTGTAATAATTAGGTTTACGATACAGAGGGTCATCTATAAGATAAATCTGTAGAAAGCATATTCCTTTTACTACAAGAGTGAGCTCTAGTGTAGAGACTACGATAACGTGTTATAAAATCAAAGTAAAAATACCTTAAATGCTACATGAGAATAGAGATGAAATATATCAACTTTCTTCTTATTTTTTATATATCAATTCATGAATTGAGGTCATTTATAGACCATCAAGTGTAGAATCAAAACAAAATGATGGCCCTATTACACATAATTATCAATCGAGTTGTATAATTATTCGCTTAATTATTTTCATCCTCATACGATTTCATGATTTCACAATTCACTCACAATAACGTGCATCCAACTTTTCAATTATTTATAACACAAATAACAAAATATAAAATGAATTATTAAAAAAAAGATTTTTTAAAAAAAAAAAAAAAAAAACCACACACTTCTAATGTATCGAACCGCGGACCTGTATATGAGAAAAATCGCACTCTCCAGCAAGCCCACCCTAACCAGCACATCAATCTACTTGCAAATCTCTTTATTGTTATTATTATTTCGATCGGCCGAATTAATTATTCACCAGCAGTCTAAGAATACCGGATTTCTCGAATTTGAGGCTAATGTTTTTGTTAAGCACGTAATTAAGTTGAATCTCCCTTATTTGTCAAATATGAAATAAAAGTTTGTATTACCCTCTCTCTCTCTCTGTTTTTCTCTCTGGTTTTTGCTGGGCCACAGCTTTTGGCCAATTTGAGTGCCGTCCAAATAAAGTTCTTCCGTCTCTCTCTCGATCAAGAACCCAAGGCGGGCTCCATTAAATGAGCGAATCCGCAATGCCGTTCAATAGAGTATTGGCGACTGATTTCCTGAGTCCGTCCGAAAAATACCAACCACTCTATACAAGCCTAAAAATAATAAAATTTTGCAAATATCAAGATTCCGATAGCGTTTTCTTTGAAGGCCAAATTTTGCCCAGTTGCATATAGAACGCTTAACGCGTGACCTGTTCAAAATTGAAATGCAAAAACATCAAAATGAATACTCCATTGAATACAACAACATAATAATGGGACCTTCCCTACAAATTTCTCTACTTTCAACCATATTCAGATCAGATCAACATGACGCATGATTTCTTGACAATCGCCATACGAACAAATCAATGGCTCCCTGCTAAACTTCGACCGACGATAATAAAATGATGATTAAGCCCATCCACTCCTCCAGATTGCGGTGGTCACACCCGAATCAATGCGATCAACATTTTCACGTCATTTTTCGCCAAAATAACCCGAGATGTTTGAGAATATAGCAACCAAACTAGTCCCAACAGCTAGCATGATCACCAATACTGCCAATATCTTATCCCGAATGGTAGATATCTTATTCACATCCCTGCAAGAAATTTACGACGCAAGACACTAATAAGAACGAGTAGATGAAACAAATAAGAGCATGTGTGGCTGTGCTTAAAACTTAAAAGTAACACAATGTTAGGAAAGTTACTTTTGCACCAGTTTCTTTTGCTTTTGAGCACAGCAAAACAAGATAGTAACAAAATTAAGTCTTGTACCTAAGAATGATTGAGCTCGGGAATATAAACATGAGGAACATGACAGTCGTCGTCCCCATGAATTGGAAGAAGTACCATATATCGGGGATAGCTATTGCAGCCAAGTAAATGAATCCAAGTAGAAAGCATGTAAGAGATAAAAATCGCAAACTTCCTGCGGGTCTCCTAGGAAAGAGTAACTCGTCCACATTTACCCTTAAAGAGTAGTTCATCACGGGGAAAACCAACATGAGGTGAATCGCGTAACTTAACCTAACTGTATCGTTGACAATTGTACCAAAAAGGGAATCTGAAATTTTATCGAAGTTAACGAGCATATCGGACATGATTGAGTCCCCAAACAGCAAGTAACCAAAGAAGCCAACAGCGAAGTAAATTACAACACATAGCGCCAAAGATATACGGACTGCTGAGCTCATGTCTGAAGGTCTACCGAGCTCGGCTCTGACAGGATGAACTGCACACATCGATTTATAGTTGAGAGACAAGTTGTGAGCTATGAATAAATCATTATAACGATAGATTCTTGGAAATGAGGTCATTTGTTTTCTCGTACCGTTTTAACTCCTTGTGACGGAGTACTCAATACTCTGACCCCACAAATGCTGACCACCAGTACATAACTACATATAGGGTCGGAGTTAACTAGACACTGTGACCTCTATAAATAAACTGGAGTACCAAGAGTTCTATAAATTTCTCAAAGAGAATTGAGAATCTTCATAATTTGTTCGAATCTTACCATTAACATGGCATCCAAAGGCAGTTGCAAAGATTGGAATGGTAGTAAATAGATCAAAAAAAGAGATGCCACCAGCGAAGTCCGGTCCGAGCCTTGGTCTTCGGGTTTCCCCGACCCACATTGCATGTATTGCCAACACTGTGCATATGGCTACAAAAAATGTCGCTAGTAGCACAGATACCGCCGACGCATGCCTTAAAGAATCTATAAATATCAAGCTGTAAGAAACTTAGTCATCCTTCCCCATTAATGCAAAGAAGGTTCCAAGATTGTATGTTCTTTATGGAGTACGATTACTAACCTATGCGTCGTAAAAGAAGTAATGGAAGCAAGACAAAAAGTACGATGAAAAGGAGAGACGATGCACGTGAGTTCCACCAGTGGACACCAAACCACTCTTGCAAAATGCCCAAGTGCAATGATCCTCCGGATTGGTTTCCCGATAGGACGTCTCCTAAATTTATGATCAAATTCAATAAAAATTAATCTTTGATCATACAAACAAGTATGGAAGATCAAACAAGTGAATATAATCAATTAATCTTCTTTACCGATGATAATCAAATAGATTATCAAAGCACCGAGGTTGGTGATCATAACACAAACTTGAAGGGCGATAGATCCAAGCTTCCCAAATGACTCGGCCATCAACTCGCCATACGTATTGGACTCACCCGAGGTAGTGTATTTCAAGAGGAACTCCACAGTGACATCCACAAAGAAAGCAATGATCAAGATCACTATAAAGCTCGGGATTACACCCAAGACCTTGAAAGTTGCCGGAATTGACATAATTCCCGCGCCGACCATGCCAGTCGAGATGTTGAATATGGCACCGGAAATCGATCCACAGCCATCGGAGGAGGTTTTCTCATGGGCTGGTAGGACCTCGGGTAGGAGAGGGACGTTAACCCCAGCATCAAGTTTCTCTGATCTCATCCTCTGCTGTAGAAAAATACGAGTATAAGAGCCTGTTTGCATTCTACAGAAATACTGCCAGCATTATATTTGTCGATGATGATGACAATAATTGCAGTATGAATAAGTCACAGCTCACATGATTGTCAGCTAACTGATTTAATATATTCAATAAGTAGTGGTAGCAATATTTCATCTCTGTATTCGATTTTGGATTGTTGTGAACATATTCAAAAAAAAAAAAAAAATGGATGAAGAATTGTTTGAAGCTTTAATTTCAAGAATTGCAGAAATCCTAATTGCAGAGGATGTATGACAAAGAACACTGATGATTTATGACAAATATTTCCAACATGAAAACATAAATTACACATACTGCCTGGAGAACATATGACAAAATAACAAATTAAAAATAAAAATTCAACTAAAATTTCCTTCATTTTGTCAAAATTGGAGGGTTATTTAGGATTTTCAGTAACAAGGAATCAATTAAAGCAAACCAATAAAACTATTTCATTGCAGGGGACGCTGATAAACCAACCGAAACATACAAACAACAAACGCACGACATTTCTTGAAAAGCCCCATTCATACATATATAAGAACAAGAAATACAGGTACAATTAAAGTTTTTATTATCAAATTGTCAGATCCCAAAAGCAAAATTATATGATTGTTCATGTGAATAAAGAAATACCTGTTTAACGTTGATGATCCCATAAAAGGAATATCAACTCGACAGGAATCCAAGAAAGAAAATCAGAGATTTTCTTTTTCTCTTGGATATCGATATAACCCAAACCCCCCACCCTTTTTATTTTCTTTGACACAAAATCTCTGCCTCTTATTTTCAACTTTTGACCGGTGGCTCTTACAAAACAAAAAACCTTAAACCGGTGGCTGGCAGCCACTGGAAGGTCCTCTGTTTTTCTTCGGCTGAGTATGATTGACTAAACGAAGAGCCCGTTTGGAGTCGGCGGTGTGTGGGCCATGGAGTAATAATGATAAAATAATAAATATACTCTTTGTTCCCTTTATTTATTTATTAATCCCAAAATATAATTCAATTGTCAATATGTATAAATTTCTTCATTTCCTATAGATTAATATAACCCTATTTAATATTTATTATTATCAATAATATAAGATATATTTAAATAAAATTTATTTTTCTAATAAAATTATTAATTAATCTATATATAAAAAAATAAAAAGTGCCTATGTTTATAGTATATAAAATTCTGCCGCTTTCAATCTTTATTTTGGTCCAAAAATAATATGGGAAAATTAGCGCAAATGGTTTTAAAAAGGTAGGTTAAGAGTGCATTTGATCCAAAATAAAAAAATTTAATTATGCCAATAGTGCCAAAGCTTCACATTCAGTTATCAAGGTTGGGGGACCATTAATACAACCTTTCAAATACAGAGGCAAAATGGGATTGGTATCAATTTATATATATAATGTAGAAAAATACGCCTCACTAATTTTATCAATTATATAATGCAGAAAACTAGTATGAAAATAATTTTTTATTTCAAGATATTAAATATATTAAGTAAATTTTATATTTTTTTAATTGAATACGTATAATTGGTTATACCCATAAAATAATTAATTTAATTATATTATTTAGTACATAAAAAGATTGTGATAATGATGTTTTTAAAAAATAAAACATTAAATTAATTTAATTAAATTATATATATATATATCAATTTGAAATATAAATAAATATCATAATTAATTTACATCAATATTTTTAAATTTAAATCAATATCATAATTAATTTATATCAATAAAATTAATTTATATCGATCCAATAATTAATATGAATCACTTGATACAGGAATGTAGTTTGTGATTTTTGTTTATTTGGAAATGAAATTAAGTCAATTATAAATCTATTTTACCTGTGAGATTTATAATTAAGTCAATTATAAATCTACATTAATTTTTAATAATTGTTTTTACGCATATCTAAGAGAGAGATCCATTCGGTGAGATCTTATTGAGCTGAAGAAAATGATTTAATGCAAAATGAATGCAAGAAGTCTATTTATGTACAAAGCATGTATTCGTTTCCACTTATTTTCACCTAAAAATCACCTACTACTAAAAATTAAAATCAAACATCAATATCAACCACACATTTCACATCATCTCTCATTATTATCCACACATCTCGTGGTTCCCACTACTATCCATCAAAAAACTCAATTTTTAACAAATTTTTAGACAAAAAAAAAAAGTGGACACGAACACACAAAAAATCTAACCCTAACTAACATGATCGGCTGTAATGCATTTTTTAGGCATCATATGTTAATTCATTTTGACACATTTTTATTTATTTTCTTAAATTCGAATTTGTTCAAACTAATCACATTTACATATCTCGTGGGACATATATCCATCATTCAACTCCAGTCATTATCTCTTTTATTTCACATAAAAATACATCAAAGTGTGTAAAAATTTGAATCCTAACATGCTTTAAACTACACTACAAAAAATTGGACCTCTAGGGACGGTTTGTCGTCCCTATAGAGCATTGGAGGCGACATGACAATATGTCATCCCTAACACTCTATAGGAACGAGGTTATAGAAACGACATGCCGCCCCTAAATGTCTAGTTTCTTGTAATGCTAATTTCTAACTATCTAACTGATACAATTAGGTACAATTGGTAGTAAAAGAGTTGTAACTAAATGAGTTGGTGGGAGCCTATAATAGGTAGATTAATAGGAGATTCAATGGAGATGTGCATTTTAGATTAGCGATAACAATTTATGAGAGGTTGGAAGAGATCTGCAATCTATTTAAGATTAGAGATCAAAGTGCAACGGAGTATAAATATTAAAAAGTATTCATGTAATTAACCCAAATAAAAGCTAGAGAAATGAGCACGACTTGGATCAGGTGAATGATCTAATGCCAACATGTTGGCAACTTATGTTGCCAACATGTGTGACGTGGCGCCCTCACAGGGCGCCACGTCACTGGCCAAAATTTTTCTTTTTTGAAATATTTTTTTTTATTTTTTTTTGGAATCTACGCTGCCGGTATTTAATAATACATAATTGTCCCTGACATGTGCCTCACCCGACCTCTATCTTTTTTTCCTAAAATGTGTTGGCGAACTTATATCACAACCTGTTTAAAGAAGCAGTAACTTGGATCACTGTCCAAATCCATTTGCCAACTCATAACATATCCCCGGTCAGATTTGCCTTCTCATGCTTCACAACACGTGCTGTCGCTTTCTACACTGAAACTTTATTCTCTCGCACTTGAGAAATGAGAATGTTTATTTTCAATAGAAAAAGATATGATACTCCAATTATCGTACTAGGTGCGGTGCACATATGATAATTGCTTGTACATGACGTTGAATTAGAGGATTTATTTTGATGGAAATGTGGAAGGTGTGAATCATGTGAACCCCGTAACTCGTTTCGATCGAAATTTGATACCGTTATTTTGCATACTTTATATGTTTTTAAACTTTTACTTCGCGTAGAATATTCTTTAGTTTACTATTTAATTATCGTTTACACTTTTTACAACAGTGAACTAAAAACCATATATATATATATATATATATATATATATATAGGTTATTTTTTCCCCTTGGGTGGATCTTTTCAAGACTAATATTTATAGAGATGAAGTATTGAAGTTCACGTTGAAGTATTAATAAAGGGGAATGATCCAAAACCATCAATCTTTCCTTAACTACGGAACCATCGGCCATTTGAGGGCCCGTTCGACCTTCGTTTTGAAATTTGGGACTAGATCTAGAATTAGCACAGTGAATGAGAGCTTCAGCAATTTGAAAAATTTTCCACGACATCGTGACGGCCAGTGATGGCTGATCAAAGTTTTAAATTAATAAAAGAAGTTTGTGGTGTAAATTAATTAATACTATTTATACAAACATCGAATCGGAAGTCTTGGTGCATGAAAAATGATATGTGACTCTTTATTCACGCACTAACGTTTTCCCGTCCAACAAAAGGATTAAAATTTCACAATATACTTCTCTCAAAAAAAAAAATCACAATATACTAAAAAGTTACCACTAGCTTGTTTTACTTTTCATCATTAAAAAAAATGATATACAAACTTTTGGGAAGTTAATTAATAACGGATCAAAGTAGAAGCTAGTTTATACTTTTCTAATTTTGTTTGTGGACGAGGCTTTATATTTTTATATAGAGTTTTGTTCTCCTCCTCTCAGGGGAATGATAAGGCTTCCCCAACGAATAAATGATGATATGGCACTAATGATGATACAAATCAGACATGATACTGCCATATCATCATTCATACTGATGTGGCACTATCACGTTCATTTGGGGAAAATCTTATCCTCCCCATGGGAGAAAGAGGATAGAACTCTCTCTCTCTCTATATATATATATATATTATTTTTCAGACGATTTAACCACTACTTATGCAGTTTATCCATACTTTCAAACTACATATCCTAAACATTCTCAAAATCTCAATCTCTCTCTCTCTCTCTCTCTCTCTCTCTCTATATATATATATATATATATATATATATATTTTTCACACGATTTAACCACTTATGCAGCTTATCCATACTTTCAAACTACATATACTAAACAGTCTCAAAATTAAAATGTAATCTTACTTGCATCGCATTTTGTTTTGTTTTGAACTAAAAATTCTGGAAGTTAAAAACTTAATCTTATCTACATTTCATTTAGTTTTGTACTAAACATTCTCAAAATCAACCTACCAAAATCAATGTCAAAACTTGCACCACCCTCTAAAAAAATTGCAAATTTGGTAATTACACTCAATAATGCATGGCCATTTGACACGAAGTATATAAGTGCACTTATTCAAATAAGTCAAGAATTAACCTTAGAAAAACATTTCTCCGGTATCGCTGTACAAAGCAAACATGCGTATTCTTATGATCATATCATATGTCTTTCTATAGCGAAGGATGCGATCAGAGTCAATATTCAACATCTCGACTGACATGATCCATGCCGGAATTGTGTCGATTCCGGCGGTTTTCAATGTCTTGGGTGTAATCCCGATCTTTATTGTGATCTTGATCATTGCTTTCTTCGTGGATCGAAGCATGTCACTGTGGAGTTCCTCTTGATCAGTTTGCCATCCCTAGCTGTTGGGGCTAGTTTGATTGCTATTTTCTCGAACATCACGGGTTATTTTGGCAAAAAATGACGTGAAAAATGTTGATCGTACTGATTCGAGTGCTACCATAGCAATCTTGAAGAGTCGATGGGCTTAATCGTCATTTTATTATAGTTGGTCCAAGTTTAGCAGGAAGCTGATGATGATTTGTTCTTATGGTGATTATCAAGAAATCACCTCATGTTGATCTGATCTGAGAAGAGTTGAAAGAGTAGAGAAATTGGAGGGGAATGTCCCATTATTATGTTGTTGTACTCAATGGAGTACTCATTTGATGTTTCTGTATCAGAATTTTCAACAGGTCACATATTACCTAGGGGGTGTGTGTGTGTGTTTTTTTTTTTTTTTTTGTAACTTGTCCGCGGTACATATATGTTTTCTACACATTACAAAAGGTTGTACTTATAGTATGTATTTGTTACTTTCATAACTAAGCATAGGGACGGTTCTGTGTGTGGTGAAGTCTGAGTCGAACTCACAAAAAAGGCTCTTGAATCATAGGAGGGGGAGAGCTGGGTTCGGGCCGCTCGAAAGTTTTTTTTTTTCACTAATGCACAGATAAGAACAAATTCAAAAACTCAATTTTTAGGGCACAAAAATTGGGTACATCGTAAAAAAACTCATCAAATTAAGCAATAAGCACAAACTCATGTTACTTATTATTATCAAATTAAGCACAAACTCAATTTTTAGGGCAAAAAATTATGTGAACTTGCTCTTACAAATGTACAAACATAACTCACAATTCATAGGATAAGGACTTTTAAACTTTGAAATTGAAATTTAAAATTAACCCTTAACCCTTAAAATTACCGCTTAATTTCTATCT